>VZZY01017682.1:201656-245687 GCA_013400335.1 Eurystomus gularis
CGCGGAGCGGGGCTCGGCGGCGGCCCCGGCCCTGGGCGAGCCCCGGGCACCTCCGGGCCGTGTCCCTCTGCTCCCCACCCCCGCCTGGGGAGCTGGCGAAAGGTCTGAGCAGGCTGCGTATGCTGAGCGAAAAGAGCGCGTCTGGTGTGTTGTCCGCGTCCCCGTGCGTGTGTTTGTGTGTGTGTGTATCGGGTGTTTACCGAACTTCTGCAAATAAATGGAAACCGAGCGTTCGTCGCCTAAACTTGGTGTGCTTTATAGGCGTGAAAAGAAACGCAGATCACGGGTTTATATCTAGAAGTGTTACGCTATAAATAATGCTTCGGATAATAAAATGTAAAACTGCCAAACTCGGCCGCGCTTTCCCTCCGTTTGTCCTGCTCGTTGGCTTTTTGCAGCTCCTGGGCGCTGGGGTTGGAGCATTATTTGTAGCCTGCTTGGTTTCACTTTCAGACAAAGCTGTAGTGTTCAGGTCGCAGAGCTGTGCGCGTCTCGGAGCTCCACGGCTTGGTCTCGCAGGGGTTTCTAGAGACCGTTTCCTGCAGAAACGACGTGGAGCACGCTGCTAAATGTCCTGTGACAATTCCGTAGCCTTTCTGTTGATGCTTTTAGGAATCAAAAGTGACTAAAATAAACTTTTTTGGATAAGCAAATGTGATGGTTTCACTAATACTTTGAATGTTTACATATTTTTCTTTACGTCTTAAGTTCCCTGGCATTAGTAAATAGTAGGCTGGGGGGGTTCCACAGCAGGGCACACTTGCTGTTCCTTGCTGGACTAGAGGAGCTTGGTTTTTAATATGCTTGTTAGTATTTTTAATGTGTGAGTGTGCTAAGGGGCTGTCTCTAAGTTTAGAATTGTGGAAATTTAGCCTTAAAGCTGAACCTCTTGTCGAATTCACGCAGTGATAAGTCAAGGTATCGGCAAGGACTTGACTGCCATCCGTGCTGCACTGTATGGGTGAGAAGTGCAGGGTAAATACACATCCAGCAAAACAAACAAGCGAAGCCCAAAGCAGACTGGTCTCTTTACAAGCAAAAAAACCCAACCCGCTCTGTATTGCTCACAACCGCCCAGCCGCTGGAGTGTACTGTAAAGGCGACGTCCTGCCCTCTCGTCCGCAGATCCCAGCCTGCTGCCTGTACTGTTTGCTTAGCACGGGAGTTTGGGGAGTTTTTAATAATACACTGGGAGGCTCCCGCTGAAGCAGAGCAACTCCTGACCTCAGAGCTTTTCTTCTTGGAAAGAATAAATGCTAAGATTGTATATTTGTTTCTCTTTAGTCCGCACGGGTTAAAAATACTCACTCATGCATGTGTTTAGTGCTTTGAGACAATGCTTAATAAAAGGGTTGGGCAGAGGGTAACAGTCTTATTCAGTGCTCAGCATAAGCTTGATTGCAATATTGTCTTCTGTTCTCGCTGTCTGTGCAGCGCTCAGTGCTGAGACAGGAGCCGTTCCAGTGAAAGGCTTCTTAGTTTTAGTGACCTACGCGTGCAAAGTTTTAAATTAAGAATGCATGTGTGATGTGAAGTGTTTGAGGTTTGTTCTTAAAGCTGACTTTGGAGCCTTAGTTCTGTTATCTTCAAAGAAAAACTGGGCTTCATTGCTTCTGGAAATAAAACTTCTGTGATTTAAGCACTGGGGTGCGTTTGAAAACTTTAGTTCTTGTCATTTAAAAAGTATTTTGAGGAGAAGCATAGTGAAGAAGCCTGATGTTCCAGCTCAGCAAGTGTGCCAGGCAGCAGTGCTCTGTCACACTCTAGCTAGAAAGAGGGTTGGTTTTGTTGGTCAGTGTCCACAAATGCGAGTATTTCTATCAGCTTCCTCACCGGTTGTTTCTTTGTGCTGTGGTAACTGCACCGAGTGCAATGACTTAAATCACAGTTCATAATAATCTTGCAAAATGCTTCTTTCCTGAGTTAGGAACCATGCGTTTAAAACTATATCCTTCAGTCCTCCCCCAAAACGGTGAGGAGTCTAACAGGTTCTTGGTGTCTGCAAACCGTGTCTGCAGGCCAGGGATCCAGCCTGAGGGTCTCTCCACCCGAGCCTTGGTGAGCTGAAGGGGTGTGCACAGATAAACGCAGTTTGCTCTGGTGAAGGCTGGGGCTTCCCATGGTTTTTACAGGCACATCTTTTAATTGGTACAAATTCTGGAAGATGCTGTTAAATATTTACTTCTTAGCTTCAAGGGGAGCACTTCTGCCATGGGTTGTGGGTTTCCAGCCAAGTGCTGCTGCACTCCTAGAATCTCGCTCCTTCTCCCTGGAGTAATCTGGGAGCCTGATCGTTGACAGCACAAACAACTCTGGAGTCAAATCCCTCTCCTCGGTAGCAGCTGAGTGATGTAGTGAGGTCTCATGTTTCAAAGGCTTAATTACTTTTACAAAATATTACTCTCTGTCTACTTTGGTAAGCTATCAGGTGCTTTCAGCACAGGCAGAACTACACTTTGCTAAATAAATGAACAGAGAGTGTTTTGCATCTTAGTGTTGTTGATTCCCCCCCCCCCTCTTTAATCCTGGATGCTAATTTGCAAAATGCGTTAATCCAGGGTGGGCTTCCCAGTCATTACCATGAACTGTATGTTATATTTTCTTCTATGTGTTGGTTTTGGTTTGTTACTGTTTATTTATTTGTTTTTAAATTGTCACATTATTCTCCAGTACTAGCCCAGAACACTGTTGTAAGTGGTAGAGTTCTGGGAATTAGGAAGGAGCCATTGTTTGCTGTGCTGCTCAGTGAGCTGTCAGGACATTTTGGAAGGATATGTGCATCTCGAGCTTTTCATTCCACATTATCTTACAGCCTCATTGGTGTGTCTTTGTCAATCATTAGTGCTTGTTGGAGGTGAACAACTTTCTTTGGGGCACGCTAACTCTTTAACCCACTTGTTGCTAAAGCCAACATTGGAAGGATTTAAATTCTTGTGGAGAGCAGTGTGGAAATCCACCGTAACGTGCGGCTTTCTCTGCTGGTCTTTACTCCTTCCGTTCTTCCTGAATAAGATACTGACCAAAGAAACAGTCGCCTCTATTTTGGATTCCTTCCATACCTTCCCAGGCCTCAGCCTCTCTCCAGCTCAAGTCTGATAAGAAGATACCATCATATCTGGAAGTACTTCAGCTACATGGATAATCTGGGCAGAGAAGATTTGTCTTGCTGCTTTGCTGGGACCAGGGATTGATATTCTTCTCTCCACCAGCAATGCAAGAGGTGTAGCAAAGACAATCTGAGGTGAAATCTGTGTGTGTGGGGGAACAATCTGGAAGGAAATGCCCTGGCTGAACTGTTCCCATTTAGCTTCACACTTGGAGATTTAGACTCAGTTCTGATTGACACCGATCTGCTTTGGGAGTGATGCTGTTTGCTTCTCTTCCCTCTAAAAGAGACAAGCAGAGATGAGAAGGATTGCACTTTTCCTTCCTGGCCTCGAGAGCTGTTCCACTCTTGAAGTTTACACTTGGAGCACTTCCCTGCTACCGCCGCACCGACATCCTTGCAGAGGACTGTGCACTGACACAGATCCACGAGCAGAGACGCACTTCGTGTGAGTGACTTGCCTGTCGTAATCAAACCCAGCCTGCGCTGAAGGAAAGGCACATCCCTCCTTGGGTAACTCTTGTCTTTTCAGCTGCTCAGCTTACCTTGGGTAACACTGTGGAAGGTACCTGGTTGTGGATCCCACTTTCTCAACACACCAGCATGTTTGTACGGAGAGAAATCTGTTTTCTAAACCTGCCCTGGCCAATCGGTTTGGCTATAAGCAAGTGCGGTGTTTGCAGTCCTGTGTTGTTTTGCTGGGAGGGGACACAGAACGTAGCAGCCGTTTTGCTTACCAAGGCTGGTTTAGGAACTGAGCTGTACTGTGGGCTATAGAGACACTGACACGCTGAGCACGTGTGTGTTCATACTGTCTGCGCAAGGATTGTGTGTGGGCATCCTGGAGAATGCTGTTCCCTGCTGGAATGCATTGTCTTTTTACACCTTTTCTGTTGGTGCTACAGTTCTGTTAAGGGTCTCTGGAATAGCGTTGAAGTGCAGCTCTTCAAGTTACCACAGGAAAGAGGGGATGGTCCCCCCAGGTTTTTGCTGGAGTAGGTGCTTGTCTGAGCATGGGTATGACACATCAGCCGGTGTGCTGGAATTGTGTTCCTTTTCTGGACAGGAATAAGCCACAGGAGAATAAATTAGAATACTTGTGTCCACACTGCTGTGGTCATACTTCCTTTGACTTGAACTTCATCCATATGTAGGAGCTTTGAGAGGCTTAGGGCTTGTCTGTTCTCACTGCGCAGGAAGCTAAGCCGTGGGTGCTCTCGGCAGGAGCTGTGCGTGGGGACGCTTAGCTCCTCCTGGTAGGAGCCTGTCTGACCGCTCTGAGCAGTCCATGTTCCTCAGAGTGTACGGAGGGAGCCCACCTTCCTCCCTCAGATGTGCTCAGCAGTGGGGAGCACCCCCTTCCTCCCCCCAGTTAGCAGCCTCTGCTCACTGCATAGAAAGGGGTAATAGACTCAAAAATGCCTTTTTTTCCCTTTCTCACAGACTTTTTAGGAGTTTATATCGGATACATTAACTCAGGCAGTGGAAGCTGCGCTGATGCCCTCTCAGGAGCGACAGCAGTTTAGCTATCACAGTTTATTCACACCTTAGCTGACCTGCAAGTTCCTTACCTAGCTGAGCAAATTTATGGATTTACCCAACCTTGGCAAAATCAGCGAGGCACTTTTTGTCTGCAGTAGCAGATCACACACAGCCTTTTGCGCTTGTTTGGCTATGTTTGCTTTAAGTTAACACGTTGAGTGGTTCTAGGACAACACGCTCATTCAAAGAGGAGGCACTTGAGTTGGTTTGGAAGCCGATAAAGCTCAGTTGGTGCAACCTGTTGAGGGGATGAGTGAGTGGTGGTCGTAAACGGGAGGGCGTGAGGAGTTACTGCTCCTCTGTGGCTAAGCTGCGATAATTAACTTGGTGGGTGGGTGTACTTACTCGGCCCTATTACCAAGTATAATGTTACCATGGCTCAGCTAACAAGTAGTATATTTATGTCCTGGCAGTTCAATCCCTTTCATTTCATTGTTCATCTCCTTAAACTGACTTGATTGTCATATATTGATTGAGGTCGACTTTGCATGGGAAAGTTGCAGCATTTGTAGCTGTAAACCCAGAGTGTGATTGAAACCAGTGGCAGCTCATCCGTTCTTACTACACTTGTAATGCTTTTTGTCCTGAAACAAATCTGTCCTTTATCAAAATAGTAACTTTTATTTTTTATATATTAAAAATGATTAATTTTAGAATGAAGTAGGAGAAAGCACCGGAGCTTTACAAGAAGTACTCTGGGGAAATCTGTTGATAATGGAAGGTATTTTCTCTAATGAATCACTTTGGTTCTGCTATGTACTGTGAAATGCTTTGAACAAGTTAACAGACGGCTCTGTGCTTGTTTACTAGAAGTCTCTCTTCTGGTGGTGTTTGCATGGGGCTGCCTGTAAGGGTAACATCTGTAGCACTTGAAAATGATACTACTGATGCTGATATATGGCTACGCAGTACAAGTGATGCAAGGGAGAATTGCCGGGTAGGTGATTAGGTACACAGAGCAGAAAATAATCCTTTAAATAGGTAATACATAGTAATCAAAAGCTGGTTGCAAGGGCTCAGTGTTTTATACTTTGCTCAGAATACTTTGTATGTAGTTTCATTTAGAAGAGGTGATCTTCCTGTTACATGTAGCCTCTCCAAATCACTTGGAAGTGGAATTTGGCGGTATCTAAACCCCCCTCCCTAACTGATGTTGTGAAGGACCTCTTGGGTGTCATGGTTTATCTTTTAGAAATATGTTTAAAGAGCTCTGCAGTATGGGGGAAAGGGATAAAGCAGATGGTGGTTGTAGCTTTGCAGTTGCTTCAAATGACAGTTAGTATTGTGCTTAGTAAAGAACAGTTAAAAGAGTTTCCAGAAACCTAAGTTATGGTACTTGAACACCTTGTAAATACAGGTTCCTCTGTGTTTTCTTTTTTTCTTAAAATTTGGTATAACCGTAAGAGAGAAGGAATTGATGTATAAATGCATGAGAAAAGGCTAATGACTTGAATTTTAGATGGTAGTGGAAATATTCATATCCCTGTTCCACAAGTGGGGAACTGACAAGCCTACAGTGTGGAGTGTCAAGAACTGAGCTGAGGTGTCAGCGTCCTGTGTTGTAGCTGTCTTCTCCGTAATTCTTCGCAGGTAGAACAGAAGCTTCGAGATGCCCTGCCCAGCAGGGGAGTTGGATTTTCTTTTGGGTTTTTCAGCTTTTTCCTCAAAATACTTTGTGCCCGATAATCTCTCTTTCTAGAAATCAAAGTGCAGAAAAAGAAACACTGTCTTTCCACAACAGGCTTTGTCATCAATGTGTAATTTATTCACTATAAGCTGAGTCAAACTGAGTGAGTTTGAGGGGTTTTTTTTAATACTGTAAAAGTACACAGAGCACCATATGCCGATTAAGAAGGGGAAGGGCAGACTCTCTTGTTGGGAACACAAATGTTTAACTGTGCAGATCGCATCTTTTACAAAGCAGAAAGAGAACCCTGCAAGGGTGTAGACTTACAAGAATCCCATTAGGAGTTCTGAAGCCTGGCGAGGGTGTTGCCATGTTGAGCTTTAGTGGCTGTACCTAAATGCTTGTGTTATGCACATATCCTCTGAAACTTGGGTCAGTGCCAGAGTACGGGGGGGTTGTTTGTTTGTTTGTCGGTTTGTTTTAAGTAATGTAACTGAAATAGGGTTTGCTGACCTGAAATTTGCGAAACTGATTCCTGGAGTCCTGGGATGAATGTGCAGTAGTGTCATGTGTTGCCTAAGTCATGCTTTGGAGAAGGTAGGCTGTCAAGTAACAGCTGAACAGCGGCGAATTAGGAGACAGACACTTGAAGGAGGTGGGTTGTGGTTCTGACCTCCACTGTGATGTTTATTCCTTGCTTTTAAGACTGTTACATCTTGCCATTTGTGCCTCTCTCCCGGCCTGACTGGACTGCTCACTTCTCAGGGGACAAGCTCTGTGCATGCTGCAGCGTGCTTGGTCCTAGTGGGGGCAGTGGAGCCTCTTGGCTGTAGTGCCATTGGTGTCTAGGCACATCCTGAGGAAACATGAGGAAGTTGAGGTGTTAACCTGTCAGTTCACTGCTCTAGCATCAGTCAGGGTCCAGCTTCTACTCCATCTCCCCATCCCACTTGCAATGTCTGGTCATGAGCAGAGGCAGGAGTCTCCTACAATGTGTACTGGCCTTGTACAGGGTCTGGTGCGTTGTGTTTCTCCCTGTGTGTTGCTACGTGGGAGTAATAACAGTGACCAAGCCTGGATGAACCACACCAAGGCTTCTCTCCCCCTCTTCTAGTCTCCCTGATCAGAACAGTAGAGTGGATGTGTAGGGTTCAGCATTTAACGGCAGCCTGTGGCCAGTCACATTTTCAAACCACATGAAATGGGAAGCTTTCACTTTCTATCTCTTCACTCTATTCATTCCTCCTTTCTTTCCTGACTTTCTCTACATTTTGCTTTCTCCCACAGCAGGTAGGTTAGCTACCTGTTTCCATTTTATCTGCTCAGTAATATTTGTATCTGTTTCTTGCCATCAATTTTGCTTCCTGAAAGCAAAAGGAGCCCTAGGCTGACTTCTGCTGAAGCTAGTGAGTATCAGGTTAAGACTGTTCAGCATCATCACCCAGTACTGAAGTGATTAACAGCTTCAGCCTGCTTGCTTGTCACTTCAGTGGTATGTCTGGGATGGGCCTGTTGCTCCTGGCCTTTTAGGTAGTCTTTTTAGAAGCTCTCAGCAAGCAATATTTTCCTCCTGCTCCTTGTGTTCTGTGGCACTGTTGCCTGATGTCTTAATGCTTAATGTCCTTTGTCATTTTATCTCCCCCTAATAGCTAAAGAAGAGGTTGACTCAGGTAGAGGGGCCAAAAAGTGTGGAGAACTTGACTTTGTTTCTGTCTTTGCCTAATCCTACCTTAGAGATTTATCTTGATTGACCAATTAGTTGCATATTGTAGGTGATAAGTCCACAAAACCCTCTGTGGAGAGGCACAGAGCCACAGAAGCTCTACAGCTTACTGAGAAGGGATTGTTGCTTGGCATTTGGCAGGATGGGGCTTGAAGTGGTTACTGAATCACAGAGGAGGACTAAGTTGCTGTTGGTGTTGTGGCTTATACCATACTTCCAATGTGCCTTCAGCCATGTTCCTACCTCCCTTAGGTCCCCCACTCCCCCATCCTGCTCTTGACGTGTTGGGAGCTCCTAAGGTATGTGGCCATGTGTCAGCACCTTCCCAGTGCTTCCACTTTGCCGAATGTCCAAGGCTGCAGGGCTTCTGCTGTGCATGGGCTTTTGAGGGACTACAGTAACCCCAACAAGTGCTAGAAATTGCCAAATAAGCATTCAGTGTGTTGCAGCGCACTAAGTGAGAGAGCATATGCTCGGAAGCAGCTTCACCTTCCCTCCTTTCTCTGTAAACCTTGGCTGCGTGCTGCCTGGATTGTCTCTGGCTCATCCCTCAGTCATGAGGTGGTGTGGGTTCAACCCTGTGGGTCATGCAAGGTGATTTTGTTGCCTCTCCGTCTTTCCCCTCTAGGAAGAAAGGGCACGAGCAGGCTCTGCCCAGGCATGTGATTCTCCCAAACACCTTCTTTTCTGTGCCAAATCTCCGTTACGAAAATGAAGGCTGGAGCAGCCCAACGCTTTATTTTCATTGCCACAAAGGTGTAATTGGTGTATCTTGTGAGAGGCACTGGCGTTGCCCTGGGAGGCACCTGCCCATTCCCATCCCCTTGTTTGACTCTACCTTCCCAGAGCAGTGGTGCACAGGCCACCAGCTGCTCTGTGCACTCCGAAACCTTTTCAGAGATGCTTGTTTCCACTGCTACAACTAAGTGTTTATTAACATTTTCATTATAGGTCACCCAGGTAACTTGAAGTGCTTCCTGGAAGATTTCTTGCAAGTGCGGTTAACTTTATTTCAGAAATCTCAGTCCAGTCCTTGCTGCAGAGTCAGGTCTGGCTGAACTCCTCCAGTAAGGAACCCAATACAGAGCAAGCTCTTTAATCGCTCATGATTTTCCTTCCTCCTGTAGCCTTGTTAGCAAAACGATGTGTAACTCAAGAGCTTGCACAAAACCAGTATGTGGCTGAGTTAAAATGCCTTTGTGTTTTCAGAGGACCACAAAAAGTAGGGCTGGAAGAAATGTCCAGAAACTGTTCTGTCCTCCATGATCCAAAATAAGATCCACTGTACCTATCTGTTTACTTAAACTGTTCTCAAAAGCTATGAAAATGAACTTGTTTGTGTGAAACATCACTCCTTGCACTTGAAACTGCAGCCTTGAGGAAGTAGTTGAGCCCCTTATGATTTGTGTGTTGCAGGAGGTATGTGACACGCATGTTGAGTTCTTGCTCAGACTTGATCAGAAGGCGCTTCCTGTTGCGTTAGCAACTCGGTGGAGAGAAATACTCTGGCTTGTAATTATTAGAAAGACCATAATTTTATTTGAGGTGCCTGGAATACTGCTTATCAAAGTCCCCAGTGCTTTTTGTAGTCAAGATAAAGTGACTTTTGGGTACTCCTGAGTTGGAAGGCATGATGGGAGACATCTTAAAGCATCCTGATTTGCAGGGAACACTGACTATATATTAGAACTGAAGGCCCTTGAAATTACCAGTTACTTCTGGCTGGTTCTTATCTACTGGTTAGGAACCCACAGGCTCCTTACTGAGGAAACACCTGCTCTTATAATAGCCAAGGAGAGACCAAGGGTAGGAAATCCATCTGCACAATCTGATGAGCGCTAAACTAACCAAGTCAAAAGCCAAGGAACGGACTTAATCTTTGGTGATCTCTTTTCCCTCCCTTATCCAGAGGTAAGTTAAGGACACCATTTGCATTTCCCAGTCTCAAGATGTTATTGAGACTGTGCTCAAAGATAATGTGCATGAAAAATAAATCTCTGATGTTCAGGATTAATGATTTGGGAGACGAGGACAGCTGAATGGGCTTCAAGTGCAAAGCTGCAGTGTGCTATAGGGGCACTCACAAGCCGAATTCCCATTCCCTGCAGCAATGCCAAGTGCAAATGCTTCATCCCCAGGTCTTGAGGGGGTGGCATATTGTGTATGGTGTGTGCGTCTGCCAGGGCAGTGTTGGCTCGTAAAGCAACGCATCTGTCAAGTCTTGGTTTCAAATCGCAGATCTCCCTTGAGTTTGAAGAGAACTTCCCTGCTGACAGAGTTAGTAGGTAGTGAAAACTGCCTGAAGTTCAGTTCCTCTTCGAAGGGAAAGGAAGGAGAGGAGGACATCCACCAGCTTTGTTTCCTTCTGAGGAGCCTGGAGGAGTGGTGGTGTAGCCCACTGTGGAATGAAATTGGTACAAGTACCCTCAATTCATGATCTTATCTAACTTTAAGGTTGTGTTGAGGTGTAGCAGTAGTAGTGCTCTAAACATCTCCTGTGGTTGTAACAAAGTCTGAGCAAGATCATCACGGGCCTGCTGCTTCTCTGAGATGGGGAGTAGCATATGGTGGCAAATCTGACCAAGCTTCCAGCTACTGCTGCTGTTGGGGGAAAAAGGGACCGAGCATCTGCTCTGGTGGCTGCAAGGAGCCTGTGCGGGGGAGTAATGCTTGGAGCAGCAGTGTGAGGATGCCTGCTCCAGCTGTCCTGCTGTCTTGGTGCAGTTCTGGCTGCTGGCTCCATCCTACCTTCAGAAAGCCTCAGTTGCTGCCTTTCATGCCTGTGAGAGCAGCACTGCTTCAGAGGTGCTGTTTCTGTGGTGGGCTGGCTCAGGAAAACAGTGTCAGGCTCAGTGCTCTGCTCTCGGCTCTGCCACAGGCTCACCAGGTGGCCCCAGGCACATCACTTCACCTGGTGTGAAGCGTGAGTTGTAAGGACCCAGCTCTTCAAGGCAGGAACAGGGGTCTTGCTGTGTGTCTGCAGAGTGCCGAGTACTGAGGGACCTTGGTCTCTGCCAATGTGCTACTGTAATGTAAACACTAATGTGGAGATAAAGATGAGGTCAGGGAACATCTCTTAAACTTGATAAATTTGCCCTGATGTGAAGATTTATGTTGTTTCTGGTTGGGCTGGAATCGTGCCGATTTTTGATCAGTGTCCAAGTAACCACACAGAAATTCTATATAGAGCAGGAGAAGAATGGTTGGTCTCACATGCTAACATAAAGCTTGCTACCTTCTAATTTTGCAATCAAAACAAATAGCGTGCTGTACTGCAGGAGCAGCAGCAAGGGAGTGAGCCATCCGTTAGATGTTCGGCACTGCCAAAGGAAGTGGCAGAACCGTTAGCTGTAGCAGCAGGCTTACTGGCACCACGCACGTTTCATGGGACTTTATAGCTTCTTTTAAAATAGTCTCCACCGCTGCAGACAGTCTGTGGGCTGCATCAGCTGAGGAGAATGTTATCCTGCTAGTACAGGGAATTATTAACATGTTTTCTCAGTGCCAACTGTCTCTCCACTGACTGACCCGTGCAAGCAACTCAATGAAAGAAAAGATGAAAAAAAAAATCCTTCCAACCTAGCTGGGGTTTTTTTGATGACTGGTTTGGCTGAGCGATGTGCCAAGCCCCACAGCTCTGCCGGATGCCACACTGAGGTTGCTACTTAGCACAAAAGAACAGGCTTAAACTCCGGAGGAGCAAGATTTATTTGAGGGTTTGGGTTTTACTTTTAGTCGTTGTCCCAGACTGGGATGAGTGGGAAGGAGGAGAAATGCCCAGTGTGGGAAGCAATGTGTGCTCCTTGTGTGACAGCAAAAGGGTGTGCTTTAGATTGGTAACATCAAAACTGTGCGTGTGCAGCCAGAAAGATCAAGACCAGCTTCTGTTACTTGAACTTTACAGGTCTGAGGAACAGGACAAGTAGTCATATAGAAATGTAAATTGAAGAAGTTAGTAGTCTAGGGCTAAAACATCCAGCCTTAGGCTCTTGCTGGAAAAAGCTCATGGTGTCTGCGCCAGCCTGGCTTTGGCAGTGTTTGTTTCATGCTTTTACAGTACCTTGTACAGCGATGTACTGGTTCACAACCGGGCTCCCTAGTAGTTTAAATAATTATTGATACTAACACAATTTCAGTAGCTGCTGGAGGGCTTAGACTAGAGCTGGGCATTTTGATTCTACTTGTAATTATGGGACAATTTGTGTAAGCTTGCATGGTTTTTGTGTTTGCATGGTAAGTTGGGATGTCAGATGGTCAGGGCTCTCACTTTCCTTGTTTAATAAATGAGATATGACAACTAGTAGATGTCTCAGGCAGGGCCACGGCCTCTCTGAATTTGGTGTCGTACGCTTTTGGTCATTTCCAAAGCATTTGTACCCTCAGCTTCCAGATTCCTTGTAATCCTGCTTTTTATTCTCTTAAATAGAGTATTATTTTGACACTTTAGAATTAAAGTAATGGATGTAAAAACAATTTTTTAGTTTTAAAAATTATGGAATAATTTGATATCAAAGCATCTTCCCCAACAAATGATGAGGAAATTGATGGACCAAGGGTTAAAGGGGTACAGTGAGGCACATGCACGTTAAAGCTGTATTTAGGCCAGGAACAGATACTTTCAGTGCTGCTGAGATAGCCTGGGTGGCTATTCCTGTCTTCAGCCGCAGGATCCAGCATTTAAATGGCAGCACTGCAAAGAGGTTTGGGGTTTGTAGCTACTTTCGGTTGTAATAACCAATGAGTTGGAGCATGAGAGGATTAGCTGTCAGAGGACTGGCTGAGTTGCCTGTCATGGTTCTGCCCCTCCTGCTTTTGGTCATGTTCTTAATTAAAATCCTTTCTGAGTTGTGTCACTGACTGTTACATGCCTCTCCTCTGCGGACTGTACTACGTGCACATGAAGAGTCCATGCATGTCCCGGAGAGTCTGCAGGGTGGAGCAGCTGAAGACAGAAAGGAACTATTGCTATCTCTGTGGCACAGATGAGGAGCTGTGCTGTGAAGATACCAAACACCTTGGGCTAAGGTCAGAGAGGGAGTTCAGGAGAGGCAGGAGCTAGATCTGTGGTTTTTGAATTACAGTTCTGGGATGTAATAAAAATTAATTTAAAAATACTTATCAACTGGAGTTTGAGAGGTAGGAGGACATCAGGAAATTCAAAGGAAAAGAGAATAATTGTATTTAACCTTAGGTTGTGTAAAGAGAAGCCTTGAGTTATGCAGTGTAGTTTCAAACTTGTGACTGAAGTGCTCTGTAGCAGCAGGAATTGCTCTCTGTGGGCGTTCTATTTCCCGTCGATCCTTGCGTTGGATTCAGTTTGTTAATCAAGAAGACAGCAAACAAAATGCTTCGGTGGTGGTCACCAGGGGCCTGCAGTCAGCGTTGCGTACACTCGGATGATGGATGTCGCTCAGAGGCCTTGGGGTCTGGAATCCACACAGGGAGCTGCCCAAAAGGAGTCTGAGTGAAACTTTCTCGTTAGCTTTTCTTCTTCTTTTAAATTCTTTGCCTATTCCTCCTCTTTATCTGAAGATTGCATTTTGCAGTATTTCTGCTGCTGCTTTGAGTTGATGGAACATGAGGAGAAAGTGCTTTCCCAGTTTCTTCCAAATCTGAAATACTGAGCAACATCCTAGCTTTGAAATTTTGCCCAAGGGATGCCAAAGTCCCTCCTGGCTGCTCGGTGATCGCCCTGCCTGCCAGCAGCAGCACGATCGGATGCCAGGGCTGGGGGACAGAGACTGGTCCTTTTTGAACTACTAGACTGAGCTCTAGAGTTATCAAAGAATAGGGACAAGAGGCCTGATTCTGGATCTGAACTTGTGCCCTAAGGAAGTCCTACTATCATCTCTGCTTTTTCTGCATTCTTGGAATATAATGGGTCTCATGAATGAATGGTAGCAGAGTCTTAACTGGTCTTGTCTCTTCCCTGCATACAAAACCACATATACTCACGTGGAGGTTTGTTTTAGATTTTTAACAGTTTCATTTTCCCTAGAAGCGCTATAAAAATTAACTGTACAATTAACTCAAAAAAAAAACCCAAACCAGATCTGGTTTTTGGAGCCGGGGACACCTGTGAGCACCACAGCAAGGTGCACCCAGAGTACCCGGGTGTCCCTGACGGCTGCGGCACCCGGAGCCCCGGCTGCTTTGCGGTGAGTGTCCCTGTGCCAGGGTGCCAGAGCGTTCTCCTAGTTACGGAGCTTCCAGGGCAGCAGCTGGCTTCTGGAATGCAAATGCCTCCGCTACCTGGGCGAGCCTGAGAAGACCAATATTTAAACATCCCTCTCTGCTGCAGATCTGTTTGTTTGTACACATATTTTTTTTTTTTGTAAAAAAATCCCCCAAATTAGGTATGTGTTTGTTTACTTTTTACCATCATCTAATCAGCAACTCAAAGGGTAAGTTGATCTTCTATATTTAGCCCAGAGATGATTAGGGATGTATCAAAGAAGAGTTTGGGTTTTTTTCCCTAGGATGTCTTGCTGCTATCTCCTCCTTCCTGTAGTATTGCAGCTTCTGTCTCTGCTCATGTTTCTCTGTGCAATTAAGAGGCAGATGTCGGGGAGAGTATTTGTGTAGCATTCTGAACATATTTGAAATAATTTGCCTCTCTAAAATGATTGTGGTCTGTTTGCCATGAAAAGAGTAGCTGCAGTCCTGATGTGAATTGAAATATCGAGTGTTTATGGAAGATGACATAGCAAGGCTGTTTACCATATGGTATACAAGACCCAGTGATACTAGACCATTTTTTTTCCCTTCAGTTTGGGTAAAAAATGCAATACAATAATGCAATTTCTGTATTCTTCTGTATTTAATATGTGCCTTTAGGAGAGTATGGTGGTGCTCTTAGCTGGGTCATGGGATAGAAGTATTGTATTGGTTATTACTTATATTGAGCCTATATCTTGAGACTTCCACACGAAACCGAGGGCACAGTCAGGTATGTGTCGTAAGGGACATAGTAAGACATTTATGAGATTCAGAGTGCAGTTTGGGTGTTTCTGGTGATACCTTTCATTCACAACTGTTCAGCACCTCCCTCTGCTCCTTCTTTCATTTCTCTGGATCAAGGTCCTCTTGACAGGTGTTGTCCAGTCTTGATTATGGGATTTTGGAAATTGCACCAGTGTAGAGACTGGTAAGCTGACTTGGTGCCAGCCAACATGGATCTAGAAACAAATCTACTTGGAGTTGCATGCTTTGGATTTACTAGCTTGGACCAGCATGTTCATGGGAGTCTCTGCATCACATCCTGTGTGTTCCCTAACTGTGTTCTTACACTGCCTCGTGTGTTTTCTTTGCATGGAGATGCTCTCTGAGCCAGATAAAGCAAGAACTAGTCCTGTGAAGTTTACTGGCTCTCTGCAGGCTTTGAATTTGGGAATTGCTGTTCCACTGTCTCTTTGTGTCTTGAACTGTGCCCATCATCAAGATAAAGTTTGTTACAGGGAATGAAGCAGGTGGAGTAAAGAGCCTGAGTTCAAACACTGTCACAGCAGAAGTGTCTTAACATGACTGCGTCACTGTATTTACACATTGTCCTCTTCCTTTCATTTGATCTAGGTTGTATGATTGGACTCTGGAAATGGGATGTCAGTCCCGTTCAGGGAGCTTAAGAGAAGAAAGAAAATCTCCCAGTTGCTGCCGCTGTGACAGCAAGTGAGAGCAAGAGCAGGAAAATGTCGACTGTCACATCAGCTATCCAGGCTCCTCAGGGGCCTGTGAATCCACCGCCTCCAGAGGTCACTAATCCTAACAAGCCTGGCCGGAAGACCAACCAATTGCAATATATGCAAAATGTTGTGGTAAAGACCTTGTGGAAGCATCAGTTTGCTTGGCCTTTCTACCAACCTGTTGATGCAATTAAATTGAATTTGCCGGTATGTATCTCTCATCTTCCACTAAATATTCTGTTCTTAGAAAGCTTTGTGTTGGTGAGATCAGTCTTCTGAGCACTGGATCAGAATGGCTAAGTTGCTTTTGAGGATTTCCTTGAATGCTCTTAGATTCCCTAAATTGGAAGATGATGGCTTTCAGAGCTGGAGAGGTGCAGGTCTCTGAGAGAGAAAACTGTCGCCCACTTAGTGAGGGAAGAGAAGAGCGCACAGGCGAGCTGTCTTAGAGCAGCTGAAGCACAGTGCTTTGTTTGTGGCTTGCCTCTGTTTACTTTTGAGTGCCTTCACCCCTTGTCCCACCTCTGCCCAATTTAAGAGTCTTGAAGCCCACGCTCTTCTGAGCATTTGGCACTGGGCTCATGTAACTTGTGTTTTTGATAAGCTTTCCTGGATTTGCTGCTTGAGGAAGACAGGAGAAGCTAATCACCAAGGCTACTCTAGAGCTAGGTATCTTCAAATGCTGTACTGGAAGTAGAAAGAGCAGAACAAGTCACACTTACCCATCTGCCTCCTGTCCCTGGTGATAGACACCCTGTCTCTGTTAGGCCAGATAGTGTAAGATACAGCCTAGTACTTCATAAATGACCCTTTCTCCCAGTGAACAGAGCCAGATGCTTTTCACCTCTTCGAGTCCTCTACGTGTAAAAACACAGCAGTGGAGACATACCCTGACCTACCTGCTTCACTGAAATTCAGACACCAGCACCCCAGCATCCACCCTGCTGTCAGCTCAGCCAGGCAGCCCATTGCAAATTAACTCTGGCCCCTCCGAGTGAGGTGGTTGCATGTGGGATTCAAGGGAGCTTGGTTCTGGGCTGTGTAAGGTCAGAAGAGCTCCAGTTACCACAGGTTATAACCCAATTTTATGTACTGAATTAGGAGTCCTTTGAACTCTGTAGTATTGTTGATGGGCACTATATAAAGTGCGAGCCCTTAGAGTAAAACACTTAACACCTGCATAATAGTTCTCTAGGTCTGTGTTCCTTTGTGTCTTTTTGTGGATTAGTTTCTCAGTGAGCTATTCTGAGGTGGTTTTATGGTTACCAGCAAATTTAAAGGAGGAATCAGGTTTTTTTATGTGACCTAAAGCCAGCAGGATTGCCTTTTCTGCCCTATTCTACCTTGCTTGGAAATACTGGTGCTTCAGATCCTTCAGGGTTGGGCTCAGAGTGGCCAGTGGCTTTATGTGGCTTCATGTGCATGTGCAGTGAGAGGACTTGCAGCTCTTCTCCAGAACGAGACAATTACAGTGTATAACCTTGCATGCCTCGAGCGTCTCCAGGCTAATCACAGCCTCTATAGATGCTTGAGACAAGCCCAGAGAGAAACTGGGTTAATTTTAAGGGCTGAAATGCCTGTTAAAGAGAGATTGAAACTTCTAGCACAGTCTTAGGCAGTGCTGGCACTGATAAATTTAAGTGCCAACCTTTTAAGAGGGAGGCAGAAGCCTTTTCCCAAACTCCCAGCCCACCGTTAAACCAAACACCGTGCCAAAGCTGGTGCTGATCCTGCTGCCCTGGCTCCTGATCCCAGGCGAGCGTGAAGCTCGTTGCTGCAGAGTTGGCCTGGCTGTTGGTATGGCACCCTGCCACCCAATCCAAAACGATTCCTGCAGCCTTGTGAGGGATATTGGGGCTGCTGCTGGGGCTCTCTTCCCGGGAGAGCCGCTCAGAAAGCATGTTGTCCTCCATACACTGTTCTTGGTGCCTTCCTGGTCTAGCTGTCCTTATAAAAAGCAGATAATGCCCAAGTAACTGTTTGTGTGTTTGAGCATGTATTGGGGGGGAGCTGGCAAAGGTGGTGAAAGGAGTTCTTGTGCTCTGTGGACATGTTCATAGTAACGATAGACTAAAAGGCTACAAATCAGAAAATAAATGAACGCAGAGGTGATATTTACAATTTCCACAAAAACTTGGGGATGTGGTTTCTTGGGAGGGGGAATGAGGAGAAAGCTGGGACTAGAGGGAGGTGTGAACAACACTCTGCATGTCAGGAGATGTAACGTCCTTTCTATTTCTCCAACAGGATTATCACAAAATAATAAAAAACCCCATGGACATGGGGACGATCAAGAAGCGCCTGGAACATAACTATTACTGGAGTGCCAGTGAATGTATGCAGGATTTCAACACCATGTTTACAAATTGTTACATTTACAACAAGGTAAAGAGCCCAGACAAGCCTTTCGCTGGGGTACTGCCTGGAAAAGACCCATCTACAACTGTTAGAGTGCAGGTTTTGAACAGGGCCGGCTCTGCTCTGCTCCAGGCCCTCCTTGCAAGGATTTCAAATGCCACTAATTGCAACCACATTACGTGGAATGCACAAAGCTGTCTTTGTGCTCTGTCTTTCTTCCCCCAGACTAGTTAAAATGGCAAACGTGCCTTTTAATTATAGGTAGATTTCTGCTCTGGGGTTGTGTAGCGAGTTTTTACTCCTTTTATTTTCAGTTAGGAATTCTTTTAAGATGAGCTACAGTTTATGCAGCGCTTTGCAGGTGTTCTGTGGGGTATTAGTGCTATGTTGGCTGTCTGGCAGTAAATGGCATATCTCAGCAGCAGAGCGTTCAGGAAGTGTAACTCTTCTCTGCCTATGTTTCATCCACACTTGTACACCTTTAGATTCCTTATTGTTATAATAATATTTTGGGTGTGGCTTGTTCTTTGTTTTGTGAGGTTGTTAAAAGCCTCTATTCTTTGTATTATGTTTTCTGCAGTGGTTTGTCATCATTGACCCATACGGGAGAACAAACTGAAATAAACAAATTAATTAATTTGAGCCACAGAGTATGTGTTTACACTCTTTTCTTGGACCTACTGGCAAGCAGGGGAGGACAGCTCATCTGTTCCAGTTTGCTGCTTCCACTCTGTCGCTCAGGAGGCTAGTTACCAGGGTGCTACTGAAGTCCTGATAACTCTGGATGCAGCATGCTTAGGGGCTGTAGTTATTGCATGCTAGCCCAGACCAGAAAAGCAGGAGGATGGCATGCAAGGAGGGAGAAGAGCTGGTCTGTTTATTATGGAAACTTTGGATACCATCATTTATTTGCAAGGCAGTGTCACTGGGGATCTCGGTGCCTGATCTTGAACCTCTCTGCTTCTTACATGCGGATGATACAGCATGGGATTGTATTCTTCTTTCTGCAGCCCACAGATGACATTGTCCTCATGGCCCAAGCCCTGGAGAAGATATTTCTGCAGAAAGTTGCCCAGATGCCTCAGGAGGAAGTCGAATTACTACCCCCAGTTCCTAAAGGCAAAGGTCGCAAGCCGTCAGCGGGCACACAGAGTGCAGGTATTAACCCCAGCCAGTTACGTGTTACGAGCCTGTTGCTGAGGCCTGACCCACCTGCCAAGCTGCCTGGCTTTGCAAACGGTGAAGAGGCTGGGAAGGGAGCATGTAGCCTAATGGTTAAAGCAGTGGAGAGGAAAGTGCAAGATGTCTGGATAATGTTCCGCCAGTGTCTCAGGGCTTGTTGGCCTTAAGGCGACTCTGCGTTTGCCGTGCAAACATCTTACCATCTGTGACTTGCCCATCCACAAGTGCCTCAGTGAGGGAGGGCAGTGCTGCTGCTTCTTGTGTGCAAAGAAGAAACCAAGGCAAGAAGAGGCAAAGTAGATGTTCCAGTCTGCTGCAAGTGACAGACCATGCATGGAAGCCTTCGTGGGCCTGGGTTTATCCAGCTCACCCAAGGTCCTGGCAGAAGTCTGACACAGCAGAGATTGGACTCAAATTTTGCCAATCCCCTAAACCATATATAACATTTTTCTTTTGCACGCATGGTTGCAGCATCGTAGAATAAAGTTTGACCAACAGAAGGGATTTATTAAGCCATTGCAAAAGGTCATGCAGACCATTGCATATCAGTAGAAACTAAGTTTAGTTCAGCTTACCTAGAGCTGATTTTTAAATAGATCTAGGACTAAAATGTCTGTAAGCTCAGTAAACTAGTTCATAAAGGAGCTCGTGTGGGCCAAATTCAACTGTGGCAATTTTTTCTGCAAACAAGGTCTAATTGTTGCTCTGGGAAAGTCGACTGTTCCTCTTTGTTTGCCCTCATCTCAGGTGCCAAATGAAGCTACAACTTTATGCAAGCTCAGATACATTTGTGATGATGTGTCTTTTTAGCATCCTTTTATAAAAGCTGCTGTAAAAACGTAGATGAGTATTGGTTATCAGTTCCTAGATTTGTCCCCTTAACTTTGTGCTGGTAGGCAGGTCTAGCCTAAGAGATATTTGCCTGGCTGTCAGGAGACTTAGGCTCTGTTTCTTTCATTGTGTAACTTGTGGAGAATCTGAAGCATGTGGGACTCTTGAATGTTTAACTGGCTGTGGGGAGTCATTGTTACCTTTTGTCATGCGTAGTGAAAACTCTCCCAGACTGAGGTCTGTGCAGGACAGTAGTAGTCCGAAAGAGCTGTCTCCCTCTGTTCCCCCTCCTTGAGCTCCTGCTTTTTTGTTGAGTGCAGGGTAGCTCTGAGAGCACAAGAGGGGTGAAGACTGTCCCAGAGCAACACGCACCCCACGTGCAAAGCTTGAAGTATTTTGCTTGCATGTGACTGGCCTAAAACTCATGGTACAAGGACTTAGGTTAGTGATTTCTCATTTTTTTGTTGACCCCTGGGTAACAGCACCAAGCAGATCACTCTGTGTCCTTTGTGCTCTTCCTGTGGCCCTGGACTGGGAGCCTTTTGCCAAGCCCACAACTGCACTGTCCAGCGGCACCAGTGTCACTTTGTTCCCAATGTCTTGTCAGCCCTTGTAACCATCAATACATCGCGGTGCGTTTTCACTTTGTCGTTTGAAAGGAGCGCAGCAAGCAGTGGCCGTGTCTTCCGTCTCCCCGCCGGCCCCGTTCCAGAACGTCCCTCCAGCCGTGTCTCAGACGCCCGTCATTGCTGCCACCCCTGTGCCAACCATCACTGCTAATGTCCCGCCTGTCACTGCCCCTCCCGCCGCTGCTCCCCCTCCGCCTGCTGCTCCGATAATGCCCGTGGTGCCTCCTACGCCACCGGTAGTCAAGGTAAATGGAGAACCCCACCCCTTCCTCTTCAGAAGGCAATATTGCTAAGCAATGCTCTATTTTCATCCCCTCACTGCTGGTTATGTGCTTTCCTTCTCTTCACATTTGACTTCTTGCCACTCTGGCCATTGTTGTCCCTTTGGGGTGGGCTCAGACAAGTGCTAGCTGTCAAGTTTGAGATGCTTGAGGAAAGTTTTTGCCAGTTTTACCACACCCCAGCTGAGGTAATGTCAACTGTAATTGCTCCAACTCGGTTACAAGCTCCCACCTGACCATAGCCTTAGCCAGGGCTGATGCTCCCTGAACCAGAAGGCTGTTGGAGGCTTCCCCCACTTTGCACCATATAGCGCAAAGCATCTCTTCCCTTTGACTGAGACCTTGATTTTTCTGGAAATCATAGGATCATGAAGTTAGAGAAGACTTCTAAGATCATCAAGTCCAACCATCAACCCAACACTACCATGACCACTAGACCATGTCCTGAAGTGCCACGTCTACACGTTTTTCTGAATACCTCCAGGGATGGTGACTCCACCACTTCCCTGGGCAGCCTGTTCCAGTGCTTCACTACTCTTTCAGTAAAGAAATTTTTCCACCTATCCAATCTAAACCTCCCCTGGTACAACTTGAAGCCATTTCCTCTTGAACTATTGCTAGCTACTTGGGAGAAGAGACCCAACACCCACCTCCCTACAACCTCCTTTCAGGTAGCTGTAGAGAGCAAGGAGGTCTCCCCTCAGCCTTCTGTTCTCCACACTAAATAGTCCCAGTTCCCTCAGCTGCTCCTCATAAGATATGTTCTCCAGACCCCTCACCAGCTTTGTTGCCCTTCTCTGGACCTGCTCCAAGAGACTATTCCTTTGAGGTTTACAGACTTCAGCACTAGGAATGTTTCTTTCTGCCATAAACCAGTTCAAGACAAGCCTGTCACTCCAGTTGGAGGAGACTGATGCTGCCTGCAGGTTTGGGGTGCATTAGTTCTGTCTTCCTTACTGAGTAATCTTCTGGGAGTTGTCGTTGGTGTTTTGCTATTTACTATGTTAATTTATGGGTAAATGAAAATGTTGCTCTAAATAATTGGAATTTTCCTAGCAAGCAGTGTATTGCTTTAAAAATGATGAAAGCGCATCTCAGAAAGCTGGGTTTTGGTTTGTTTTTTTCTAAACTGGGGAATTAAACGCAACAATATTGGTGTTCTCTAATGGGAGGTTGCATGGACCAGCAGAGCCACAGAATTGTTTTGCTTATTTAACCCTATAGTTTGGGAATTACTAGAACAATTGTAAGTCACATCATCTTGCAGCTAAGCTGTCCTCCTCAGAAGCCTGTCTCATACTTCAGTTTCTGTCCAAATCACTTGCTTCTGAGAATCAATTTAATTTTAAAATTCAAGGATGAACCCAGAAGTGAGTTTGCCAAATACACACTGCAAAAACAATTCTGCTTGGGATTTACTTAAGATTTCCCTTAGATTTCCCTAAGGAACTTTTTTTTCCTCCTTTCTCTCTCTCCTCAGAGAAATAAATCCTTCATAGAAGCACAAGAGAGAGCTGACTGGACAGTCACAGCTTTAATTTATGTGGAGAGGTTTTCTTTGCTTAAGGCAGAATCATTAAATTCTTGCTCTTGTCCGTCATAAGCAATCGACTTTAGCACAGCCACGAAATACAAGGGAGTGAGGGCTCATGGGTCTTTGGTGATTAATATGCTTTGGTTCAGAACTCAGAGCCTGATCCTGCCACTGGGGACTCAGACATGTGGTTAAGTTACTGACACTTACTAAGTCACGATGCATCAGCTGAGCTGCAGTAATCGACTGGGCGCACTCCTTTCCCTTGGCAAACCTGAGGTAAGAGTCCTTAGTTTCAATCTCAGTGAAATACATAGAGCTAACTCATTTTGCATCCTGTTTGGGGTTGGGTTGG
Source organism: Eurystomus gularis (assembly GCA_013400335.1). Classification (NCBI taxonomy): domain Eukaryota; kingdom Metazoa; phylum Chordata; class Aves; order Coraciiformes; family Coraciidae; genus Eurystomus; species Eurystomus gularis. The sequence continues at coordinate 224,507 of VZZY01017682.1, forward strand.
AGATGTGCAAATGGCTGGTTACTGTGGCTCAGGTGACGTGTAGTAATACATCGTGTTGTAGTCACTGAAATGTGCGTTGAAGCCTCTAGTCACAAGTCCCGTTTATCCCAGTAACTGTGTTTTCTGTCAGAGGACAAGCAGATCTCAGAAGTAAGGATGAACTGTGCTAGGTTTCTGCTGGCATGCTCATGAAGTCTGTCCATGTGCTGTTTCAGAAAAAGGGAGTGAAGCGGAAAGCAGACACGACAACCCCCACCACCTCCGCCATCACTGCCAGCCGAAGCGAGTCGCCCACGCCGCTCTCGGACCCCAAGCAGGCCAAAATCATCGCTCGACGGGAAAGCGGCGGCCGGCCCATCAAACCACCAAAGAAAGACCTTGAAGATGGAGAGGTTCCTCAGCATGCAGGGAAAAAGGGCAAACTCTCTGAGCACCTCAAGTACTGTGACAGCATTCTCAAGGAGATGCTCTCGAAGAAGCATGCAGCCTATGCGTGGCCCTTTTACAAGCCTGTTGATGCAGAGGCCTTGGAATTACATGACTATCATGATATTATCAAACACCCCATGGATCTCAGTACTGTTAAAGTACGTCCACGTTTACCACCTCTTTTGCAGGGTGTCACAGCCCTCTGGTTGCAGAGGACTGGCACCTTCTGGGGGAGGGGGAAGGGACAGGGGTGGAAAACTGAACCTGTTTGGATATCATCTGGATATTTTTATATTGTTTCTTTCCCCTGTCCTTTTTTCCCATAACCCATGGGACATCTGGGTTTTTTCGGCCCTGCTAATGGCATCCTCTTCTCTTTGTGGATAGTCCAGCTATTTAAACTTGTGTCCTTGGCATTGTCTCGCACTCTGAGAAGAAGAGGTGTGGTATTTTGTAGGATTTGATTGGTAGTATCCCATTTCCAGAAACTGCTGCCTGCCTAATTGTTGGCATGATGTGTGGGCCGGATAGGCTTACGCTGAGCAATTCCAACCGGAACATGATGATCATCTGGTACTCAGGAGGAAATAACACGATGCTTGTGTCGCTTGTGCTTGGCTCTTCAAGAGCTTAGCTTAATATGGTCCAATATTCAAGGTGTTTTTCCCAGTAGACTGGGAGGTTTTCTGAATGCCTCCTAAATATCCATGGAGCAAAGCCATGTTTTTCTAGTTCCTGTCTTCTGCTTTTGAGCCAGCCATTGGAATCTGTGTTGCTGGAGGTGAGACTCTTCCATGTGCAGGAGGTTAAGGTATTTCTGCTGGTTTTCACTAGCATGCCAGAAATGTTGCTTCCAGATGAGCCAGTGCCTGGAATTGTCTAAATGCCCAGGTGACAAAAGGGCAGCTGCATTGGTGGTTCCTTTCATGTTCTTTGGCAAGTCCTACGTAGTACCTGGAAGCAGCATGTCACACTCTGATGTGCCAGGCCATCCAGCCATGATGCTGCAGGGGTTTTTACTACAGCTGCAGTATTTTAATGAGTACTTCAGTTGTATTACTTAGTGGTGAGAGAATGGTTGTCATGGTCTGTGCGTTGAGGATTAGATGAAGCGTTACCAGTGTCTGCGTTTTAACTGCTGTTCTGACGCTGTGGTCCTGGGCAAGTTTCTTCGCAGCTCTATGCTGTAGTTTTCCCAGTCATCAAATAGAGAAAATAACACTTAACCTGCCTCACAGGGTTGTTTTGGTACTGCAGTCCACGCCATGCTGCTGATCTTTAGATGCTCATGACTGAAGGCCTGCTTAATCCTTGTGCATTGTTTTAATTATACAACTTGCTGCCAAGGTCTGCTCACTTCACTTTGCATTTGAGTCGCTCTTCGCCAGCTTGGAGGTCCATCAACGTGGCTTGGATCTCAGGCTCATGGATAGTTTAAGGATGGTCAGGAGGCCTGCCTCCTGCTCAAAGCAGGGTCACTTGAACAGGGTCACCACCTTCTCAGCTGGCTGGGTCTGACCTTGCTCCTCTGATGCCAGTGAGTGGGCTGGGAGCAGGAACAGGTTGCAAATGGGGTTTTTGGTGTTCTTCAGTAAGTCGGATCAGAGATGCAGTACTTGGGTGGCAACAGGAACCTTCATATCCGATGTTCTGTTTACTGTGCATAGAGTTATTTGCCTTGCTTATCATAAGCTACATGTCAAGCTCTGTTCTAAGAGTCTATCAATTAGCCAGTAGCTTTGAAGGAATTTTAAAGTATATCTGGTTTTCAATAATGACTGAGATGAGAAGAAGCATCTCTTTCTCAGCGCAGTTGTTCTTTTTGTTTTCACATTAGCATGATGAAGTGCTGTTGATAGCCTTTCCTCTGCTAGTCTTGTCAACACAAGTCATTAGATGATCACATCCTAGATGAACTCATCCGGTTACTGTACTGACTTTAGTTGGACTGCTGATAAACCTCATCCTTTCAGACTTGTTCTCAGCTCAGTCACATTCCCTTGACTTCCTCGGGATGCTGTGGGTCTACCTGCAGCCTGGTAGATCAAGCCCTGGATGAATGCAGTGAGGTTGGAGATGGAAGGAGAGAAATCCTGACTTTGTCAAAGCTAGTGTTGCCATGTGTGGTTAGGTGGCTTCTTATCACAAGAGATTGTGCTGTATTCTGCAAGGTCTAGGTGTGAAGCTGTGTTTCTTATGTTGGTGGTGTCTTTACACTTGAATCTCTTTATAGTGCTAATTTTGTTATTCTAAAAAGTGTAAACCTCTGCCCTTCTTCTGCAAGTGCAGGTGATATTCTCCCTCTGCACCTTACTAGTGTAGGGCAGAAAACTGGAGATGAGTTAATGGCAGACCCAGCAGAGTTTTTTCTATGTAAAGACTGGATTTGTCTTTCCACATGATAGTATTTGTCTTCATAAACTTGTTTGAAGTGCTGCCTGGTATTGTTTTTTTATGGAATGCTTTATTATCATTGCTCTTGGCCTGTAGATCATAGTGTGACTTTGCTGAGATGCGGTCTATAATTCATTAACTGTATGGAACAGAATCCTGCCATTTGCAGGCAGTGTAATTCTCCAGTGTCAGGGCTTTATCTGTGGCTCTGAAAGGTTTTAGATTTAATTCTGCACAAGTGACAGTGGCTGTACTAAAGGAGTGCAGCTAATGGCCTTCAAACTAATATTGAAGGAATGAGGTGAGAAAGTAAAACATAAGCATTGCTGCAGCTGTAATAGATCCCCCAGTACCTGGCTGCTTGTTGCTTTGGTTCTTTGGTTATAGGAGGCTTGATTTTCTTCAGAGATTATCCTTCATGTCCAGGAGCATTTTTCTTCAGGCTGGGCACCCAGCAGAGGTGTACTTCAGAAGGACGTGGAGGTGGCAGGTTGGCTGTTGTGACTGTACCAGTGGTGGGTGAGAGGTGGAGGGGCTGTAGCTGAGCTTGTTAATGTTTCTGAACATTAATAAACATTAAACAATTGATTGCTGAGGGGAAAAATAGGTTGTGGTGGTAGATATTGCGTGGGGCATAGAAGGGACCAGCTCTCTGTCAGTCCTGCTTGTCTGTATCTCCTGATTTGCAATTGTAAGTGTAATAACTTTTTTAAAGCGTCTGGATATCTCAAAGTGAAGTTGTTACCGAAGATATTCCAGCCCACCAATTTAAAATCCTTTTTTTTTTCTTTTAATTATTCTTTAAAAGAAAACAAAACAGAAATTCACAGATTAAAACTGTTGGGCTAGAAAACTGTTGAGTTTGGTTGAAAGTGAAGCTTTGAGACACTGGAACATATTTCACAGGCAGTAATCAGCCCTTGAGTGTGCCAGACAAATATAAGCGCATCAAAAAGGCTTTTCATTCAGTGAGACGTATTTTAAAATAAACGGGCTCTTTAGTTTCAATGTGTGTTTTGCTTTGGAATTGGCCCGAGACACTTTTCAAACCAGGCCAGCTCTCCTTCAGACAGGAGAAGCACAACCCGATTGCCCTTGCCATCTCTGTGCAGCGGCTGGAGGTTGTGTCCTAGCTCATTCACCAAGAGAATGAGGTTTTGGGGCAGAACTTGGACAGAAGTCTGGCTGCAGCACGGCAGCAGGCCACAGGTGTCACCGCCCTGTGTGTGCGTCCATCCAAAGCTGCCTCCCTGGAGGAGAAATTCTACCCTATTTGGAAGAAAAACAACTTTGGAAATCATTGCAGTGTTTCAAGATGGTTATGAAATATCTGTAACTTCCATTGAACAAACTTCGCTTACATTAAAGTTTCCAGCGTGGGTTACAGACCCAGAGCAACTCTACTTTCCGCTCAGACCAGCGATGTGTCTTCCCCAGCCACATTTGCAGCCTTTTAAATGAAAATGAAATCTAGTGTTAGCTTCTTTTTTCCTTTTGGTAAGAGTAATTGGAGCTAAGGTTTTATACCTAGTGGTAATGTATGCATAAAATCAATTTAGTTCTAGGAATGCTATAAGCTGTTCTTTAAACCCAAGTCATTCAATCCCAAACAGCAAGAGAAATGGGTGAAAGTGAGAGCTGAGAAGTAAGAACAAGGTGCAAATATTTAGCTCCTGATACTCCTCACTACACCAGGAAATAACGTTAACAGGTTCATAAGAAGTGAAATTCTGTGTTAATTCTCTTCTCAGTTGGACTTTTAAATCAAGAGTAGGTGGTGCATTTAACTGTGATTCCTACAGCAAGACCGGCATTTACCGTGGTCATGCCCTGTGTTAGCAGGAAGTCAGAGTTGGATGGTCGTGGTCTTTTCTGCCCCTTCGGATTTAAAGGGCAAATACACCAAAGCAGCGTGTAGGAGTACACGCTTAAGGTGCTTCTGTAACTGGTTGGTTGTTGACTCCTGCCCTTCCCATCCATGAATCTTGTTTACATGTGTTGCTGATTCAGCAAACGTTTTTTCTAAATGACTTAATTTTCTTATAGAATGTGGAGCCTGATAGATTTATTTAGTACTACTTAGGAAAAGAAAACCACCCAGATCTAGAATCTTGAAGTGTTTAAACTGTTACGGAGCAATATCAGCTTCTCTGGTTTGTCTGGTGTTTGCTTTTTTTAAAAAGCAGAAACTCTTGAGTGTTATCTAGGAACCAAGAAGCCAGACCAAACTACTGGTCTTAGACAAACGTGATTTTTTTTGAGGCCGTTCTGAGCTGTCCTCAAGATGCACGTCCTCCATGCAGTTGCTACAAATGCCTTTTGCTTATGATGTTTTCTCCCCTTTCTCTTTGGCTTGTTTGTTTGCAGAAAAAAATGGACAGTCGGGAATACCAGGATGCACAAGGTTTTGCGGCAGATATTCGGTTAATGTTCTCTAATTGTTACAAGTACAATCCTCCAGACCACGAAGTGGTAGCGATGGCCAGGAAGCTCCAGGTAATGGTGTTGGCAAATGCATCTTCTACAGTATGTTTAGTTCAGCTACGAGGTGTCAATTCAGAGATCCAAGCGTGGGTCTGCTCTTGACACCAACAAGGGAGAGTCAGTGATTCCTCCAGCCCTTGGAAACAGCCAGGTTCTGTGCTGCAGAACCACTGTGCTCTTCACATGGCATAGCCCAAAGCTACATTTCACTCCTAAAATGTTATAATTATTGCTGTATAAAATACTGGGAGAATTTTTGAGAGGGCTAAAGAATATATATGTCCGTCCGTACATTATTATTTACTTCTGCAGCACTTTGTGTAGTGCAGTAAGACCCATGGGTATCTGGTCTATTTAAAAGGCCAGAATGAGGTCTTTGTGGGTGAGGCTTCTTTTGTCACCAGTATTTCCCCCTTTTTGTAGGATGTCTTTGAGATGAGGTTTGCAAAAATGCCTGATGAGCCCGCAGAGGCCCCACCTCCACCTCCACCAACAGCACCAGTGGTGAGCAAAAGCACAGAGAGCAGTCACAGCAGCGAGGAGAGCTCTTCGGACTCAGATAGCTCGGACTCGGAGGAAGAGCGAGCAACTCGGCTGGCAGAGCTCCAGGAGCAGGTATTGCAACAGCTAAGCTGTGTGTCTGTGCAGGGGGAAAAACATTGGAGGAAGAAGAGTTTAACTTTGTTCTTAATCCCACCACGACTGGGATGCAGCAAAGCAATCTCTCCTTCTACCAGCTAAAGGGAGAAAATGTTCAGCTGTGAATTAAGTGCACGTTTAATGTAACGCTAATGTTCTTGGAGATAGCCATCCTTGGTGCTCTGCGCTTCCTTCTGAGATCCCAGAGTAGGAATGAAGGTGCTCAGAATCACTAGGGATCTGGGAAGAACAGAGAGATACGTTTTGTGTGAGAGTTCGAGCATAACAAAATCTGTCACGAGCTCCCTGTTGGGATCTCGTCCCCCCCGTACCCCATTGGTAGAATTGACCTGTTCTGACTGTTGTGGTTGCAAATACTTAAGTGGCCTTTCTTGTCATGCAGATGTACAATGTCAGATGCTACAGACCTTATGTATGCTACCGTAATACAACAAAGATTAATCAAATAGCTTATGTGGTGTCTCAGAGCAAGCTAGCAGGAGAACCTGGGATTTTAGAGGCCAAGTTGTCAGCCCTCCAGATGGAGTTATTAAGCTTAATTTTTACTTGCCCCTATAAAATAAGAAAGTTTTCATTTGAACCAACTTTTGCATACTTGCACTGTGTATTTTAAAAGAATTTCGGATCAAGCAAAGTCTCTTGAGTTCAATCACTAGACTGTTTGATCACTGGTACACTTGGCATTTACTTCCACATTAGCACGTAAAGGGAGGGTATGTGGTGGCATCAGTTGTCTTGCCTTGAAGTCTTTGTTAATTTTTTTCCCTGTTCTGCCCTAGCTAAAGGCTGTCCACGAGCAGCTAGCTGCACTGTCACAAGCGCCAGTGAACAAACCAAAGAAAAAAAAAGAGAAGAAGGAAAAAGAGAAGAAAAAGAAAGATAAAGAGAAAGAAAAAGAAAAGCACAAAGTAAAAGCTGAGGAAGAGAAGAAACCCAAGGTGGCTCAGCCACCAAAACAAACGCAACAGAAGAAAGCCCCGGCTAAGAAAGCCAACAGCACAACCACAGCGAACAGGTGAGAACCTGCCTTCTGCAAGCTGCCTCAAGGGGGTTGCCAAGAGCTTCCAGGCCAGTTCTCCTGTCACCCTTGTCCCTGTTGAATTTCTGGTGAAGCTCAGTTGTCAGAGCAGTTAATATGCTGTTGAATAGTGTCCCCATTCCCAGGCGACTCCAGGGAGTCTTTAAGTTAGAGCTGGCAGTGGAACCATCATATTTCCACAGTCCGACTCCTAGAATCCTGCCTGATGACTCGCAGATAAGGTTTTGCTTTCTGCCTTTTGTGCAGCCAGCAAGAATGTGCCATTTCATGGCTGCTCCCCTGCTGCTACATGGGCGTGTTGTCATGTCTCTCAGGGCTAACATATAATAAGAGTAGAACAGCTGATCTCACATCTCTGAACTTTTTCAGAAGTTGTGGTGCTGTTCAAGCCATCTGGATAGAGATTCAAAGCCAAGAGTGTTGGGATATTACATCCCAATGTAGAAAAAAAAAGACCTCATTGATTCTATATACCCATGAATGTTTCCATGCTTGCCAACCCCTCCCCAGGCAGCCCAAGAAAGGAGGCAAACAGGCATCTGCAACCTACGATTCAGACGAGGAGGAGGAAGGTCTGCCCATGACCTATGATGAGAAACGACAGCTCAGCTTGGACATCAACCGCCTGCCTGGGGAGAAGCTGGGCAGGGTGGTGCACATCATCCAGTCGCGGGAACCTTCCCTTAGAGACTCCAATCCCGACGAGATAGAAATAGATTTTGAAACGTTGAAGCCCACAACTTTACGAGAACTGGAGAGATACGTGAAATCTTGTTTACAGAAAAAACAAAGGAAACCATTTTGTAAGTTACCTCCTGGGGCACCCGTTCCCCCACCAGCCTTTGGTCTCAGCTTTGGAGCCAGGGCATGTATGTTGGGATTCTCTTATCCAGCTGTTGGGTATGTGATGACAGGGATTTTTAGAGATTCTCTTCTCCCATGAAATTGTGCAGAAGCTTTGTGGGGTTTTTTTTTTTCTGTTCTTTCTTCACATTATGCTATGCCATGGAGACTTGGAGGACTATTGTGTTCCTCTGCAAGACCCATGTGATACCTTTATTACTTATCTAGAATCTAGAAGGCACTACAAAGGTTTCAGTCTCACTGTGGTAGGTGTTATGTGCACACATCTGGAAGGATCAGTTTCTTAGCCTGAATAGTTTAGCATCTAATTAGGAAGGAAACAGAAAGGATGCTTGGGATCCAAAATACCAAGGGAATGAAGAATGTGCACAAAGTTACCTGGGCAGCCTGTGGATTCTGGGTGTCTGAGTCATATATATTCACCCAAAAACTGTTCTCCCTAGATGGCCTGATGACCATATCATTCCTAGTCTCTATCAGACCAGAGGATTAATGTTCATGTGCTGCTGAGCGTTCAGTATGGGACAGACTTTTCTCTGTGCCTCATCCACAGAGAGTGAATTGTTGTGGCCCCTTCAAAGTTTAGCTCCAGCTGAATGGCGATAGGATCACTTACCTGAAGGGGTCCTGCCTCTGTCCGTCTGCTTGTTGGTTAAGACGGAGTTGTCCTGTTAAGAGTATAACACAATAGCCACTCACAGCTCTTGCAGAGCACCTCCATTTCTTCACCACGGGATCTTCAGGTAGGCCTAAGCAAAGCTCAGACTTTGACCTTTCTTTTTTTTTTTCATTATGCTGCTTTGACTTTTTTTTTTTCCCCCCTCCCCAAAATCCTTCACTGTTGGAATAGCTCAGGTAAAGCTTTTTCCAGAGTGGTTAGGAAGAAGAAGCATACTTTTGTTTTGGAACCAAAGCGTAGAGTAGCACATATGACCTCCAATATCCACTGCTCTGAGACTTTTGTGCTGTGTATTGCAATGCTTGATGTTCAGGGGTACCCTCTCAGGACTGTGCTTCCCAGGTTTCTGTCTATAAATCATCGCTTTAAACCAGTGTACAGACATGTAGGCATTTCCTTGCTGGATCAGGCAAAATATCTGGCCTGGGTTCTGACCCTGTCCAACACCTGTGTTCAATTACTTGGCCTTTGGAGGGATATTTCTGCTCAGAAGTGTGAGTGTTGCCGGGACTTCTCACCATTTCCATCCCAGCTGATGCAGCTACGTTCCTGTTGTCTGCCAGCCTTTGCCTCCGTTAGTTTTTAATTTGTCCTTTGTTCTATGTTTAAAGCAACATAAACCACAGTAGATTCTAGCGTGAGGTATCGTAACTTTTTAATGGGAGTTGCTTCCTTCTGACAACCTTTAATGGGACACTTTATTTTACAGGGCAGAAAACCCATGTAACAATTCTGTAATTACAAATGTGTAACTATTGACCATAAAACTGGCTGGTAAGTAACCTGTAACTACAAGGTTATTACATGGATATGTCTATCTTCTAAAATACTTTCCAGAAGATCTCTCTTAAAAAGTGCATGTCACAGGATGATTGGATGATCTAGACAACTTCATATGTTGTCCTCGATCTGGGATGTGTAGTTGCTGTGTGGTCACTTGATCTTAGCAGTGTCACTGCTGAACGGTTGCAGATTTATATGCCCTGTAAAATAGTGAGGTCCACTCTTTTATTTTGCCTGCGCCCATGCAGTTTCAGAAATTGTGCGTTCCTCCTCCACAGCTGCAAGCGGAAAAAAGCAAGCAGCAAAGTCAAAAGAAGAGTTAGCTCAGGAAAAGAAGAAAGAACTAGAAAAACGGTTACAGGACGTCAGTGGGCAGCTAAACAACAACAAGAAGCCTGCAAAGAAAGGTAACGGCCTTGGTTTTGCTGTGCTAAAAATGCCCAACAAGTTGTGTATGTAGATGGACTTTCTCACTGAGACAAACCCACTGCCTTCTTGTGGCCTTGGGTTTGTCTCTGTGACAGCCCAGATTGTCACTAGTGTCAGGGCACAGTGAGTTACTGCTGGACACCAAGGTACTGTGTGGGGGTTGCTTTGGTCCCTGTCCAGGTAGAAGCTCCCCTAGGTGATAAATGTGAGGTGTTTTGGAGGCAGATATCATTCAGAGGGAGGAGGATCTTCTCCTCTGTGCTAGCCTGTGCAGGACTGTGCCTACAGACCAGTACTGCAGAGCATCTAACAGATTATTTTTCTCTACTGTGGGATTAAAAAAAGCCCAGACCCCAAACATACCACGATATCATGACAGATGGCCACCAGCATCCTGGCCTGTATCAGCAATAGTGTGGCCAGCAGGACCAGGGCAGGGATGGTCCCCCTGGACTCAGCACTAGGGAGGCTGCACCTTGAATCCTGGGGTCAGTTCTGGGCCCCTCACTCCAAGAAGGACATTGAGGAGCTGGAGTGTGTCCAGAGAAAGGCAGCGAACCTGGGGAAGGGTCTAGAGCACAAGTCATGTGAGGAGCAGCTGAGGGACCTGAGAGTGTTGAGCCTGGAGAAAAGGAGGCTCAGGGGAGACCTTCTTGCTCTCCACAACTTCCTGCAAGGAGGTTGGGGCCAGGTGGGGTCGGGCTCTTCTCCCAAGGAACAAGTGACAGGACAAGAGGAAAGAACCTCAAGTTGTGCCAGGGGAGGTTTAGGTTGGACATGAAGAAAAATGTCTTCATGGAAAGGGTATTCAAGGCCTGGCCTAGGCTGCCCAGGGCAGTGGTGGAGTCCCCATTCCTGGAGATGTTTCCAAGCTGTGGAGATGTAGTGCTGAGGGCCATGGTTTAGCGGTGACCTGGCAGTACTGGGGGAATGGTTGGACTCAATAATTTTCTTAGAGGTTTCTTCCAACCAAACTGATTCTATGACTCTGTGTTACAAAGGGTTCTTCTAATGCAGACTAGGTTTCTGGCTCTGCATGAGTCAGGCAGGGTTTTCTGGTGTTCAGAGGTTGCACTGAAGCGTGTGAGGTGGTGGACACATCTCCCCAGGTGCTCTGCACTGTCTCACCACGAACACTGTAGGGCTGCAGAGGGCATTGCCCTCCCTTAGAGCTCCTGCATGGATCCCAAACTTCTGTGGTCACCTGCAGCCTGAGAGCCCTTACCATCCACTGGTGGGATGTTGCAGCAAGCACAGGCTGCTGGTCAGCAAGCTGCCCAGGCAAAATGAAGTGATGAGTGAAACTGTGGAGGATGAAGGCTGTGGACAAACCTTCTCTGTTTCAGTTCCTTGCAAGTAACCACATTGCTGCCTTCTTCCCCACAGAGAAATCTGGCTCCACTCCTGGAGGCCCTTCCCGGCTCAGCAGCAGCAGCTCCTCCGAGTCTGGGAGCAGCAGCTCCAGCGGCTCCAGCTCGGACAGCAGCGATTCGGAATGAGTTACGGACACTTAGACACAAAACCTAAAACGGACATCGCCCTCACCGATGCTCTGCAGTGTTCCTTTCTCTCCTTAATATACTGCTCTTGTTCCACAGTGGTCAGGTTTTTTTTTTCCCCCCCTTTCTCTTTCTCTGACTTTTTAAATTTTATTTTTAAATTCAGTGTTATAAAAGGTATCTTCCATTTTTTTGGGGGTCGCTCTTTTAATAGGTCAAAGATCTTTGCGTGTGCGTGTGTGTGTGACTAGACTTTATGACAAATAGTTCCCTTTGCATAAAGTCTCTAAAATACGTTTTAACTGAAGACGATGGGTTGAAAATGGAAGAACTTTGAACTCTTAGCAGGAGATAAATAGAAAGTTCTGCAAGGTTTGTAGTACACTTCCCTCCCGCCCCTCTCCCTCTCTTTTAATAAGCCTACCTGGCTCACACAAGGTAAAAAAGTCTTTTTTTAAAGAAATCTCTGTAAAATGGTACTGTATCTGAAAGATGTTAGCTTTTGAACTAGTTGGTGTATTTGTTATTAGCACTAGTATTCTTAATCTCGAAGTCTACAGTGTGATGAAAATGTCAGATGCTATCATCTTTTTACACAAAAACAAAAAACCAACAAAAAAATTCTCATGTACTGTGGATTGCTAACATGCTTTTTTTAATCTTGGTAGCGGCGTAGGCACCTGTTCAGGAAGGTATTTAAGCATGAATTTAACTTTAAGCACATGAGCAATAGAAGTGCTTGCGTTCCTTGTTTGTTTGTTTCCACTCAGATTTTTTCATTTTTCTTGTGGATGCATTGGGAACTAAGGAGCAAAGGACACTCAAGTTTCTTGGGAATGATATTTTTAACATCAAATAGATCAATTTCCGGGAAATGGACACTCTGTCAAAGTTTTCATTTAATTGAGAACAATTTTTAGCTGAAAATTCTCAGCTGGACCTTGGAGTGATCCCTGCAGTGACCAAGGCAAGTCATGTGCTCCTTATTAGACACTTGCTTAAGTATTTTCTCCATGACAAGCACCTTAGTCTGGGCTTAAAATAAAGGAACATTTGAGCTCCAGCTGAGGCTGAGCTGGCAGGTGAATCGGAGAGGGATGTTGTGTGTGTTTGGGTTTGTTTGGGTTGGGTTTGGTTTTTTTTTTTCCTCTCTCCTTATTTCAGTAGCAAGCTCCTCGAAAGGGAATGTTGCTTCTGTTGTGCAGGTTTCCAGGCACTGAAATGCTTACCTCAATGAAAAGAAAAGAGGGGAGGGAGGAAAAAAAAAGCAAAAATGTTTAAAGGCTTGCCATTTTTTAAGTCCAGCCTCGTGTTTTGACCTGCACTGCTGCAATACTCTGTTTTCACTGTCCCTAGTTTCATGTATATACAAGTACTTTATTTATTAACCACCATTGGTCATTTAAAACATAGTAAATATCAAAAGCAAAGCTGCGTTAGGCAGAGCAGCAGAAATGCAGACTTTTAATGTGATTTGAACCAGATTTTAAAAAAAAAGAAACAAAAACCAACAAAGCAAATAAAAATCTGAGACTTTATTTAAGTACGCTGGACTTTATACCTACAGGTGCTACAGTCCAGTTACAGTGTGTCTGGTGCTCTGTCATGTTTGGTGTGTTCATCTTATTTTTTTAAATTTGTTTTCTCTCTTCTTTCTCCTTTTGCCCCAGCCCCCTTTTATCCTGTTTTTGTACAGATTTTGGAAACATACAGGTAGATACAACTTCTTGATGCAGCACGTTGTTATTTTCTCAGTAGTATTTCCAGAGGTCCTTTTCCTTCTCTTGTAGAACAGTGGATTTTTTTTTCTTTTATAATCCAATTTTAGGAAAACACCAGTTCTATAATTATATAAAATTTGTAATCTGAGGGGCAGAAATTTTATTGTAAATTCTTAACTTTTTATTGTAAAGAAAAAATATACAGAGTTTAACAAAGTTATGCCTTTTCTTCTCCCAGCAGCAGCCCCTAAGGCTGCCTCTGCTGTGGGGTAGCCCTAAAATCCACCCCGCTGCGGTTCTATTAGTGGTTTGCCAGAGACCCCATGGTGCAGATTGCACCGGCTTTTGTTTCCCACGTAGGTGAGTGGCTCTGGAGGACTCCTCGGCCCCAGCATGTGATTTTTCACTGCACGCTCGGCCTCCAAGAGCTGGGACAGGAGGCTGGTGTCTGGGGGACGTCCCTTCGCTGGAAGCACGGGGCCAGCCTGTTATTAGCACTCCATGGTTTGCACTTCTGACTGCGTCCACGCGCCGTTGCCAGCCACTTACTGCCCATCGACGGAGGTTTTATTTGCTAGACACTCATACATCTGTCTTTAAAAATCCATCTCTCAAAGGTCAGCGTTGAGAAGCGCGTCTCGTACAGCTGACGTGCCTCTGTCCATGCCCCACCTGTGCAGTGGCAGTACCACACTCTCCAGTTCGCTGTGGAAAAGAATTCCCATTCTTTTGCGAAGGGCTGGGAGCGATGCCGTGTTGCTGTGAGGCACCAAGTTCTTCCTGTATGTTGCTGAGTATCTTCAGCTCCTTTTGCAATCCCCCAGGATGCTTGGCCCCATGGCAGGAGGCTCTCGAGTCTTTGCAGATAGTTTCCCGTAGTATTTGAAGGTGGATGAGTGAGTTTATTCTGATTCTTACCGACATTAACGCTTGTTTTTTTTCTGTTAACAATGGCGTTATTCTTAGTTCCTGTACTATTTTAAATTCTGCCCTGAAAAAAAAAATAAGCAACTTTGCCTAGGCAGATCCTTAGTAATGTATTTTCAGAATTTACTATGAGCAAATGTAATATACACCTAATTAAGAGCTTAGGTTGTGTTTTTTTTATGGGGTCGGGTTTCATCTGTGTTTCTCCTGTTGTCTCAGACTTGCATTCTCAAAACCAGCTAGTACTTTATTTCAAATAATTGCACCCAATTCAGTACCATGACAACCTGGATAAACAAGCTCCCAGTTTTCCCTGCTTGGAACCTTTCCCTGCGTGTATTAACCTGAGCTATGCCGTTGCTGTAACGTGGTGGTTGCTCCCATGTGGAGATGCCCACCGTCACCAGCATCACCACCATGCAAAGCCCGGGGGCCTGACCATGCCACTATCCTCTGACGTCGAGGACAACCCTGCTGACCGTGGCCAGATGTTCCTTGCAGACACATAGGTATGTCCCACTGGAATCAGTGGAAAGGTTAGAGCCAAAGAGTTGGGGACCAAGCGTGAAGCGGTGGAAGGGGGCCTGGCCTCGGACTGTCTGCAGCACTGGAGGAAGATCCCTGTCTTAGCTGGCAAACCTGTCCTAGCTTGGGGATTTGCAAGGAAAACAAGCAACCAAAACCACCATGGAATACAAAGAACCACCTGCGTATCTTTGATGTACCCAGCTGTGACTTGGGCTACCGTTTAGTGGGAAATTTTGATGGTAAGATGTTCCCTATGAAATGGCAATTCCCAGGAGAAATATTTTGGCGTGACCTTCATTTCAGGAAAGAAACTGGTGACTCTTCATTTCAAAAGGTTGTTCTTACACATTTTCATTTTCATATTGTTTGTAGTGCTCGTTATCTCCTGACATGTCAGTAGTGGTGCTTCTTGTGTCTCCAGATCAGAGTGTCTCCAGGAAAGAAGAGATGTTTTCAGGCCCTAGTAAGTAGCAGCAGCAGCCCTTAAGGAGTTGGAAACGATAGAGCATTTCTTGAACCGAGTTTGTATTGCATGACATGTCAGTACAGATACCATGAAACGATCAAACATATTTGAAAGAACATTTTTAAACTTAAGAATAAAAAAAAAAATAATAATTTTTATGGTAGAATTTTTCTTGAACGAACAAAAGTTTAACTTTGTTTTCCAGGGGAAACGTCACTGAAATCAGTCCGATTTCATATGTACTGAAACTGCTTTTTCTGACAAATTCCTGTTTTGACAAAAACCTGTTCTCACTCGACCAGCATTTCTGCACCTTTAAAAACTTTGTGGAACTTTTCTGATTGTAACGTCAGCCTGTTCCTTGGCACTCCATCAGCCGTAGGCCGAGTGGGACCAGAGGGAGACCCGCGTCCCTTGGGCTCGGGCCCTGATCCATCTTCTAAAGGAAGCTGTTCCGCACGAGTTTCCTGCTAACCAAACGTTGTCTGTACAAAACCAGTTCAGCTTTGTATTGATGTGATTTTTAAACTTTTTCCTTACCGACAGGGTCTGTAACTGTAGGACTGATCTTTCAGGACTGTGGAACTGTTGTTGGTGAGTGTGGGTGGCCCGTGGCACGCACCCCCCCGCACACCTACACCCGTGTGTGCGAGTAGATACACAAGTTAGTAACCAGTGAGGTCTCTTTCCATGTTCTCTGTGGTAGAAGCAGACTGCAGTTACCTAATCTAGTTCTTTCTCTGTTTGGGGGACTCTTAGACCAGTTTTTAATTTATTTTTTTTCTCCTTGTTTTGAAAGGAATGATGTTTTTTAAAGTCGGGGTTGGAGCTAAGGGGAAGGGATCGGGGCATGACAACGAAAAACCACAAGCTTTTTACTACTGGATTTTAAAAAGACCTATTCTC
Organism: Eurystomus gularis; assembly: GCA_013400335.1. Taxonomy (NCBI): domain Eukaryota; kingdom Metazoa; phylum Chordata; class Aves; order Coraciiformes; family Coraciidae; genus Eurystomus; species Eurystomus gularis. The sequence goes on from VZZY01017682.1 coordinate 240,315, forward strand.
TAACGGGAGCAGTTACCACTGGGAGTAACTGTGGGCAGGCTCTGCATTGCTGAAGGTAAATTTGCGGCGAGGATCCATGACATCAGCAGCGTTCTCTTGCTTGTGAAAACAACGAGAGGCATTTTTTTAAAAGAAATGGTATTTGCATATCTTTTTAAATGTCATTTTTAAGAATAAACAAACCACCAGCTAGGGTTGGACACAGGCCACTTAGAACTTACCCCTGATACTGGCATAACCAATCCAGAAAGATTTGTTGTTGTATTTTTATTTTGGTTTTTTTGGGATTTTTTTTTTAATATTTAAAAAAAATGTTACTTTTCTGTATGATGTGCATGCAAATTTACCGTAACTCTTTTTCTTAAAACTTTTTAGTGCCATTTCTAGTATATTCCTGTAAATGTCAGTTACTGAAAAGAAATGAGTCAATGTAAGTAGTTTTAGCTTGTTTATTGCAAATTGCTGGCCTCAAACACAACAATTAAAAAGGAGTTAGAAAGTAATCTTTGATGTTACTGGTAATCATGGACCCTGGTCCTGGGGCATTTGTTTTGTTTTCATAATAAAAAGAAAACTTGTTTTGTGTGTGCAGTTTGATCCTGTATTTTCCCCTCTACTTTTCCCTTTCCTCATCTCCTTTTTCAGGTGCTGCTCATGCTCCAGTTGAAAACCTGGAGGGCTTTGATCGAGCAGCATTGCCCAGAGACAAATACAGAAGAGATCTGTTGCCACGAGTCCTGAAATAATGTGCAAGTCATTTTGCAGGTCCAGCTGGTGGAGCATCACGGTAACGGGGCAAACTGCCTTTGGAGCGGGGGGCAAGGCTGGGGCTCTGCCAGCTTGGCCTGGGGTCTCCAAATTACGGTTCCTACCTGGCGTAGACACGCTCTAAGTAGACCTTTTTGCTGATGAGGGAAACAGACTGCTTTAGTGCACCAGGAAGAACTTTTCCAAGAAGCCAACAATCTGAAGGGGGCTTAGATTATGTGAGAATTACCTCTGATTGAGGTAAGTTCAGGTGGAAAAGGAGATGGACATTCCACCCAGGTTTATGCTGACTGCTTCCAAGCCACCAGGACTGAAGGAACCAGAGGGACTTTCTCACCAGCACTGGACCTACTCCACCAGTCAGTGCTGGCCCTGCAGGTCAGTGAGCCCAGGGTGACCAGGACGTGGAAGACACAGCTGGGAAAGGGGGGGCCCAGCATAGCTGGTCATGTTGACAGCAGAGTCTTGACGTTACTGTATGGTGGCCAAAATCTATTTTGGGCACTGGAGAGGATTCAGGTTGGTTTTGCTGTTAGGTTTGTGCGACACATGCCTTGATGGTTTATTTATAAAGTAAGGGTTCCAACAGCCAAGTTTCATCAGGGTTAATCTTTTTCTAACCCTGTTCCTGCTCCCTGGGTTTCAAAGCCACACTCTTGAAGGTTTCAGCAGACCTGTTTTGCTTCAGCTGTGTCTCAGTGCTACCCCCAAAGGAAATGTTTGTTCAACCTATCCTCAAACTCTCCTGTGAGCCCCCCAGGAGGGTGTTTTCTTCAGCATTTACTAGAGAGTTATTTCAAGCAGTGCTGATGCTTGGAGGGGATTGAGGACAGGCAGAACCCAGCTAAGATCTGTATCAATAGAGGTTGTCCTCATCCCTCAATGCACCACCCTGGCTTCACAAGGCTCTTGGGCTTGGGCCCCTGGAGGAGCCTTGTCCCTCACAGATGAGGTCATTCCCAACGGGGAGGAACGGCCTCTCTCCTGAGCACTCCCTCTCTGCCTGGGTGGGGAGCGGGGAGTCATAACGGCTGTGATCTGTACGTGTGCCGGAGCGATGAGCGCGCAGAAGAAAACCAGCTGCTCCCCGTGACGCGTTCAAATCACTTTAATGCACTTTATCAAAGAGGCTACAACAGCGTTTTAAACAAGTGCATCAACACGACACAACTGGCGTACAGAAATGCTCGGAGCAGCCACTCCACAAACCTGCTGTGACTAATAATAACACACAGATATGGAAAATAACAGAGTCATGTTCACATGGCCTGTGCTGTCACGTCCAGCCTCAATCCGGGAAGAATTTAGGCATATACCTAAGTTTTCATTCTTGTATAGTCCAATGAGTACTCTTCAAATACCTTAATTTTTGTTTACCAGCCACATGAACAAAAAGAGGCATTATACCCAAAATGAAATTAAAGAAAAAAAAATCTGTGGGGGTTTTTTTTCTCTAAGAAAAATAATTAAAAAAGAAAAAAGAACAGCTGGTGTGGGGGATATGCTGTTAACCTCCCAGAGTTCACAAGCTCCCCTGGCCTGCTGGACAGGCCCTGAACCCACCTCTCCTGCCTCTCCAGGTTCTTCCACCTGCAGTTTCCAGGGGAGGTCTCGGACCAGGCTCCTGCTTGTTCCTATAAATCGCTGGCCAAGAAGGAGCGCTGGGTGGGTCGCGCATCCCCAGCCGTGCTCTACCTTACACCGCACGCTCAGTGCCGGAGCATTGCTGCTGGCAGCCCCCTGAGCCGCGCTAGTTTTGTGATTCTTACTGAATGCCCTTTTCCCCAGTTGAAAAACATTCATTCACCAAAGTATTTCCCATCCAGAGCGCGTCCTGGCAAGAGCAACGCGCAGGTCAGCGAAGCGCTGAGGTCTGTCAGCAGGTTTAGTTTTACGAGCACACGCACGTGGTACCAAACACCAACACATGCATTAGTAGTACTGTAAAAAAGAAAAAAAAAATGAGCTGCCTACGGTTTGCGGTGCGTACACGTGCTACGGAGCAGGGCTGAGTGCCCAACCTCTACCACCTCACGTTAAAACCCAAGCAAAACTCGAGCGTGTTGTAGCGTTTAACCCGCATGCGAGAGGGGGAAGGGATGATTCTTCGATGTGTTAAGAAAAATAAATAAATAAATAAAAGTGCTTGAGAAATGCAAAAGAGGTTTTAGATAAATACAACAGAAGTAACGACTGTGCCTAATCTTAGGCAGGTAAATAATCAAACACTGATTTGCTCGCAGTGAAGCCCGCACCTACTCGCTGCTGGGTTTAGGCACGCGGGGCTGCAGGACAGCCTGGGCAGGGCGTAAGGGGTGACTTAAGCTCGGTGTTAGGCTTTAATGCTGAACCCTGGGCACGTGAGGAGCTCCCCTGAAAGCGGTACTGCTAATAAAGGTTTAGGTTCTTGCTGGGCTGGGTTTCCCAGCTTGATCTTAGCTTGAGCCAGTTAGGAAACAACCTGAAAACAGTCTCTGTTCCCCAGAAGTGCAATGGGAGGATTTTTTTCTTCTTAAAATCCTTCAGTTAGTTGAAAAAAATGCTCCCAGACGCTTTTTAAATGCATGCACCAAATCTACTCTCCAACCCGCATTAGGAGATGCTGCCTGCATTAAAACTTGGTTGCAAAGCAAATGTCAGTAGAAAAAAGCCCGTTTCCTTCTGTAACCGACCTCTGGGGTAGGTACGACTGCGTGGGAGTTTCCTTAGGTCCCTCAGCAGGAGATGAGTGTATTTACAGGAGCGTTCTTCCTGTTACTCTCCTGTTCCCTCCCTTTCAGGTGGTTCACACGGTGATCCATTCCCAAAGCGTGGGCTGGGGATCTACCTGCGTGAAAAGAGTCATCTCTGACTCCAGCAGTCCTGTCTTATTTCTGTGATACCAAACGTGGCATCGGAGAGGGCCCTTTGCTTTGCACAGGCTGAAGCAGCAGCGCACCTTCCCTGCCAGCTCTTCCGAAGGCTCAGGTACAATTCTCCATACGTTCTTTCCCTCCACAATACATCCCTTCATCACCTGGTTTTCAGAGACCACTTTCAGGGCAGTAGTTCCCGGGAGACGGGGCATGCAGGCCAAGTCATGGCCGGGTAGTTTTGCAGATCAGCTTCCTAAAACCTTAGCCTCGATGGAAATGGATCTGCACTCCCCTCCGTCCCACCAGCGTTTGCAGAGTTTTGGCAATGCCTAAAGGCTAGCAAGTAAAAGTCCCTGCTGGGGACGGTTCCCAAGTGACAGCGGGTGTTTCTCACCACACACGAGCCACTTACAAGCAACACATGGTCCAAGCGTGGACCCTGCCAAGATGCTAGGCAGCGAACAGGCCCAGGAGTTCCTGAGCGAGACTGTTTTCGTTACACACACTCAATGACATGCAAAATCTGGTGCTACCAACAACAAAAACAAACGTAAACTTCACGCAGCCTTTCTGGCCTATCCCGGACACAACGGCTTGAGCCGCGGATCTGTCGCGAGGGTGGCCCAGATCCATCTCCCCCAGCCTGATGCAAGTCCGTTTTGTCTCCACGTGTGGATTTCTGCTGCAAAACCACCAAAATTACATAATGGCACAAAACTTCGATTGCCCCGTGTCCCTGGAGACATCCAGCTTGTTTTTGTCCCGCACTAGGATGGCTTCGTTGCCGTACTGCGAGTACCACATACTCCGGCTCCGGCTCAGGTAAGTGTTGGGGGGGGCCGACTCCAGTTTCTGCTGCTGCTGCTGCCAGATGAGCAGGGATGTGTCCCGGTACCGCAGCCGGGCGTAGCCCTCGGACAAGGCTTTTTCAGGCAGGGGCACCCTCCCGTTCATTACTTTGTCAGTCATCGGCTCAGGGATAGCTCCAAAGAGGAGAGCTCCTTCCTTGAGGCTTTGAAATACACCCCGCTGGGTCGGTCCAGGTTGAGCTCACGGGAGAACATCCCCAGGTGGGACCGTGGGTGTAAGCACCACTCAGGAGAGGGAGCGGGGATACGCGCGCCCAAAAATCACAATGAGCAGCCCGGCCTTGCTTAAATAACAAGCCAGGGCTTCCAAAAGCTTATCCAATGGTGATGTCGTTACGTGTCTCATCTTGCAAAGAGACCACACGCACGCGAGCTGCTTGTTGTTGAGAGTCGATGAAGTATCTCAGTAGGCACGAGCGGTGGCTCTGCGGTGCTGGGCTTGCTCCGCAGCCGGGCAGGATGGGTGAGCAGCTCTAGATGAGTTTTGCTTCCCTGGGGAATGGATCCCAAAGCTGTAGGGCGGGCCTAAGAGGTCAGACCTAAGAGGTCACCAGAGCCCAGGCCTGGGCATGAACCCTCCACCTGTGCTTCACTCTGACGCCAGACTGACGGATGGGAGGTTAGCAAGTCACGTACTCAGGGATGCAGGAGAAGATGCCCGAGAAGATGCCGTGGTACCCGAGCTGGTCTCCTCACCTCCTGTCAGCACCGCTCCAGGGCTTCAACCTGGCGGGGCATGGCGAGAGTCACCCCGAGGCCTGGCAGCGGGGGTCCCTGCTGTCCTGAGAGGACACCACCGTGCCCCCCACCTCCCACCCGCCCCGGGAGCCCCCCGGCCCCTTCCACCGGCACCGCGCACCCACCCACAGCCTCCCGGGGGT
>VZZY01017682.1:257408-432246 GCA_013400335.1 Eurystomus gularis
CCCCCCCCCCCCCTTTTGAATGATTGATGAGAGTTAAATACCTGCATTAAATACCTAGCAGGAACAGACTCTGGAATGAATAGGTGCCTTTAAAAACACAAAGCGAAAAAAACAAGTCGATTTGGTTGCTTTTCGAGTTGGGACCAGCCTTGGGAGCTGCCTTCTATCTCAACAGCATGTTGATGAGCTGTAAAAAATGCTTGGCTTGTCCATCCTCCTTGGTGGCCATCCTTAGTGCTGGGTGTACTGCCAAGAAAACAAGGTACCTTGTTGCTTGGTCCCTCTGGGGAGAAACAGGCAATTTTTTGGCAGCGGTGCTTGTGATGCTTAACTCCTGTGGCTGTTTGAGTGAGACAGTTGGGTGAGGAATTAGGGCTGCAAAAATTCCGGCTATATCAAGGAAGATGTTTGCCAAGGCTGGGGTTGTATCAAAGGGTTGAGCATCACCACCTCACTCATGCCCAGCGAGGTGGTGCTGACCCATCACCCTGGGTCGTGGAACTGGGAGCCCCGGCTGCACACTCTTTGCTTTCGGCTCCTCTGGAGCCAAGAAGGGACCTGATTTTTGGCACTGAGAGGAATGTTGCTTCAGACTGACCTGAGGGCAGATTTTTTTATCTGCTTCTTAAAGAGACAAACTTTTTTTTTTCCCCAGCGCTTGAGCTTTTTCCCTTCTCCGTTTGACTCCTCCCAAGCTTGTATTTAGTAGTCTCTCAAATATGCTCATCCTACATGTCCCAGCAGCTTGGGCTGGTGCTGCTGGCCTGCTCTGGGCAGAGCTGGGCTTGGGAGCACCAGGATCCCATGGATTTAGGGTGCAGTGTAAATGGGAGGGTGGAAGGTTTACTGCTCATGGAAGGTGTGTGTGTGTTGGGTGGAGAGGATTTATGTGGAGGGATGCTGGAGGTGGGTAAGTACAGTGAGCTTGGCAACACCTCTGGGAAGAGAAGACTGATGGTTGGCCCTGATGATCTTGGAGGTCTTTTCCAACCTTAATGATTCTCTGATTCCATGACTTGTCTCTGATTTGATTTTTAAAGCATGGATCCACCATCTCTGAGCATTTTTTTCCCCCTCCTTCCTCACACTTGACCTCAGTTGGATCCCTTGGACTCTTGGTGATGTTAAAAAGGTCCCGATGGCTGCTCTCCCAGCAGTCAGCACAGCTTTGCAGATTGCTCATCCCACCCAAAAGACTTACTCGGTGCCCCAGCAAGGCAACCTGCTCTTGGTGTTAATGCTGAGTCCGTCTGCCTTGCCCAGATGGCTGTGCAGCATCCTGGGGCCCATGGGGCTCACTGGTGCCGCTTTGGTGAGTGCTGGCCCCAGGCAGAGCCTGGGCTTGTCCCTGCTGCCAGGCTGCCATGAGTCACCCACAGCTCTCTAGTCAGTATTAGCTTGAGGGCTCTTAATTCAGGCATGTCCTTGGGCGTGTGTTATTGATACAGCAGCCTCCTGGGTTCCCCTGCCACCCCTGCAGTGTGTCCCGCTTATTCTAAGCTGTGCGCCCTCCGATGCTCCTATTATAACGAGAAGGAAGAACCTTCTTTTCCAGAGCAACTATTAATTACAGTCTGCCTTTGACAACTTCAAACTGAGCACTGATGAAATTACTTTTCCTAGTGTTGCATCTCCCCTTCAAGAAAAAGCCTGGGAAAAAGTCTGTTTCTAATAAAACTAACATTTCCCCCCACCCCTCGTGTTTTCTTTGGTTGCTTCACCCGAGATACAGCTTGAATGAACCACTCCTTTCCCTCCACCCTCCGTGATGGCTCAGAGCCTCCCATGTTGGCAGTGGAGGGGAGGCTGGGCTGGGGCTCTCTTGGCTCACCTTCAATGCAGGTGGAGGTTGCCCAAACCAGCAAGCAAAATACAGAGTGTGGAACACCACTGTGCAGCTTGAGAGCACCTGCTGCCCAGGTCGCTCATACTTTGGGTTTATCAGTGATCTTGCAGGTTGTTGAGCCCTCTGATTGTGACCTGTGCTTTCTCGGTACGTGGCTGTTTTGTAGTGCTGCTGCTTCTGGGAGTGTTTGGCTGAGATCCCATTCGGGACTCAGCCCCATTGAGTCCAGTCTGTGTTAATGGTAAGGTTTAGCTCAGATGCCCTAAGCTGGAAGGTTTTCACAGAGGTACATCCGTAACAGGTAATGGGACCATCTGAGCCCTTCTCCTCTTGTGTCAGGAGGTGTTCTTGCTCTAGCAAAAGCCAGAAGGACTTCGCTGTAGAAAGAATTGGAAAAAATACGAGTGCAGATGGGTCACGTTGCTAATCTGTGTGTGGGCTTCAAAGCCCCATTGCTCTGAGAAAAGAAGAAAAAATCCGTTATCCTCAGGAGAAGTCACTGAAGAGTAGTAGTTCTTTGGCCATCAAATTTCCCAGCCTGTCTAGCAAGTGCTGCAGAACAAGTTCTGGAACATCTCTAGTTTTAAGAGCCCTTTTCTTCCAAAGTCCCCAAGACAATTATTTCAACCTGATGTGAGGGCTGCAAGCCCTTCCCGTCACAAAACAAAGGACAAGGCTGCTGCCTGCCCATTGTCTCCCTTCCGCCCACCACGCTGTTGGTTGGATAGCAAGAGGTGATGTGAAATCTATTCTTGTTTCGTAACCCGTGGGCCTGCCCCGTCTGGACAGCAAGGATTCGGCTGGAAGATCTTCCTTCGCCTCCTTGGAAAATCATCAGCCTGAGTCATATCCTGACTTGCTCTGCCCGTTTGTCTCCTCGGTGGTGTGACCGAGCAAACTCCTGTCAGTAAACTCTGTAGCATTGCTGGTGGTAGAGACCCAGTTGTAAATCACCTTTTCTTTGCTGTGATGCCACTTGGCTTCTTGGGATTGAATTTTCCAGGCTTGCTGGACCTGGGGAGCATCTCCCAGCTTGCATACCCTTGTCAGGAGCAACATCAGCTCCATGCTCTCTCCTAGTCCTTGCTGGCAGCTGCCCGGGTGGTGATGCTGGTTTGACAAAAGGCGATGCTGACCAAAGGGCTGCCTTTGGATGGGATGAGGATGGTGGAGGAGGGATGAGTCAGGGGGGATTTGCACTTCTCTGGGATGTGCAGTTCTCCGTTTGTCAGTGAGCTTTGTGCTGTGCCCTGGCTCTGTCAGGGACCGTGGTGTTGGGCAGCTGCCTGCACTTGCCTGCACTGGGGCCTTGGCTCTGCCTGCAAACGAGCAGGGTTTGATACACGGTGAGGGGGAGAAGGTTAAAAGGTTCCCATCGAGGAATTTTACTCTTTCTCTTCAAGCACACACTTTAATACTGATGGAGGGGGGAGTAAATTGGCCCTTTTATAGCGTTCATATCTTTTGTTGTGTTTTATAGTGGTTTACAGCTAAATGGAACATCTGGTGTTTGAAAGAGGCTGAGGAGGGAACAGAGGAGGCTTGTAGATCAAGAAGGGGAGGAGCAGGAGAAGTGATTTGTGTTTACTGCTGCAAACACAGAATTATCTGTGAAATCCGCTGAAATCATGCGCATGAGAAAAGTATTCCGGACGCCTGGAAAACAAATGTCTGCCCTGCTCTGCCACCAAGTTGCTGCAGGGAGAGACTCGAGACAAAGCTCCATCATCCCTGCGGGAAAGGGATGCCCCAGGCTGCTGCGATGGGAGACCAGCTGGATAAGTTGTTTGGGCTTTTTAGGACAGGCTCCTTTGAATTTCTTGGGTACTTTGGGTGCTCACAGCTGGGCTGGGAGCATCTGAGTTCGTGCAAGGATACAGATTTTCCCTAAAGCAGAGACCTGTTCTTGCCAGGTTGGGCTTGTCTCTGTGACAGAAGCAACAAGAATTGGAGGTAGATAGCTATGTGATGGGAAATATACATATATATTTATATTTATTTTAGAAATATAATTATATATATATATATTTAAGAACTACAGTGTGTTAAACACTGGAAATCCCAGACTGAATGGAAATCCCAGGCTGAATGGCATGTCTCCAGGACAGGAAATGTGTACAGCATCGGGGGCAGACTCGTGTGCACATCGAGACCCTTTGTGTTTATGGGAAGCGCTTTCTCATGTGAGTGATCTTCCAAGAAAATCATTGATAAGCCTCAGAGGGGGGAGGAGACGAAAAACCAACAGACCAAGTCTCATGTTTGCTGTGGGAGAACTGTGACTTTAAACAGAAAATAAAACAAAAACTTTTCTAGTAAACCCAGAGTGTTACTTTGAAGAGTTTTGTGCTTTTTCCCCCTCTTTATACATCAACTGCTATGTCTGTTTTCTAATGTTGCTGTGGAGTTTTGGGCTGTTTCCTGGGGTTTGCTGCTGGAGCAGTTGCTGGGCTCCAGGCTCAGCCCGCTGCCCTTGGGGCAGGTGAACTGGACACAGGGCTTCCCTTCAATGCCTATTCTGTAAGTGGATGGTCTCTCTGCACGCTGAAACGTGGCTTTGTAGCATGATCGGGCACCAAACAAAGTGGCAGATCTCGAGCAGGATGGCCATGGTGATCACAGAGCTCTGGTTCAGGGGACTAAGCATTATCATGGTGCTGGTGGCAGCATGTGGCTTCCAGCTCTTGAGTGATGCTTGCAGGACCAGCTGGGGTCACCATTCCTGGGGAGATGTGCAGTATTCCAGATGGACATGGCTGTCTTTTAGGAAAAATCAACAGTTTTCAAGCAATGAAATAGACCTAAGAACTTCATACTGCCAAAGAGTTGGGAGTGCAGAGGCAGCTGGATGGCACCAAGCAGCCCCGGAGGAAGGCTGGATATGTGGTCTGCCTGCCCAGCTCCAGGCTCCCTCCAAAAGGGTCGATATTCCTGTGTGAAGTTGTAGGATGTGAAATGTGAGTGTTGCACTGAGGTTTGCTGACTTGCCCTGTCCATGCCGGACAGGTCTGTGCTGGGAGCTGGTATTCCCAGGAAGGTGTCTCTCCCTGCACCTCCTGCCCCGCTCGTCTCTCCCTGTGACCGTGATTCACTGAGCGTCTTGTGGCCTAGGTCATCTTTTGTTTGTGAAACCAACTGGAGATGTAGGAGAAGGTGTTACAAATACGGCGCAAATATTTTTACATAAAGCTGGAATTTTTGATGGGCCTTCTGAAATAACCTAAAATAAAAATATTCTAGGATCTTGCCAAAAGTGGATTGTCCTGCCCTCCGCGTTTTCATGTTAGTGATGAGGGCTGGGTGTTGGACAGCATTGCAGATCTGTCATCTCACTTTAACCCTTTCTGGTACATCCACTGAGTTTTGGTTTCTCCAGGGATAGGGATGGTCATGCTGATGGAGTGAGGACATTTTCCAGGGACTTCCTTAATATGGTCACTTCCCACTGCTTTTCCTGGTGTCTTTCTGCATGATGCAATCAATGTCTCCCTGATGAGAACTTAGCCTGAGATACAGCAAACTTGGTCAAATGTCCTGAGCTAGCGGTGGCAAAACCTGTTCCTTGCAACAGGAGCAGTGGCTGTGGCCAGGAGGGTGGTGATGAAGCCATGATAAAGGAGCCCTGGCTGGGGAAGGTGAGCGGGGCTGTACAGAGGTTTTGCTCATCCCTTGCTGGGAGGCTTTACAGCCCTGGCGTGTTCAGGTGCACGTCGCCAAGCTGTACCCACACGGAGGAACATTTAACCTTTTTTTAAATGTTTTTTTTTTTTTTTAAGGGGTGACAAAGGTTAGAAGTAAATTTCCCTTGTATTGACAGTTTGGTTTTCTCAGGAAGGATGATGAGGAAGCTTTAATGAAACTGCAGTATCGGTTTGGAAGTGGGGTTTTTGTAGCCAGGTTGTTGCAAGAAGCATTTCTAATTAGAGAGAGATTTAATTCCAGATTTTTGTCATTTCCCCCCCCCGCCTTCCCTCTTAATTATATTTGCTAACGTGTTTAACAGCTTTCCCTTCAGAAAAGAACAATTTATTCAAAGGTCATAAATAGATTCTGGCATTAATTACTCCAGGAGCCACACTGGGCTGCGCTGGAGAAATCAACTCCACGGGGAATGCTAAACCTTTCGCAGTTGGATTTATCTGTGGTTGAAATGACTCTGTTTGCACACACCCAGCCCCACAAAGACACCCCTTAAAAAAAAAAAAAATGGTTACTGCATCCACATTTGTACCCAAGTCTTTAAAACCCGTGGGGATCTTGTAGCTAATTTCCCTGATTTTTTGGAACAAGCCTGTAAAGTGCATCTTCTCCCTTGAGCTCTCCGCCTTTGTTTTACAGCATTTGGGGGTCTATTTTATCAATTAGTTTTTGATCCTGTCATTGGTATCGATTGTTTGCGGGGTGCTGCAGTGGAGAAGTGTCCATCTGCAGCTGGTTGGCTTTGCTGACCGTGCCGTGGCAGGAGGAGGGGGCTGAGCTCTTCCCGTCATTGCCAAACACCCTGTAAGAAACCCTCAGCCTGGTGCCCAGATTAGGTTAATAGTTTTTGTAACCTCCAGATTTTGGAGCGGCTGTAACATCTGTTCCAAGTGATAATAAAGCAGTTCTGAGGGGGAATTAGCATACAGCTGCTGGGGTGGGGGAAAGTCTCTATAGAAAAAGAAAAAAAAAAAAAAGAATTTATTGATGGAAGATGAAGCCTCATTGCATTTTCATAGTTCCTGGTGATTTTTGGCAGCGTGAGCAAAATCTGTTCCTTTGCAATGGGGAAGGACGGTGCTGTGATATGGGACTCTGATGTACATTTAGGATTCAAGTGTCCTTTGTTTTATCATTTCCGTTCTCTCCCAAAGCCAGGAGTACTTCTGCCTGCTTTGGGTTGTTTTTGAACGTTTATCTGGCGTGGTTCAATCTGCCAGATGAGTCCCATTGCCTGGGTGGAGCTGGGCTTGCTGTGTGGGGGTGAATATTTAATATCTGCTGGAAATAGCTCTGCTTTCCTGGATGGGAGATGCTCTGTATGCAGGATCCAGAGCCAAAGCCTCTCACATGGATGTTCTGCACACAGGAGCATCTCACAGTGGGCTCTCATGGTGTGGGGTGGCTTGGACCTGGCTTTTTAGGCTACCACCTGTGTGCAGGGCTGAGCTTTGGCTCGTACCTCTCTGCCTGCTGAGCTTGCTGGTGAGGACCGGCTCAACACACACCATTAAACCAGGGAGAGGAGAGATGGGAGTCTGGGACTCACAAAGCAGGAGAGGAGCTCACCTGGCTGGAGACCAAGCAGGTGTGTGTTACCCCTTCTCTTCCCTCTCTGGGGAAACCCTCCTGCAGTGCTGGGACCAGCTCTGGAGTCCTCAGCACAGCAGAGACCTAGACCTGGTGGAGCGGGGCCAGAGGAGGCCACAGCAATGATGGGAGGGCTGGAAGCCCTCTGCTGGGAGGCCAGGCTGGGAGAGTTGGGCTTGTTCAGGCTGGAGAAGAGAAGGCTCCAGGGAGACCTTCTGGTGGCCTTTCAGTGCTTAAAGAGGTCCTATAAGAAAGACAGGGACAGACTTTTTAGCAGGGTCTGTTGTGACAGGACGAGGTGATGGTTTTAAACTGAAAGAGGGAGATTCAGACTAGAGGTGTAGAAGAAATCTTTGTGTTGATGGTGGTGAGATACTGGCACAAGTCACCCAGAGAGGTGGTCAATGCTCCATCCCTGGAACCATTCCAGTTGAGGTTGGTCGGGGCTCTGAGCAACCTGCTCTAGTTGCAGATGTCCCTGCTCCCTGCAGGGGGGTTGGACTAGACAACCTCTATTAAAGGTCCCTTCCAACCCAAACCATTCTGTGCTTCCCTCCCTGCAACTATGCTGCTTGCAGCTACTTGAAATGCACAGGGGGTATTTTGTGGAACAGCAGCTCCATGGTGGCTGGAGCAGATGCAGAGACAAAGAGGAGCGGCGGCAGATGCTTGGGATGAAGTGGGGAGGGGTTCTGTGGTGAGACCAGCAGGTTTGTGGTACCCAGCCTGGCTGTGGCATCTCGTCCCATCCTGCTGAGTGTCTGGGGCTTGTTAATAAAGGTCTTTTTGTTGCAACTTAGCTCTTGCTGGGGTCATCAGGAGATGCAGGTCTGTGTTGGCGCTTCTGGAACACATTCACCTGTACTGGTTCCTCTCCATCCTTCAGAAATTCTGGGATCAGAATCCTGATCTTGCGCTGTCTGTCCTGGGCAGGTGTCTGACCTGCAGCAGGTATCAGCACTGTCGTTAAGTATTTCTGTGACTTGTCTTCCCTGGTGTTTCTCTGGGAGACCCAGCTCCTGGAGTCCTGTGATGAGAGAACTTCTTTTCCCCTTAAGGGAAGACAGACAAACAGCCGTGGAAGCTGTTGTTCTCTTTACTTTGGGGAAATGCATAAAACCATGATTGAAGTGCTCTCTGAAGCCTCGTAGACTTGAAGCCGAATTTAAAATACCAAAGTTTTCTAACGTATAAAGCAGAATGATTGCTGATGAGCAAGGAGGTGATACTCTGAATTCCCCTCCTTGTAAACATAAGAAAAAATAAACCCAACCCCAACCCGCATTCAGCTGTGGGCTCCACCAACAAAAGCTGACTAAGCGAAGAGTGTTATCTTTGACATGCGTGGAGAAAAATGATCTTAAGGAGGGTTTAACATCTGGTCTAACTGGGTGTAAATAAAAGGAGCAAGAGTAAAACTTCAAGAGGTGTAAAGCAGCCTCAGCGTTCTGTGGGGGCAGAGAGGAACTTGCCAAAAATGAGGCTGTGTATTTGCATGGGTGTTGGACCTGAGCCAGGACAGAGGGAAGGACTTTTCCCCTGTAGCCATCGGGTTTTGCATGGGGATGAGAAGAAAAGCCGTGTTTCACTGAGCATCGCTCTGGTGCAGATGTGGAAGGAGGAACTGCTTACATTCCCCTTTCTGAGGTTTTGTGTTTTTTTTTCTTTTCTTCTCTATGATTTGAAGTTGTTTTTTTTTTGAGCTCTCCTGATAAGTGTCATGGTGTAAAGATCCTGTATAATAAAGGTGAGGCATCAGGTAGTGTTATTGCTTCATATAAACCCGTTATTCACCCAAGCAGGGCTGTTATTAGTCTGATTCCAGTAGCAGGAGCTCCCAGTGACAGAGCAACGGGAGGGAACTGGAGACAGAAAAGGGGTATTTAACTTGTCTCGGTGCTCAAGGTAACTTAATAACTGCTTGGTTTTGTCTTTGTCATGTTACCAGCCAGGCTTTGTCATGGATTTGAGTGATGAAGAATAAATGGAGAACTTCTCCTCCCTCCACCCACTCAGTGTTTTACTCAAAAATTGGAAAAAATGCCTTTTGGCGGCGGTTGGCCATCCCGCCCCGCATCGCAGGGGCGAGAGCGGCGGAACGCTTTCTGGCAAGTTCCTCCGGGGTTTAACGTTTTCAGTGTCCGTTAGGCTGGAGATATAGTTTGGTTTCTCAGCTCCCCACCCTGTCCTGCTTGGCTCTTGGACATCCTTGTGGCCAGGCTCTGGGGAACACAGGGTAATGAGGATGAACAGAGCTGGAGCCAATGTTCAGCCCATGGTTCCTGTTGCTGCAGCTCTCTGGGTGCTTTGGCATCGTTATTCCTGCTGTTCTTTGGGAAAAACTTTTTTGCAGAATTTTTCTGTGGGTGGCTTAGAAAAAAAAATAAATTAAATCTAACATGCAAAAATGAGGTGTCGCTAATACAATTCTGTGGGTTTAAGGCAACCATTAAAAAAAAAAAAAAGACAGCACTTGGCTACTGGTGCAGGACTGCGTGCTGTGGGCTGCTCCCAGACCCTGGTTCTGTAGGAATCTCCTCCTGTCTCTGCTGATCTCTCGGGGCTGATGAGCTTGGGCTTAGGTGATGCTGGATCCCTCCTCGCTCCAGCATGGTGCAATGCTTTGCTTACATCTGCCATAGACCATTGCATCTGGTCTGCTCTAGGAAGCCTTGCTGGTGTTGTAACGCTGACTGGGGGAGGCTGTGACACTTTGTGTGATCAAAAGCCCTGGGCTTAGGATGTACATCCTCTTCTAGCTACAGAAAGCCCAGGAGAGCTGTGCGGCATCCACACTGCTGCATCTCCTCACCACATCCCTTCGCTGGATGCTGCCCCTTCTTCAGCTGAGCTGGTTGGGTGGTTACTCCCCTAACCTCATAGCTGGAGAGGAGGTTCTGGCTGCCAAAAGAGAGCTGAGCTGGTTTTCTCCAGGGTTTACAAGCAGATTTGGGGCTGGTTTGGTGCATGGGCCACGCTGACCTGGAATGGGACATTAGAGCTTCTCGTAGAGAAAGTGGCCTCGTTAAAGAATGAAGCAGCGCAAGGTAAAACTAGTAATTTACAGATGCTGTGTGACTGTCCATCCTGCTCACATTCTGCAGATACTAACCAAAGAATGCATCGCTGTTTTCCCAGGAGCTGGAGTTGTCCATGGCTAAATGTGAGCGGTGCCGTTCTCAGCTCTCATGTTGTTATATCTGCATCACGTGGGCTGCGGGCGATGGAAGGAGGATGCGATCCCGGTGATTGTGTAACCATGAAGTCATTCTCTACGGATATGGGTGTGTGGTTGACCAGATTCTGTGGCTTGGTATGAAGCAGCTGAGAGCTTGTTCCTTGTGGTGAGGAGGAGAGATAGAAGTTCAAAAGTTGAGTGTCTGAGTTAGACCAGAAGCTCAATACCAAGGAAGAGCTGAGATGGCCGGAAACCAAAACTGGAGCTGCAATTTCTTTTCAGATCATAGGTGGATTTGCATCGTTCTTATTTGCTGTTCTGTGGTTTATTCAAGGCAATACGAAGACAATTTCTTAGGACTGAGGGAGTTTGTATTTGGGAGCAGAGGAGGGCTGAAACCTCAACTGAATCTCTTTGATCCCTTCTGTCTAGCTGGGGAATAATGCATCAGAAGTGTGTGTACATCCCTGGGTGTGCAAGGCCAGGCACGCAAAGGGGCTCAGCTGTGTGTAGGATCTCGCTCTGTGCTCCTTGGCTGGTAGCACACAAAATGACTTAGTGATTTGGGGTCTGAGCATGTGAATTCTGGGGAGACTCACAATGGGCTGACTTGGGGTGGTCTATCTGTGCATCTGAGTCAAGTTACAAACCTGATGGTGGAAAAACTTTGTTCCCTGGAAGGCTCTGTTACTCATAGAATCATAAAATTGTTTTCGTTGGAAGAGACCTTTAAGATCATTGGGTCCAGCTATTAACCCAGCACTGCCGGGTTGCCACTAAACCATGTCCCTCAGCACCACATCTCCATGGCTTTTAAACCCCTCCAGGGATGGGGACTCCACCCCTGCTCTGGGCAGCCTGGGACAGCCCTTGACAACCCTTTTGGGGAAGAAATTGTTCCTCATGTCCAGCCTAAACCTCTCCTGGTGCTACTTGAGGCTGTTTCCTCTTGTCCTGTTGTTTGTTCCTTGGGAGAAGAGCCCGACTCCACTTGGCTCCAGCCTCCTTGCAGGGAGTTGTGGAGAGCCAGAAGGTCTCCCCTGAGCCTCCTTTGCTCCAGGCTCAACAACCCCAGGTCCCTCAGCCACTCCTCACCAGACTTGTGCTCTAGACCCTTCCCCAACTTCGTTGCCCTTCTCTGGACATGCTCCTGCACAGCAAGGGAGGCTGTGCAGTGCTTGGCTTTCCTGTCCTCTTGCGGGATGCAAGCCCCTTGAGAGATGCCCATCAGACAGATGTTGGTTACTCCTTGAGTCCTGTCAAGGGAATGCTATTCGTGGTGAAGGATGGTCCAGAAAAAGTCTTGGCATGCTTCTTGAATGCAACCAGCAGTGATGGGTCATGGGGACTTTATGTGAAATATTATTCACGGTCCCTCCCAAAGAGGCACTCGGCAGCTGGGCAGCTTCTTCTCTGTGGGGCTTGGGGAAGCACTGCTTTGAATAAGAGCTTTTTGCATTGGAAGCTACACCTTGGAGAAAGATGTTTTATTTCCCTTGGTGTTTATGGCCTTGTAAAATACTACGTAGCCATCATTTTTTTTTCTTTTTATAGCCTCGATTGCATTATGCAGAGGAGCAATTTATTCCTAACAGCTCAGCCTAATATGTGCCATAGCCATTTTCACAGGAGCCAGACCTGTCTTAATGTTTGCTGTATGCCTTTTTAAAAGTATCGTGCTGGCTTCTAAACGAATGTTTTTAATAACTCCTACTTTGGGCTGCACAGAGCTAGTATACGTTAGTCTGACAAAAATCCGTGTGCTTGTTCTTGCACCTTAATTCCATGCTGAAAAATTCTCCGTGAGTTTTACACTGTGTATGTGTTGTTGGAGGCAGTTGCTAAGAGAAGGATTAATTTAAAGCAGAAGAAAGATCATTTTTCTTCAGTTATACATGCAGCTGAAGTAGTAAAAATTAATTTAAATTGGGTGGCACTTAGGAAAATAGGACAGGGTTGCTGCCAAAAAATGGGGAGATGAAGAGTCTGCGTTTAACTGCTTGTTGACACTGTCTTAACCATGTCAATAAAGCAACTTTAATTTATGGGTCAGTGAGCTTTTTTAGGGAGCCGTTGGCTTTTTAGATGTATCGATCCTCTCCCATTAGAAGCTCAGAGTATTGTCCTTCCATGTCCAGAGGATTTTCAGGCCACAAAAGTAGAGTGGGTAGCTTTGGAAGGAGATGGAGTTGAACAACGGAGCCGAGGAAGGAACAAAATGCTCCTTCCAGATCCCCTCTGCTGAAATAACAGCATTAATGGTCCAGCCCAACACCTCCCTGGGGCCTTATCTCCGTGCTCAAGTTGTACCAAATTAATTAGACCAGCACAGCAAAAGCAACGCAGCCTTCCCCAATGCTCCCTGCTCTGCAAAGACAATTATGCTGTTAGACAGAGTTTATTTTAGATATTCCAATTAGGAGAGTAAGCTTTGCTCATATACACGGTCTGGTGTAACCGTTCGTGTCTGGCTGATAAATACATCGTTAAGTTTAGTTTCCAGGGAAATGCTTCTTCTGGGAAAATACCTGCATTTGACTGGACCCAAGGCAATGCTGGGATGGAGAGAGGAAGAGGCAGCTCCAGAGATAACTGGATTTTCTCATTGTCTGAGTGAGAAATTCCAATTTGGTTTTCTGGCTTGAGTGTAAATCAGGGGTAAGTGTACAATTGCAGGAGCGTTGATGTTACACAGATATGCTCAACTTTCTATTAAATAATGTAACAGAGCATCATTTAAAAAAAAAAACAAACAAAAAACAACAAGCCATGAAACAACAAAATGGTGTTCTTCCCTATTTTGAGTAGATTTTTGGGGGTATTTTTAGTAGTCTGGCTCAAAAAGGAGGATCCGCCTTAAAAAATACTAAGTCAAAGCTGGAAGCTGTTCAGTCAAAACATAGAAATCTTCCCAAAATCTCCTCTAAAACCCTCTCTAACCTCAGATGCCAGCTTTGGGGGCACCCAGGTCATGTTCCTGTCACAGATAAGCAAGTGCCATGAGCTGCGAGGAGTGTGATGTGGGTATGAGATTAGAGGGTCCTGTTGATCTTGTTATACTCCCCAAGTATTAATTTATATAAATATCCAGAGCCTTATTGCCCCGTAATCTCTTGGATCTGTTCTCAGCGGTCGTTCTTATGAGCTGGGGATCTGACCTTTTTAAGCAGCTTTACAAATTAAGTAGCCAGTAGATTAATTTTCTGTAGCCTGTTTTCACCCTGCAAAAGAGGAGCTGTGCTAGGGCAGTAAATTTTGCCTCTTGAGCAAGAGGAGGAACAAGTGTCCTGATAAGGTAAAATAGTCACATCCTCGGGGAGAGATTTAAAATAAACTGGGTCAGAAATGAAGCTTCTTTTTGTTTAATTTGGCTGAAGTGAGGGTCAGGGATGAGGATGCGCCCAGATCCAGCAAGGTTTGGAGCCTGTGCCCTGACTGCCAGAGTTTGATGCTCAAAACTTTAGGCTCTCCTCGCTGCAGAAGGATGTCTTGAATTCGCTGTGACAACAAATCTTTTTACACTTCGGGAACCTTTACAGTACAGCATTAATTTTGGCCAGAGTCTCTCATTAAATTCCTCTTTGCAGAAAGAACTTGAAATGGAAAGTGAATCTTTTTCGTGTAGCATGTTTTCTTCCCATGGTGTGAATTGAGATAATTGACAAGCTGTAAAACTAGAGCAAAATAGAAGATGGCTTTCACGGCACTTGCCTTCTCCCTCCTGTCTTTCTCTCAAGAAAAGGTCCAAATTCTGCTCTCCCAAAGCATGCATGCACTGTCTGTTCATATTGCTGGGTATCCACCTGGAAATTCCAAACCAAACCTGCCCTGATGCTCAGATAGACACTGAAATTAGGGGTGGGGGGGGAATAATAAAAAAAAGAATCTGCTTTGTTGTAGAAAAGGGAGATGACCGCAGAGAAAGGGCAGCTCTGGACTCTGGACAAGGGGATTTTCTTATTTTGTTCTCAATGTGAATCTGGTTAAGTAAGAGCTGGTCTATCTCCTCGATAGTTTGATTCTCCTGGAAAGGAGAAGAAGGCTGGGGGCTGGTTTTAATAACTGCCCCTCTCTCTGAGCTCTGGGAAGAGCCCGGATCCTTTGGCACCACCTCGTGCAGATCTTGGCAGGTGTTGGAGCCTCAGCCTCGTGCGGCTTTAGAACGATGCTGAGGATGCTCCAGGAGATGTGCTGGGCTGTCCCCAGCTGGGGATGGGGACAGTGGCTGGCATCTTTCAGGCTGATTTTTATCCACGTGCCCCGGAATCTTGTAACTAATAAGCCCTCCTTGTTGCATGGGTCAAAACACGGATTAGAAGGACTGTGGGTTCCACGTGTGCTAATGCATTTAAGAGACCTGGCTCCTGCTGCAGGGAGTTTAAATTGGGCACACAGTTATTTTGCAGTTTGTCCTTCCATGCTGTGCCCACTGAATGTGCTGAGGGTTTTTGTGGCGGTTTTTTTTTGTTTTTTTTTTCAGAAAGGGGCAAAAGTCTCAGTTTTATTAACTGACAAGAGAAAACGGACTCAGGTTGTGCCAAAGAAGGTTTAGGTTGGACACAAGGAACAATTTCTTCCCCAAAAGGGTTGTCAAGGGCTGTCCCAGGCTGCCCATGGCAGTGGTGGAGTCCCCATCCCTGGAGGGCTTTCACAGCTGTGGAGATGTGGTGCTGAGGGACATGGGTTAGTGGTGACCTGGCAGTGCTGGGTTACGTTGGACTCGGTCTGAAAAGTCCTTTCCAACCTAAATGATTCTGTGATTATGATTGCATGACTGGAATCTTATCTTACTTTAAGGCAGATCAGATCTCTTTGGTTTCAAACCTCCCACTCTTTCAATGAAAAGGGCAAAATATAGATGTCGTTTAATGTCCCAGCTTGTTGGGACAGCGGTTCATGTAATATTCGAGTATCTGCCAGGCAGGGCTGAAGCAGGCTGGGTAAAAGAGCTGCCCTGTACTGTTTCCCAGCGCTCCTGCATGGTTGTTAGAGGATGGTTGCTGTGTTGTGCATGTGTGATGCACAGCAAGGCATGGTGTACAGAGCTACGCTGGGGCTGGCCAGGGCAGGTCACATCTGCTGTGGCTCAGAGCATCCCTTCCAGAACCGTGGTTTCCTTTAGTTACCGTGCCAGGATCAGGAGTGATGGCTTTTTCTACAATGCTAGACTGATTTGAAACGATGCTTGATGTTCTGTAGTCAGGAATTGGACCCCTCTCTTCTCTCCAGAAGGGAGAAAAATGCTTAATTGTAACAGTAAAGGTAAAATATAGGCTCTAACCTTAAAAACAACAGTAACAACAACAAAAAACAACAACCAAACCAACTCAATACAAAACAAACCCAAAACAACCAGTATCACAGTCATGCTGATGGCCTCCCCATCCTTCTCCTGTTCTCCTGCTCGAAGTTCATTTTGATTTTTATCTCATGCCTACATTAAATATGATGGTTAACATTGAGATTTCCTGTTTCAGCCTCCCCAGCTTTGTGATACTTACAGTTACTATTCAGTTAATTCATTTCCTTGCAGTGTTGAAAGGGAGAGGAACTGATACCGTGAATGCAAATCACAGAAGGCAGTAGGAGCGCTCGAAGTAGTAACAAAAATGTGTGTTAATGCCTGTGTTGGGTTTTCCTTTCCTGACACACAGAAATGGATTTAGAGCCGGTATGAGAACACCAAGTAGGATTTTGGGACCTACTCTGAAGCCTGTTGAAGTCTGTTGAAGGCTCATGGGGGACTTTTCCTGATGCCTGGGAAGTTCTGAGTACCCGGTTGTGGTTTTATTGTTTGAAACTGTTTGACATTTTCTGTTACTAGGGGGAAAAAGTTGTAACGCAGGTGGTTTCATCCCAGCCAGTCTCTTTCCACCCCTACTTCCACTCTACCTTTTAAAATAGGTGATTTGTTAGTGCCTTGTCTGTCTCTCTCCTTGTTTCTTTAGAAAGCAATCAGGTTGGACAAGCAGCTCTTGCTGTTGCTAAATTTGTGTTGACTGTTCCTGATTCATCGTGTCCTTGGGAAAGGGTTCCCAAGAGGGGCCCACTCCAGAACAGGGGTGAGACCCATCAGCCTGTAGTTCCCTGGGTCTCCATTCTTGTTCTTAAAGATGGGCTGAATATGTGGTAGGCTGTATGACTAATGAATATCTTAATCAGAAGCACGCGGGCAGTTGAGTGTGCGTGGAGCTGGAGGTGTCTCTTTTGATCCCATCTCGTTTTGGTGATGACAGATCACCGTCCAAGCTGCTCGGGCTGGGATCAGTCTGACATGTGCCAACGCTACTGAAGTTCTCGCTCCTTGTCGGGGGATATCCTGCCTCTCGTCTTGTGGGTGTTATGGAAATTAATCTTTACAGGGAACATGTGCATGGAGCCCTGGCTCTAGTTTGGCTGTCCTGCAGGCACAGATGCTCAGCAGAGAGCTCCAGGGGCCGGTGTCTGTCTGCACGTGTCTGTCTCACCTTAGTCCCAAGATCTGAAAAACAAGCACTAAAGCAGTTAAGCTATAAAACCTTTTGGTTTTTTTTCCTTCCATTAAGATTTTTTAATAACCTATTTACTCAGAGCGTATCTCCGTGCACACGTGGTAGAATCATTCTTGGTAGGCTGACACCTTGTAGACACTGGTTCTCCCTCCTCCTGCTTTTGCAACTCTGTTTCAGCTTCATTTTCTCCAGAAGAAATTTGGAGCCAGAAGACTTGACAAGCCTCAATTAAACCATGGGTAAAAACAAAAGCCCTCCCTGTTCTCCAGCTCACACTGTCTGTTCACATCCTTGGTTCTTCCCAACACTGAAATGCAACAAAATATTTATTATTTAAAATCGAGGAGAGGAAGAAGCCCCGAGCAACTCTTGGGGCTGCCTGCCCATTGTCCATCTGCAAGGACAAGGAACCTCCATATGCTGGCTGGCAGAGACACCCCAGGTCCCTTCTCTTAGCTCTGGCAGCATCTGATCCAGCTCCTGCTGCTGCTCGTAACAGTAGCTACGATGCTCATCTCTTCCCAGTTACACAGGAGGCTGTGAAGAGCTGCTTGGAGTCGGTTGCTCCTGGTTTGCAAGCCAGGTCTGGCTTCTAGGTCCTGTAATATGAGAGTTTTCCTTTGAAATTCCTCTTGCGTAAGAGGGCTTGAGGTATAGGTCTCTTTCTTACCTCTTTCCAAGTGCCTCCTCTTCCCACCTCCTTGTGCTGGGAAGATGTTTGTGGGGGAGCCATGCGTGGAATGGCCAGCAGCAGCCTCCCTGACGTGAAGACGTGGTGCTGAGGGACATGGTTTAGTAGTGACTGGGCAGTGCTGGGTTAGTGGTTGGACTTAATGATCTTAAAGGTCTCTTGCAGCCAAAATGACTCTATGACCCCATTTTCTATTGCTTTGGGGGTTGAAGAAGGTGCTGGGCTGTTCTGAGACTGCCTCATCCCTGAGGTGGCATGGGTGCAGAACCTCAGCGTGCTGCCATGAGGCAGAGGAGACCTGTTAAAAGCACATTATGGGCTTAATCTTGCAAAGTGCAGCTTGATTTCATATGCAGGTCTGCATCAGTTATCTATAATATGAAAGGCAGTGTTCTGTTTTAAATCCCTTCCTTAGGAAGAAGCTGGGGGGTATCTTTCAGCATCATTACCTGGTGTCATTAAGCAGTTTTCTGAGTGTTTGTTGTCTGCTTCTAATAATGCCATCCCAGTCCCCGGTGGGACATTTAGGAACCATTTTTCACTGGACCCGTTGTCAGCCAGGCCTGTTTTTTAGCAAGGCTTTGTGAGACAATAGCAACTTGGGCAGCGGTCCAGGGCGGTGTAACACAGCCCAGGTGTAGTTGTGTCAGCGGCTGTCACCATGAGCAGCCTGTCTCCATCTTCTGGGGTGCATAACTCTTCTGCCAGCACCAGCTGCAGCTTCAGGTCCTCCAGACCTGATCTGGAAGCCGAACTACCATCTCCAGATCTTCTCTGGGGCACAGGACTCCACAAATCTCGAAACAACAGAAGTTTGCAGTTGTTCTAGGTCGTTATTTACAGCACCGCCAATTTAAAAGGTAAAAGCTGCAACAAATGCAGCGCTGAAAATATTTTTTCAAGGCTGAGCTTTTGCTCTTGAGCAGTGCTTCCCCTCTGCGTGCTGCGCTGCTTCGGCTTGGTGGGATGGATGTGTCGGGAGGTTCATTTCTTCAGCACTTCTGCTGGCAGGTAACCTGGGACCTCTTGCAGTGAGGAAGGTAACACAGTTGTAATTTCTGAGGCTTTCTGAGAGTTAAGTGAACCTTAATTGGAAGTGGGTCACCCACAATCATACTCTATCTAGAAAAATTGCATATACCTGTGATGGATGAACACGATGGCATCCACACAACATCTCTGGGATGCTGGAAGATTGCATGCCATTGATCTGAGGGCAGAACTTCTGAAATAAGATTTCTTGGGAGGTTTTAGAAAAGAAAAGCATATGGTGTCTGCGGTGAGACTGGTGTGTGCCTGAAATGAGGATGTGCCTCTGTCAGCCTGTGGCACTATCAGCTCGGTGATGGTCTGGAGATATCAATGGCTATTTAAAACCAGGCTTATATGGGGCTCCTGTAGAGGTTTTTAATTCAACATACATGTCTGGTTATTTAATAATTTGTTTTGACAGTTTTGCATAAAAGATATTGGTGTCAGTCCTTGTAGGCACGTCTGATCCCACCTCATGGTTCACTTCTGCCTCCAAAGTCTCAGAGCTTGTCTCTTCAGCATTTATATAGGGCAGCTTAGTTTTAGAGACAAAAATAAATTCTGTGAATTTCCTGAACTAGCCCAGGCCTGCAGGCCACTGCCTGGAGCTTCTTCTCTTGGGTCTGGCCCGAGTACTTGACGTGACAAAGCTTGACTTCCTGACTTGGCTGCTATTTGCTCATCTCAGAGATGTACCGTAGCTGTTCTCATTGCTGTCCTGTCAAAAGTTCATCACAATCCGATTCCCTGCGCCAGCCTGAAGAGCAGGAGAACAATGACTACTTGGAAAGTTCTCTGTAAGCGTATCATTACAGTGTAACACTATATGCAGTTACGCAATTCCTCATTTTCTTTAGCAGCAGCTGAATTCTGTGTTATAATTTGATTGTCATGGTTCAGGTCAAGCCCTGTCTTAAAGCTTTGGGTTGGCCAAAATGTTTGGAATTTTCTCAGTTGAAACCTCAGTGCGTGGGAAGGTATCTCATTTCTTGATCGGCTATAATGATAATTTCTTCTTTACGTATCCCATCTTTTATCTGTGGTCCTGTTTTTGGTGATGAAGTGTGAGTCTTGGTGAGGTAAAGAGTTCAGGACTTCATGTCAATAGTAAAAGCAAAGACATCTTGTTTAAAAATTATTTTATTTTTCCTCCCTTTCTTAACTGTGTTGCCTTGACAGAGCTGTGTGTCTTCCAGTGAGAGGAGAAAAAGGCTGGATTTAATGAGCGTGGAAAGGGACTCTCCATTAAAGGTGCCAAACGTGGGCAGATTGAGCAATCCTTCCAAGCTCTCCAGCTCCCAAGCTTTATGTAGTCTCGGATCTTGTTGCTTGCTAAAGCCAAGCCTGGATTTGGCAGTCTGCTGGTAAATATACCGCAGAGACAGTCCAGAGCTGGGCTGCAGGAGACAGGCTCTAACCCTGGATTGTGTGGGAAAGTTGAAAAGAAACCCCTTTGTGATATTTGCCTGTGATACCAACAAGCCTGGTTTCTCCTCTAAAGCATGGTGGTGGTACCTGGTCATCTTCCCACACTTAGCCATAGCTCAGGCTGGGAACAGCCTCTGCTCCCTGTCCCATTGTCCCCTGTCCCAGCAGCTGGCCCCACATGGCTTTGGGGCAGGACTGGACCTGCAGAGCAAACTGCTGCTCTGCATTTGGTTTTTAAAATCTTGAGGTGTGTGGTTATGGAGAGGGTGTCTGGAAGAGCAGGTGCAGGGTCTGGCTCTGTCTGCTGAGCCATTATGGTTTGGTCCCATCCAAGGGCTGTAGAGATGTAACACAGATCTCTCCTGAGCACCACCACAGTGCTGCCAAGGATACGGCACATCGCTACTGTCTGGGCAGATCATTGGAGCAGGAGAGCATATGAGGAGGGATTTTCACATCAGCAGGTACTGATCTGGGGTAATACAAGGGCATCAGGGTTTTCCAGGGTCATTAGGGATGTGTTAGTGTCCCACTACCCACTTGCCCTTCCTTCATGTAGCCAGAGAGTCTGTATTCTCCACCCAGCTCCTGAAATGCATCTCAGTTGGGATGGGTATCAAAGGACAAGAGGATGTTGCTTCTCGTGCCTTCACTTTGTAACAGCGAGAAGACCCACCACTCAAAGCAGCATTGCCCTTCATATGCAGAATTCTCAAATTTCCCTCTCTAAGAGGAGGAGTTGGTGAAGAGCAGGACCTTCAGAGAGGGTTGTGCCCACCTGATTTTGCAAGATACTCTTGTTATTTCTGGGAACGGCTCTGCAGATCACTTGGACATCTAAGAGATAAATCTCTGAAGTACAATCAGCTGCCTGATGTAATGCAGGGAATTTGATTAGGGTTTTCTAAAACCTCAGTGTCAAGGATTTTGGTTGCACAAACTTCAAACCTGTATCTGTTGTTTGGGCCAGAGCTGAACCTGTTGGACCTGCTGGGTTCTGGGTGGTTGAGCAAAAACTCTGGGCTGTCCAGACCTTAGATCTGTGAGAAGAGTATTTCAGGCCCTGTGAGCATCTCTGATGAAACACTCCCAGGCATTGCAATTAAATCCTTTACCTTATTGATTCCAGCCTTCCCAGCAGAGCTCTATGCTTCCAGCCCTTGGAAGGTTCCACAAAGATGGGAAATACTGTCGTGGGCTGCGGCTCTGCTGTTCTTTGGGAAGTTGCAGCTTCCTTCCACTTATTTAAGGCCCCTGGGGTGACCTTTTGATGGTGGGATGGACGGAAACTGAGCGGCTGCGCTCAGCTGAGCCAAGAGCTCCTGGTGGGACTGACCACCAAGTGATGTGGGCTCTGCTGGCTCCTTGCACTGGCTGTAATGAACCTCTCCTGCTGTGCCGACGGGGAGGACTCAGCCCATGTTTTTAAGCTGTGAGGAGGTCATTGCCACTGCTGGGAGTTTTCCTCGGAGGGCACAAGCATCTGGGCTTTCCTGTGATTTCTTGTCCCTCCTCCAAGCTGGGGGATCTTTGTCCCCTCCTCCAGCTTCATGTTATCTTGGCCTCATCAGCTGCCTGATGGGGGTTTTATCCACGCTTCTGGATTTATTTATTTTATTTTCCATTTCTTTCTCTGAAGGAGCATATGTAATGGAAGAAACAAGCCTGATGGTCCTCAGGGGAGAGTTTGGGGTTGGCAAAACTTTCCAAGGATAAAATAGGACGAGCTCCAATAATGCTGGGCTTGACCCATGCAGTGCTGCTCGGTGGGGGGACCCTGGGGGGGCCACACGATGCAGCTGCCCTCGTACAGGCTCCTCCTGCAAGCAGGGAAAGCACTGATGCCGTTGTATCCTACACGTCTTCAGTAAGTCACTGACTGTTTCTTCTGTGTCTGTGACTAATTGGCTTAAATCATTTGACCCTCTGCTCTGTCTCTGGCTCTTCCCATGTCCTCTTAACATCTGCCACCTCGGAGATGTTGGCCTCTGGTCCTTGCCTTGTTTCAGTAGCTCATGTCTTGTGTGAAATCCAGGAGTTCTGGTCAGTATTTGTGGCCACTCTGACCTGAGGGCTGCTGAGAGCTGTGCTTCTGCCTCTGAGGCTTGTGACTTCATTGTGTTTAACAGGTTACTCCAGAGCATCCCCTTGGTTTTTTAATTGTTTTTACAATTCTATATATATTCCAGCTTCCAATTCATGAGCTTAATATTATCTGAGAAACCTCTTCCTTCTGAGAGCCCCTACATCATGGTGGGAAGTTCCTGTAAGGCAACTGGGAGCTCTTGGTCGGCTTGCATGTGAGAGCAATGATGAGCAAAGGTGGGAGGATGAGGAGGACTGGAGCAGGGCTCGGCAGCCTGGCCTGGTGTTCTGTGGTGCTGGGCTTGCTGCTGGACAGCCTGTCTCAAGAATGCTGCCTGGCTCCCTCTTGTGCTTCTGGTGCCAAGGTAGAAGCTCCTGGTGAGCTTGTGTGGGACGCTCACAGCCCCTCAGCTCTGGCTGATGCTTCTCACTGGGAAGGACCTTGGCTAGCTTCAGGTTTGCTTTCCTCCAGTCCTCTCAGTGATGAGCTATGGATGTTTGCTAAAAAAAAAAGAAAATGCTTTCCCTCAGGTACTCTCCTAGGGCTAATCCTTGCTTGTGTGTAGATGTGAGAAGGAGAAGCTGTGGGGAGGTCAGCAGTCATCAGCGTTTTGGCCTCATTAATCAGTCTCGCTAAGTGGAATATGCCTAGCCCATGAGTGGCCTGCTATAGGAATGCCTTTGAAATAGAGGGAAGTAATAATGCAAAATTGTTTGAGAAATAATTTCATTCTCCACTTCTCAATAGATAAATCTGCTCTCCAACAACCCGAAATTTAATCTGCCCATCTAAAGTAATTGATGAGCTGCGACTTGAATCCAAATGTGAATGGGGAGGGAGATTTTCTGCAGAGATGTTTTGTATCATTTCTGCGGCTGCTCCTTTCTACCAGAGACAATGGGGTGAAGCAGGAGAAGGAACAAAGCCATGAGAGATTTGATGCTGCTGGTGGAGGGTGATACAAGCTCCACATGTGCTTTTGACTCTATTAGTGCTCCTGAAACTCTCCTGGTAACACCTTGATATGGAAACGAGCTAGATCGGGCAGAGCCATTTGGAGAGATTAGATAAAGGTAGTGATTTGTGCAGTTTTAAACTCAGTTATCTTGGCTGCAGCCCTGGGGTTCCTGGGCCTTCTCTCCACTCTTGGCTTAGGAGCAAGTGAAGGGAGATCGATGCCCCTTTGCAATGTCAGAGTAGTGCAGGCGAACTCAACATGACTCGGAGACACATCCTGTGGCTTTCTCAAGAGGTTTGCGCCATGGGATACCCATTTCCCCACTGATGGTTGGGAATGATGTGTTTTCTCGGTGGGAGACCCTCCCTTCCCCGTTTGCAAAGCCCGTGATAAGCAGATGCTCACAGCTCCCTGTCGGGGGCTGACTTTTTGCCCGGTGCTTTTGAGCCGTGCCGGCAGCCAGATAAGAGGAAATCTGACATCACGGTCAGGAAGCGCTAAAGAAAGTTACTGTCGTCATTCGTCAGTGGGTTATCTCCAGCAGCAAAGCTGCAGCATTCCTTGCATGCTGCAAGACCCATTTCAAGCCCACGGCTTTGGCCGCGGTTCAGCGCATGGCTGTCTGCCCAGTGCTATTGTGTGCAGCCCCGCTCCTCCCCGGAGCGCTGACCCCAGCCGCTGGCAGCCGCTGACTCTCCAAAAGGCCCCCTCCAAAAAGCTGTGAGCTGTTGCACAATCCTGCCCTGCCAGACAGAATCGTCTACCCCATTCTTTCCTTTTCCTACATTTTATTATGTTATTAAGGAGTAGAGATTTAGACGGGATAGAAGGAAGAAATTTTTGATGCTGAGGGCGGTGAGAGCCTGGCCCAGGTTGCCCAGAGAGGTGGTCGCTGCCCCATCCCTGGAACCATTGCAGGTGAGGTTGCCTGGGGTCTGAGCAACCTGCTCTAGTTGCAGATGTCCCTGCTCCCTGCAGGGGGCTTGGACTAGATGACCTTTAAAGGCCCCTTTCAACCCAAACCAGTCTGTGATTCTACATCTCTTGGAGACTCCCAAACTTTGCACCTGCCTCCTTTGTGCCATCCCAAATGCAGGGACCAGGGACTGCCCTGTTGGCTCATGTGAATGTCCTCCAGATCCCACCTCGGGTAGTTCAGTGGTTGAGCTTTTCTTCTTCCTCTTTGCCATCTCCCTTTAGCAAAGCAGCTCTGGTGAGAAGCAGGAACGCACATGGCTTTCAAGCCTGTGATCATCTCCCCTGAGGTTTGGGAGGCAGTTTCCAACCCAACCCCAACGTGTGAGCAGTTGGATCTTTTCTGATGAATTTTCATCAGAAATGGCTGCTATCTAGTTGGCGCAGGTGCTACGGGTGCACAGTCATATGGGGACCGCAGGGAGGGGCGGTGGTAACTAAAACGGGGTCATGAAGGTGCTGAGCTGCCAGGAACACTCCCACCCACAGAGCTGGAGTTTCCAAATGCAGAAATGTCTGACCTGCCCTTCCCTGCCTGGGCTGCAGGAGCAGAGCTCTGGGGTGGCTGGGGATGTCCCTGCTAAGCTTCTGGTGTCCCTGTGCAGAGTAAAGTTATCCCAGTGCCCAAGTAATCTGGGGTTATCCCAAGTACTAAACAGTCCCTTTCTCAATCTCCACTGAAGGCTTCTCCGGTGCATTTAGAAGTTTGCAGGACAAGTTTCTGACTTGCATTGAAAACTTGACAGCGATACCCTTATCATCCAAGGAGCCTCTAAACTTACTGCATTCAGTAAAACAATATCATGAAAACCCTCTTGAAAAAAGAGCATCCCAGAAGCTCCTGAGGAGTTTCTAACATGTCCCAGGTGCTGGTGGCTGCTCACTGCCCTGCGTGCATGAGGGGGGCTGTGGTCCTGCCTTGGCCAGGGCGCTGCCGGAGCTGCTGAAATTGCATCCACCCTGCTTTGCAAAGCAGGTTTCTGCCGGGCAGTGGCTGGGAGCAGTTTATTCACCTTGCAGCATTGCAAAGTGTTTAAAAATAAGCAAAACTGTTCTGAAACTTGGTGAGCGCAGGTGGTGGGGCCCTTCTGCTGTGCTGTCGCTGCTGGCTCCTTGCAGCCGTGGATTTTTCTTGTCTGTTGGCAGGCTTGAAGGTATTTTATTTTACCAGATGAGATTTTGCTCTCTGTCGTACAGTCCTACCCCTACACCCTTTGCCTCTTTGCTCTGGCTTTAATAACTTCCCTCTCCTGCACTTTGCAGTGCCCAAGGAGCTCTCTCCACGATGAGGACTTGTGCTGTGACTTCTTTTAGTACATTGGGAAATGCTGATATCCATGGAAGATGCCATGGCTTCTGGGGTCTGTGTCCAGAACTGAGCATCTGGTTGTTGGTGGTGTCCATCCCTAGAAGTGATGGTACCGAGGCTGTTTTGGGTGCAGAGGAGGGCAATGGCAGGACTCTGGATGTGTGGTGCTTGAACTCCTGCTGGCCTTTGTACCAAGGGATATTGTAGGACCTGCTTCAGCGCTAGTCTCGCTTGAAGCTTATAGATGACAGCATTGATTTTGGGCCTGGCAGGTGGTGAATGAGCCCCATGGAGAACATTGATTTCTCTCTCTCTCTTTCTCCTGTGGAGTGTTTATTTGTCCAAAGGTGTGATTGACTGGTAAATAAAATGGCCCCAGCACAGCTCACATTCAATTGCAGCTAATTTTAACATGTGGCTGTTGAGTAACACTATTAGGCCAACAATTCATGGTCTTCCATCAACAGCAAACCAACCTCGACATACCTGTGAGCCAAAGCGCAAGAAGGTATTTTGCAGATTGGTGAGAGAAATAGCGCAGGAGCAAATCGTGCTGCTAACACTCAGATGTGGGTTGTACCCACCCTGACTTCTTGTGCACAAAGAGAGGGGCTTAAAACCTCCCTGCGGTTGTCATCCTAAGTGGTGGCTTTACTTGTGGGCAACATGGCGGCCTTGCTCTTCTGCAAGCTCCTTGCTGGTGGGGTGGGACTGTGGTGCTGCTGCTTTGGTTTATTGTGCTTCCCATCAGGCCCTTTTAGCAACTCTTTAAATAGATTATGGGCTTCTTCTGTGATGCTTGTCATCTGCCTGCGCTCAGTGGCTGGGGGCTTTTTGCAGGCATCACTTGGAGCTGTGGGAAGGGCGGTGGCACTGCTGCGGGTGCCTTGTGCTCATTTAGCAGCTGGTGGCGAGATGGTTTCTAGCTTTGAATTGGATGAGCAAAGACAGTTGGATGTAGTTGATGTTGAACAGTGTGGTTGGTCCTGTCCTTTCTCACCAGGGTCAAGCTGAGATGGGGGTAGCTCAGCCCCATCTAAACCCACGCTCCCCGTTAGAAACGCTGTCAAGACGAGGTATCTGTTTGCTTGGATGCCTGATCTCTCTGCAATCCTTCAGAAACGAGGTAGTGTCAACTTTGAGCTTTTCAGGAATTGGACCCACAAACGCATCGTGAGGAGGATTCAG
This sequence comes from Eurystomus gularis, assembly GCA_013400335.1. Classification (NCBI taxonomy): domain Eukaryota; kingdom Metazoa; phylum Chordata; class Aves; order Coraciiformes; family Coraciidae; genus Eurystomus; species Eurystomus gularis. The sequence goes on from VZZY01017682.1 coordinate 283,880, forward strand.
GTTTTCACACCCTCCTGTTGTCCTTTGCTTGGCTGAACATGGTCACTGTGAAAGTCCATCTCTCCTGAGCACCTCAGCCTTTGTTTGTGCCCCAGCTGGGGGGTGAGCGGGAGGTGGGGAGCGAACGCCGCGGAAAGGCAGGGCAGGTCTGCGGAGGAGCTGCCTCTTGCTGGGTGTAATTGAGGCTGTAACTTGTGTCACTAACTTTCAAAACTGGAGGCTTAAAAGGATTGGAAAGAAACACGTGCTAGAAATTTGAAATCAATGAGACTGCAGCGCATCGGCAAATACAGCGCTTCTGCAAGCAGCCGCCTTGCCCAGGGTGAGAATTCTTGCAGAGACCCAGAAGATAAAGTTATGAAATAACCCATGTCGGCGAGAGAGGTTGTAAAGCAACTCCAAAAAAACCTCTCAGTCTAGACAGATCATATTTACTGCGGTGTTTATGTGAGATAGAGGAATGCCCTAGAAAAACAGAATTGTTTTCAATTTCTGCCTCCAGCACTTGCTTGTCTAATGAGGAGGCTCTGGTGTGATGGGAACGTCCTGTGCTTGGGAGCTCTGCCCTCCCTGGGCGTAGAGGGGGCTGGAATGGGGGACAAGGGTACAAGGTCATTTCTTCCTTTGTGTAGGTGAATCAGCCTGTTGTTAATGAGGTGATCTTGCTAATCCATCGCCACAAACCTCGCGTATAATCCCAAGTGCAGTGATAACGACAAGCTGCATTGCAGTCATGTCTATGGAGATATGAAGGCCCCAAAGACTCTGCTGCGATTCTTTTAATTAAAAGAAAATTAAGCTATCTTATGTTGCTTTGAACTCTCGGTGGAGCTTGCAAGCGGTGTTTTTTCATGGGGTTGGCTTGATGGCAACTTAGGGAGCAGAGATAGTGCCATGTGACAGAACCCCACTGACCAAACCCACCCAGAGGCAACCTGCATCTTGCGGCTGTTTATCATGTGGGAATGATTCACCCCTTTAAGGCATTGATTTCCTTAGAATTCTAACATGTTTATTACATATTTGTGAGGAATTTGCTGAAGAAGAGTTGTTTAAAAATACAGCAATAAATTGAAGGTGTTTGGTGGCATGAGGATGCAGCAGGGGAAGTGAAATGAATTGGCTTGCTCAGCAGAGTCACTCCATCCTGATGAAGGATGTAGGTGATGCAGCTGCAAAAATGAAGCAGATTTTTATTCTTCTCATCTTAGGCTCAGTGCTGCCAGCATCACCATTGGAGCGAGACCGGCTGGAGTCCCCAGACTTCAAAATCCCCGATGCTTGCGAACAAATGGCCAATTATAGCTGTAGTCAAAGACAGGATTTTCTTGAAAGAGAAACATAATGTTGCTCTGCTAGTTGAGCTATCTGAGTAACCAAGGGAGGTCCCTGGAGGGGTGAGATTTCTGCCTCTTCACGTGGGCTAAGATGAGCAAAGCTGTGTGGAAACAGTTGCAGGGATTTTGGTGGTCTCGGCAACAGGATCTGAGCTGGATCAGGAGCAGCTCCTGTGGCTGAGCCTTGGGACTGGGAACAGGCTGTGTGTGCCTGGCTGATGTCTCATGGATCTGTTGGCACCACGGGTGCATCTGGCAGCATCTGGGAGGTGTGCGGATGAGGGAGCAAATAGTGCTTGAATAAGATGTCAGTTATTTCAGACCTTAAAGCCAAAAAAAACCCCAACCCACCCTAATTTTCCCTGTCCCTCTTTTGTTTGGGATGTGTGTATGCATGTGTGCGGAGGTACAGCAATACGTACAAGCGCTGTAATGTGTCCATTCCGTAGGGAACCAAATGGGATCCTGATGGAAATGGTTAAAAGTTCAGCACTGGGCTTCTGTAGAACATCAGCTGTAATTTATATTTGGCTCTGACCTTGAAAGGGAAACGTCCTGGCTTGAGTTTTCCAGCCCTTCTGCAATGTTACCTTATGTGAAACTTGTTTTTGAAAAGGGTGTTTGTTTCTGGTGCACAGCTGAGAACACAGGAGCCCTCACAGGGCACCAGGAGCTTGACATCTTCAGTAACAACAAACAAACTGATGCCTGGCTTTTCAGGGCAAGTTTCTAAGTCCCTGTTAACTTGTCTCGCATGTGAATTTAACTCAGTAAATCTCAGTCAAAGTTTGTGCCTGTCTCGCTCACTTTTTCCCTCCCTTTCTTTTTTGGTTTCCTGCAGTTTCTCTGTTTGAAGAACATCCGAACCTTCCTAAAAGTGTGTCACGACAAATTTGGGTTAAGAAACAGCGATCTGTTTGATCCCTTTGACCTCTTCGATGTGCGGGATTTTGGAAAGGTAAGAGTTACTCCTGAGCTCCTGTTAAGGGGTGGTCCTGGCACTGCTGGCACGGGTTCTCCAGACTTGTGCTACAGGTTTTGGATGAAAATACAAAGTCTTTGTGGCTTTCTGAGCAGCTTTTGCACCCTTAACCCGTGCACTGGGCAGCTGTTTCCCTGTGCGTGTGGTAGCCTGCACATCTAAGGGTTGATTCTGCTGTGTCCTTAGTTCATGAAGGAAGATAAGCCCTCAAGCTTTCTGCTTTAGATTACAAAGCCTCTGGGATCAGGCTCTTGAGTACATCTTTTTTGGGAGAAATAGAAATATTTGTGTTCATAAAAGCTTTTGGAAGAGGCTGTAGCCCTGGGGACTGGGTGCTGTGCCAGTGTCGGGATGCTGGGGCTTCTTCCCAGCTCCAGCTGCCTCACTGGGTGACTGGGGTGACAGCATCTCCTTGCCTGTGAGCTCCCCGTCAGGACAACGCCTTCAAACCGGCGCTGAGCATCATCCCTACTCTACATAAACCAGCCGAAGGGGTTGCACCCTCCAACCCCAGCAGGATATTTCCCTATTGCAGTGTTACAGATCATTACAAGTCTGGAGCCAGGTTTGTACCGACCGTGTGACAAGGACCCTTCATCCACAGGCACTTCTGGTTTCTCCCCGGTGTGGGTGCAGACCTCGTACAGTCCTTGCTGCAAAATAGCTTTACTGAAACAGCCACTGGTTCTGTAATATGGCCAGCAAGTGTCTGTGAGGGGCAGGATGTTTCATGCTAGGGTGAAATGCATCCCCTGAGTGTTTCTCAAAACTGTATTTAGAGGTTTTTTTATCCTCCCGGCTGTTCCTAAACGCTGGCTGTTTTTGCATCCTGTGTCACCGAGATGGGAGAGGAGAGAGCGGGGGTTTGCGTTTTGTAGTTGATAGGTGGCACCAAATGCTGAACAAGACCCAGCTGCCCTCCCAGGGTAGAAAATCCTACCAGAATTCTTCCTGATTTTGACAAGTGGATGTTGTTCTGATACCCTGGCTTTTGATGCCAACAGCATCGGGGCTGTGCTGTTACTCTGGTGGATACCGGGCTCAGGGAAGCTGTTACACAGGACAATTGCTATGTGCTTCAGTGGAAAAGGTGTTAAAAGATTTAATAAAGCACTTTATTGTTTTACCTATTTTGAGCTACCAGGCATAAGCTGCTGGAAGGCATCTTCTCTTCTGATTATCCAAAGAGTAGATTTTCACTGCTAATGTGGATATATTATTTGATATTTATTGCCTAATTTATTTCTGGACCATTATCTGGAATGTGCAATTCCAGGGGCCTGTTTTATGAGGTTTTTTGATTTATGAAATACAAGAAGGCTTTTGTTGTTCTGGGAATGTGAATGCATAGAAGGAACCTTTTGGGCTAGGGAAAGAACTACTGCTAATTAAAGTGCTGCTTTATCGTCACATTGTTCCTTGTTTTGTGCTGCTTCAAATTGCTGCAGACGCCTGTTAACAGAGCCTGGCGTTAAACACTGCTGGAACACGTCAGCTGAGCACAGCTTGGTTTCCTCAGTCTGGTGAGGGAACGGCTATCCCTTCTCCTCCTGTTTGCTTGTTGGCGAGGGACATTCAGGTTTGTGACTTGGGAATGGGAGATGATTTGCCCTTCCCTCATGACATTTTAGTTTTTCAGGAGACTTTGGAAAGAACCGTCTCATAAACTTCCAAGAAATCCAAATATAATTTATTGCCTGGATCTTGCTTATTTTCATGGGCATCGATATCCTCAAACTTGTAAGTTGTGGGAGGTACAGATTCTGTGGACAAAAACCTCACTGAACTTTTCCCAGCGCAGTTTTTTTTATCAGTTTGGTGGAGGTATCAGCTGTGCAAGCCTGCACCACCCTAAATCCCTCTGGAAGCCTGTTAAAACACATCCCCATTGTCTTTACCACCTTTCATTCCCACATTATCCTCAGATCTGTGTTCAACAGTGGCAAAGTAAATAAACGGGGAAAAATCTGTTGACCAAAGCGCTTTTCCGTTTTGAGTCACAGCGAGAGCAAAAGGAGTCTCTAATCCGCGTTCCCACTGGCCAAACACAGACTTCACACACAAAAAATCCTTCCTGGAGCTATTCATTCCTTAGATCAATAGCATTTTTGGGTTACAAGGTACTTAGGCCATGTAGGAGACTTTTCTGAGCAGAGCTCAATATCAGACGACCATTTAATTACATAGAAACCTTGGTGGAGTGGTGTTGGGTGTTTCCTTTCTGGATGCCACTGAAGCAGTTATTTCTCTCCTCCAAGCCAGAAGACCAGTGAGGCAGCAATTACTGGGAGCAGTTGGGTTTGCTGCAGTGTAATTACTGAGAAGAAAGGCAGGAGCTTGTGTTCGTGGTGCCAACCTATACGTGAAGGGCTCGTTCTTTGGAATCTGCAGGGTCCTTTGGGGTGTCAGAAAAACACGAGTGCTTTAGAAGAGGAAAAAAACCAGATCCCTCAGTCTTGCCTTGACCAGCTGTTATTCAGAGAGGTTTCCATAACTCCCTCGGGCTTCTGAGCCAGGGCTTCTGTAGGGAGGAGCTGCCATAGGATCGATGGAGCCTTCTCCAAAGGAGCAAGTGTGGTCAGGGACTGCTTGAGTCCAGGAATGTGGACTTTTATCCCAGGTTTTCCTTCTTTCTTGAGTTTTAAGCTTAGGAAGTTACTTCTTCCTTACTGTCACCAGGATAACAGCTGTTGAAATGGGATCATGAACCATGTGGGCTTCTCTGGCTGAAATCCCTGTGGAGCTGCAAAGCTCCCATCTCTGCCTTCGTGGGATGTCGGGTAATTGGCAAGTGCAGGCTTTTGCCAAAGAGATGCGTCATGTTTCTTGTAATCTTGGTTGCAGTGTTTCCCAGTTACCAGGGGAGTCAAAAGGCCAGTTTAAATTGCTCACAGACAGGTTTTTTCCCACTGTCCAGCTGATAAGCAAGCCCCCAGTGACAAGGGGCATGTTGTGTTTCATAGCAGAGGTTTCCAAATGTCACCTGAGATGCTGACCTGCATTTCCAGCCGTGCCCCTTTAAGACACCTTAAAAGAATATAATGTTATATTGTTTTCTACAAGTTGGCGGTGCATTTTTTAAATCTTATCCTTTTAAAGTGGCTTACGAGCTCTGAGGAAGAAAACCTCTTGTAATGCTGCCTTGTCCCCAGTTAGGGTCTGGTCCTGCAGGAACGAGCACTGGGGTGCTCTGCAAGGGTCCTGTGCTGTGCTAGTGCAGCCTGGTTCCTGAAAGAGAAATAAAATAAAAAGCTGGTGCTCATGTACACTGTGCTGTTGTACAGTACTTCATGCCCATTTAATAGCAGCAATGGTATGAAATGTAACTCATATTGGACTTGCTAATTTATTGGCACCAACTGTAATGAGATAAAATGTACATAAATATGGATTAAACTCCTTATCACTCGATTAGTCAGCATGATGGTAGTGAGGTTCATTAAAGGGAGTTACTCATTTTCAGTAAGTTGCTGTAATGTAGTATTTTTTTTTCTTAGAAATATAGTTCAAATATTCATAAACCTGTGGAGCATGCCATTTATTACCCTCCTACTCCTCTCTGCTCTCCTGACATATATTTAATTCTCCTGACTTTCTTTTGAAGTTCCTGCACAGCTCAAAAAAAGCTTTTTTGCAAGGTAGGGTCTTTCCTACCCTGACCTGTGGGTACCAAATGATGCTGCTCTAAAAATGAAAGAGGTAAGCAGCTCACAGGTCAGCTGAAAAATGAGGAGATACTGATACTGAGATTAAAGTAGTGTTTTTTCACTCCATTGGTTCTGGTCCAAAGGTTGGCAAGAGCTGCACCAACCTCACAGCTCAAGCAGGGCTCAGAGGAGGTGGCTCAGAGGAGGTGGCTCAGAGGAGGTGGCTCTGGACCAATCCTCCCTCAATTAATTGAATCCTCCAAGGTTTGCTGGTACATGTGACCCGTGGGTGGCTCATGGAGGACTTGTACATGGCTTGTCTTGCATGTCTGAAGTTCTGGGGAGGGGATGTGTGTGGTGGGGAGGATGGCCCTGAGCATGGCACGCTCCACCAAGAGCTGCCTTGGTGGCGGGAGAGGATGGGGGAGCTGCCAAAGCAGAGTTGTGCTGATGCTATCAGTGTTAAAGTGATGGATGCCCTCTATAAAGCTTTTGCATCCTCAGAATAATTTTTGGTATAAAGACATCCCCTTTCTCCTGCTGATAAGCCACCGTGAAGTGCTCTTGGAAAGCCTTGGGAGGATCTGGACTGTCCTCACTGGGTGCTGTTGTAGATTTGTCCCCAGCTTCATCACCCTGTGGTTGGAGAATCTGCAAAACGAGAAGTTCCCCCCTCGCCAGCCATCGGGACAGGGTGCTGGGAGAGCTGTGAAGGGGCTCAACTGCCATTGTGATACACACTCACCCCCCAACCTTCTTGCCCAAGAGTCAGAAAACTCAGTTTTCTGCTCGGTTTCGGATAGGAGGGTGGGGACCATTGTCAGAATTATTTAAGGGATTAATAACTGAGAGTTGGTGGTTTGTGTTTCTCTGCTGAGAATTCCCCTCCCTCCATCATCTCTAACTTCACACACAAGTCAATATCCCTGCAGCAGTATTTTAAAGGGTCCCTTTTTAACATAGCTTGGACATGTAAAGAAGAGAAAGGGGGAGATATATGTGAGATAATGGAGGTAGTTGAAAACTGCAATGCTTTCAGATAAATGGCTGCATTTTGGTGCTGTACCAAAGCCAGCCCCACACCTGAGCCCCGCAGCCAACCCGCTGCTGATGGGAGCAGCTGCCCTCCCATTCTTGACTTTTTGGGGTATTTTTCTGACCTTGTAGCCAAGACCAAATTAAAAGCAGTGTATTTTTCTACATGCACCGCTGGGCGCATGAAGCAATAGCAGCCTGGAGTGGAGAGGAGCACTTGGCAGGGCTCCAGGCATCCCCATCCCTGGAGCACAACATCCCCATCCCCAGCTCTGCAGTGCCAGGGCCAGCGGCTGTCCCTCACTTCCCGCCCCCCCAGGAGTGGGCAGCCGGACAGACATTCCCGGGTTGTGTTCCTCTGTGCCAGCTTCTTGGCTGCTATGCGGCACTTGGATGCGTGTCAAGAAAGGGATCCTATCGCAGATGAAAACGTTTCCAATTGCTGTATAACTCGCACAGCGCGTGTGCGGAGGGTGGGTTGGGAAGTGAGAAGAATTCTCCAAAAGAATGGCGTGTGTATTTTTATTTTTTTTAAAATTTTGATTCCCAGGAGAGCAGTAGAGTAAAAGGCCTGCACAGTGTATTGTCTATGCGATTGCATGCAAGAAAGCAGGAAGCTTCTTAACCCCTTGCCTGCCTGGTGCTGTCTGTGATGTTGTCCCCACTAAGGAAGCACCCATGAATGCTCCCTGAGCCCACACTGTCCCTTGGGCTGCCCTCCACAAGCCCGTGCAGAGCTCCTACAGGGCAATATTATGTTTCATGAGCCACCACTGCACTTTTCAGAAGCAACCAAAGCTGTCTGGCAACAAAAATTCATATGCAACTTTGACACTGCCCACAGGGTTCCACTGGAGCCCTTGGGGCTGCAGCCCTTGCCCAAGGGAGAAGCGCTGGCTCTGGGAAGCATGGGGAAGGCAACCCTGCTGTAGCAGCTCATGACGTGCCTGTGCAGGGACATCATCACCCACCAGTTGATGATTAACTCCCCGGTTGCTTGCAGGAGCCGTGGGTGAGGTTTGGTGCCTTCGGTGCTGGCTGGTGCGTTGCTCAGCCAGTGTTTGGCCACCCATGTTCTAAATGGCCTTGCTGGAGTTGTGCTGGAGACTTGGATATTGGGATGAAGGCTGCAAATGGAAAAGCAGACTGGAACAGCGTGGGTTGAGTTTATTTTTTTTATTTTTATTTTATTTTTCCCATCTCTTTGCCAGCTTGAGGGTTCGTTTGGGCTCGTAGGCTGCTTGTCTCACACTCCATATGTATCAGCCCTCCTCTTAAAAAAGTACCTGTGTGTTTATCCCTTCAGATTCTCTTTGCTTTCTCAATTTCCAGATTCTATTTCTGGCCAGTTAATGTATCTTTGTATTTTTTGTTCTTCTGCTGGTGTTGTCCATTAATTAAAATCAGCTATTCTTTCCTCTTGGGGCACTTCTTTCAGATGTTTTTTGGTAGGTTGCATGTGTGTTTATGGCTAGAACAAACTCAGAATCAAATCTCTCCTTGGCCTGTATTTTTTTAGGCTGAAAGCAGGTCGGTTTGTTCATACCCCTTTTCTTTGGTAAGGTCAGATGTCTGCTTCCCTGCTCATCCTACAGATGCTGGTACAGGCAGGTACCTACACATCTCGTGGACTCTGAGCTGGTTGGCAGCAAAGCAGCAACAAGCTGATGTGAAAGCCAGAGAGAGATCTTTCATCATCCCCGCTTCTCTTAAACGTTGTTAGAGTAGACTGAATTCAGGTCTGTCTGCACCTAGCAGGTAGGAGCACATTAAATCTCCCTCGCCCGTGACCCTCCTGTGGTGCAGGTAGGTCTCAGGTGATGCTGTGGGATGTGGGGTGACGCAGGGACCCTTCTCCCATCCTTCTGGGCACCATGAGGACATCAGCTGCGGTTCATGGTGGGGCTGCGTTAGCAGGTGCAGTGTGTCCAGCAGATGTTTTCAGCCAGAATGCTGAAAGTACCTACAGGAAACCCTGACACTGAACTTCCCTAAAGCACGGGGCCGATGAATTACAGATCTCTGCTGCTAGTCAAGCGTGTACCAGACAGTGCCGTGCACAGGACTGTGACTATTGCCCTGAAATACCTGGTGGACTGTGAATCTTCTTAGCTGCCTGTCACAGTTAATGTCAGAAGGTCCATGCTAGTGTAGTTTGTGGTCTTCAGGGGGCCAGTAACAGCACCAGAGCCTTAAATCATGCGTAGGCAACAAGTTGCTGATAAAGTGGGGTTAGGCTTTCACTGCACCCTAAAGCCAGCCCCTCTGTGAAACACCCAGCCCAGGCAGGGGAGCTGGAGCTGAACCACCCAGCTGTGACCCTGGTGCCACCTCTTGTCCCACCAGCCAAAATGAGAGGGGGCACCCCGGGCTCCCACCGGCGCTGTGGGAGGAGGGTCCCTGCTCACAGCCGGCTCTTCCTGCTTGGGACTAGGGCTGGGGAGTGGTTGCACGGTCCGAAGCAGACTCCTGAACTCGCCCATGTTCCCTGGTTATCAGGGTTGGGTTCTCTGCCAAGAAACACTTTGCAGCATCAGACCTGCTCCTGCAGTTCCTCAGCCCAGAGTGATGTTCAGCTCTATCTTGGCCAAGCACCACTTGGGGCTCTTGCCAAGCTGCCATGGGAGAAGCTCAGCTCCTTGTCAAGGACTTTGTGCATCACTGAGCAGGTGAGGATCAACACAAGTAACCACCATGGTGGGAGCTACCACTGTTTGTGAAGGTGATCTGATTTTGGGGAGCACAGAGGGGAGGTGTTGTCAGGTCTTTGGCCCATGCACATGGGATTAAGAGGCTTGTACCATCCATGGACTTGGGAGCCCGTTGTATGAGCAGAGCCGATGAAAATGCCGTGTCCCAGCAACTGGCTCCAGGGCTGGAGAAAGAGCAGGATCTGGGCACTGGCACTAGTGTCCCTGTGGTACTCCCTACAGCAGAAGCTTCTAGCTGTGCTGTGGCCAGTTCTGTGCTTTTTCCCTTTCTTCTCTCTCCTGCTTACAAACCTGGTCTGTTTAGAGATGTGCAGCTTCTCAGTGGAACTGAAAGAGCCAGAAATGTCAGTTCTGGGAAGCTTTGCTCTCTTTTTTTCCTTTTTCTCTTCTTTTTCTCCCCCTCCTTCTTGGCTGCTTTCCGCAGTATTTTTCCAAGGGGTCACATTAAGGGGTGTTATGTTTCAGATCAAACAAGCATGGACAGGATCTTTCGTAACTCCCATAGTCTGGATGGAAGAATTCTGCTGTTGGGCCTTAAATAGCGATGGAAGTGTTTAAACGTGCAAGGAATCCAAGGTATTGATCAGGACATGGATAAATGCATATCCTTAATGTGTATAAAATTGATTTTACGTTACCTTCTTGATTTGTCTGAGCTCTTCTTGCAGTAATTTGAGACAAGATTGTGGAGCAAAGGAATTTTTTTTTTTTTCTCGAAAAACCTGTGAGTGGTGAAACATTTTCCAGCCCATGTCTCTAGAAAGGGGAGGGGGAAGAAGCCAGGCTCTTTGGGGTGACAACAGTTTTTAGCTATTTCTTGGAAAATGCCTGATTTCATTTGAACCCCTCGAGATGTTTTTCCTTTATTATGTCATTGGGCATTTGAGACTTAATGATACAGTGGGCATCGGTGTGACTGAAAGATGTCAACAGGCAAAGCCAGGCTTTGTCTGTCATGGTGCCCAATTAGTGCAGCTGCTGTCACTTGAGCTTAACTGTTCAGTGTGTGTGTGCTTTGGGAAAGGAAGGAAATGCCTCCCAGGTAATAGCACTTAAAGGAGTCTTGGAATAAAAGGAATCTTTTATTTTCTAATGAGCTCTTTCTATTTCTTCATTAAAATCTTCTGCAGATTTCTTAGCCTTTTGGAACAGTAGCGCCCGTTGATGAGGCTGTCCCAAGGCCAAATGCTTTGGTTACAAATAATTCACATTTTTTGAAACGGATTAACTGTGATTTAGCACAACGGGCAAAAAAAAGTGAAGGTCTCAGCATGAAAATACTGGCACAGCCAAACTCCACAAACCCCAGTACTCAGAGTGGTTCTGCACAACATCTCCAGGAAACAGTCAAGAAAAATGAAGGGAGGGGGGAAGCTCCTGTAGGAAACTGTGATTTCTCTTGGAGCAGAGGAGAGTTGGTGCAAGTCAGCACATGGAAATATCGCACCTGAGCACAAACATCCTGGTGCCAGGAGGAGCTGGGTGCCCTGTGCCCCTTCCCCAGCACATCCCAGGAGAGGGGCCAGGACTGGAGGTGGGCTCTGGTTGGTGAACCTGGGACCCCACCGTGCTCCTGCTAGATCAGACTTTGCATTTGGGTGGTCACTTGTTGGAAGAGAAATGTTAATAGTTCACAGCAACTAAACAGTGCACAGAGAAAGCGTAGAAACCTCCGCGTCCCAGCAGAGTGTGGTTTCTGCTGCTGTTCCCAGCCCCTCCTCTTGCCCAGTCTCAGCCTCTTCTGAGTCTCCTGTGTTTGGAGGGACTTCAGGTCACAGTGGTTGTGACCAGTGGGTCCTCTGCACTTGCAGGGATAGCTTTAGAAACCAGGGTTCCCTCACCCAGGGACAATGGCGATGCTTCTCATCTCCCTTCCACATTTCTTCATGGGAGAAAAAAAGGCATCTCAAACTATCTTTTTCCATGGGTAGCTTGTTTGTTCTTGGAGGGCTTCCAGATAGGGTGTGGGGTCATTTTTTCCCCTTCAAAAATGAAATATTTCTTCAAAAACTCCCTGTACATTCAGAATTCCTCCCACCTGTGGGCACTGGCATGCACACACGAGAGGGATGGAGAGGGCTGGAAAACTTGGTGGGAAATATCCTAGAGCTGCAGAGTGTTAGGTCTGTCTGTCTGTCTGTGCTGAGTGCAGCAGACACAGGGAGCCTGGTAATAACTGGGGGTCACAGGGCTGAGCTGCAGCTGCAGTGCGGGTAAGGGGCAGTTTGCTTTCAATAGGTTTGGTGTTCTTCAGCATGGAGAAGTGAAGGCTCCGGGGAGACCTTGTTGTGGCCTTTCAGTACTTGAAAGGACCTATCAGGAAGATGGGGATAGTCTGTTTAGCAGGGCCTGTTGTGGCAGGACAAGAGGTGATGTTTGAAACTAAAAGAGGGGACATTTAGACTAGAGAGAAGGAAGAGATTTTTTATGATGTGGGTGGTGAGCCCCTGTCCCAGGTTGTCCAGAGAGGTGGTCAGTGCCCCATCCGTGGCACCATTGCAGGTGAGGTTGGCCGGGGCTCTGAGCAACCTGCTCTAGTTGCAGATGTCCCTGCTCCCTGCAGGGGGGGTTGCACTAGATGAGCTTGAAAGGTCCATTCCCACCCAAAACATTCTGTGATTCTATGAAGAAGCTTCTCTCTAAACATTGCAGGTGAGGCTGGGATGACCCAAGATATCCCACACCATCCGTAAGGGCCATGTAATTATCTTGTGTATCAATTTCTCTTTGGAAAAGCGCAAGTGTTTCTCCTGGGGAAGGTACCTTTGTATTTTCCAGCTCTTGCAGACCTTCCCTTGCCTGGCTCCAGACCTGGCAGAGGAGGGGAGATGGGGTGGCTGGGGTGAGCGTGGCTGCACAGCCTGTGGCTGTATCTGCGGTGGGACAGCCACGCTCGCTCACCCTCCGTGCTTTGCTGTCCCCGTTAATGAGCCTCATGAGGATGATGATGCTGCCGCTGGTTCACTTACACTCTGTCTTAATGGTGTGCGTGTGAGACATTGTCTTCGACATCACTCTCTTCTTACTAATTGTGTATTAAAGTATAATCATGCTAACAAGAAAGCAGCGTTAATGCACCCTGGGTAAAGCTAACGTTGTCGACACACCACACCTAGATGCATTTGTCAAGGTTTCCTATTCCAGGCCTGTTGTGAGTAATTTTAGGAATTTCTGAGCCAACGTGGACTTGGTAAATGTTTGCAGTCATTCCTACTAATGAGTAAGGCTTGTGTGGGAGAGACTGATGGAGCTGTGGTGGTGCTTCCTCCCTGGCTGACAGATGGTGGGGATTTCACAGCCTGTTACTTAAGTTTTGAAAAAGTTGGTTAATACTTCTGGGGAAGGAGCAATGTGCAAATGGGTTGGAAGTAACACTTAAATCAGAGCCAGCAGTTTGCATGTTCTTCTGGGGCTTTAGGGGGTGGTGTTTCCCATCCTCATCCTAGGGCAAGGCTTCATCTTTTTGCCTTAATGTTGCCAGCTACTGCTTAAAATCACCTTCTCTGCTGCTCCTGCCATGTGGGAGAGCTTATTTCCAGCTCTCCACCTCTTCCATTTGTCACCTCTAAGGTCACCTTGATTTCGAGCAGCTCTGGAGCATCTGACTTGAAGCACACAAAGGGTCTCAAAGCTGTAGCTTGATGCTCAGTTCCTCTACCACAGACTGAAGCCTGAATACAATGGAGCAGTGAGGATGACTTACATGGTGTATGGATTCTGTGTGGAGTTGGTGTAGATATGGCCCAAGAATCATAGAATTGTTTTGGTTGGAAAAGACCTTTAAGACTGAGTCCAGCCGTTAACCCAGCACTGCCAGGTCACCACTAAAGCACGTCCCTCATCACCACATCTATGTGCCTTTTAAATCCCTCCAGGGATGGGGACTCTACCACTCCCATGGCAGCCTGGGCCAGTCTTTGACAACCCTTGCAGTGAAGAAATTTTTCCTAATTTCCAATCCAGGCCCTGTAGAACAGCAGCATTGACACAGCGACAGACCTGGCCGTCCTGTGCCCTGACCTGCTGCTATCCCACATCCTTTGTGAGTCATCTTGTTGAAGACAGTTAGTTACTCGTATGAGTAGGGAGACCGTTCCACAGCTATTTGCCTTGTGTGGTCCTTGGAGATGCAATGGATGTCACTTATATGCAGTCACGGTGTCTTCTTCTATCTCCGTTTTGGTTTTGTGCATCTGGTTTACAATATACCTATATCTGGGAGTAACTGATGCAAAAGTGAAGCTTTGAAGAAAAGCTTTGTAGAGTTTTCTCAGGGAAAAAAATGAGGCAAGGTTCTTCCCCACACGCAGACCTCTTGGTGTTGGTGATACGACTTTGCATGGAGAATTAAATCAGAGCTGGGGATCCCAGGAGGATTTGGGGTGCTGGGTGTGATACCGAGGGTGTTCCTGTGGCACCCCGGTCTCCTCTGGGCACATGCAAAATACAAAGCAACTGGAGATTGTGCTGGAAGAATAAATTAAAAGTGCTTGGAGAGCCAGGCTGCCCCAGCGCCCTACCTGAGCTGATGGGGTGCAACAGCCCTCATCAGATGGGAAAGAGAAACTCGGTCTTCCAAGCCAGTGGACTGTAAAGATTATTAAAAAAAATTGAATATATTTCTTTCATGCGGAAATAGTGCTTTAGTCCCTGTACATAGAGATTTATCAAAAGGACCTCTGTGCTCCAGAGCTGAGCTGAGATCACAGCTCGTTGCAGATGTGAATTGAACTGGCTGGGTCCCACTTTCAGCAGCTATGAATAACCATTGTACAGCGTCGGTCGCTCTTCAACCCCACACATCAGCTCTGCTCCCCACGCTGGTTTTGCAGAAGCTGGATTTGCACAGCAAATTATTTTTTTTATTTTTATTTTTTTTTAAAAAATAATTTTCTGGCTCCTGGGAATAGCACGCTGAAGCTGGCTACAAGGGCTCTGCATATGGGCACACCAATGTGGGATGCTGGAGAATAGCAGCAAATAGGGTCCACCAGCTCTCTGGAGACGCTGCTCCAGTGACCAGGGAGGTGTTAGAGATGAATCCACCAGCATGTAGGTTTGTTTGGGTTTTTCTTCAACTGGGATGTTTCATCCTATTTATAGTAGATGCTGGATGGGAAGCGAATTTTAAACATTTTCAGCTAATGCAACCATTTGGGTTCTTCTGATTTTTGTAGACCTAGATGACAGCTCCTCTGTGGGAATCTGATATTTGGGATGAAACGCTCAACTGGATTAGACTTTTATGATATCTTAGATCATGCACAGAGATTTATTAGTCACTAGGAGAGTCTGCAGCAGGACCTTGAATTGAATGTATTGGCCTGGAAGCAAAAAAAAAAAAACCAACCCATGTTGACCTTGATGGCGTTTTTGAGGTAAAGAAGGACGTTGGCTCAGGGTCATTAGCCCATATTTGGTCTAAATATGGAATTTAATTTTAAAACATGCATGCATAGAAAAATCTACAGTTGGAAAGTGGATAAACTTTTGGTTTAAATCCAACCTGCAGGGAACCATGTGAAGGACACTTGCCTTGAGGCCTCACTTGACTCTGTTTGTTTGCTCAGCCCGTTCCTCCATCGGCCAAGTCCCAGTGTGTGCGCTGCCTCCCGCCTCCCCCTCGCCTTTTTTCATAATATTGTTCTAATTACTGGAGTGTGAAGAATTGACTCTTAAAATGCCTCTTGGCAAATTCCATTTGTGCATTGATGAAATTTCCCCTCTCTGCAGTCTCGCCATTAGTGCCAGCCGCGTTCAGCCCGTCCTCGGATCAAAACTTCTCCTCCACCCTTCCTGGGCAAACTGGGACACGCTACTTATCGTGTTGTTGGAGATGATAAATGCCAATGGGAGATGAAAAAGGGAGGAAAATGAGGGATTTGGGGAAGATGAAGGGTTAACACTTGTCTGCTGAGGTCCCGCTGGTGTATGTTTTCACAGTACTGTTTCTCCTGATGACCTGCCAGATGTAATTTTTGGGGGGTAAACTGGGACAGCCAAGGATGGCTGCGGGTGCAAGGCTCTGAGAGCAGAAGCTGAGCTGGTAGCTCAGGGAAGGGCTTGCAGGAGGGTTGTGGGGCTGAGGATTTTGGGGAGGTTGAGCTCTGAACCCTGCTTGGAACGGAGATGTTTGTGGTGGAATTTCTTTGCCTGCGTGTGGTCATGTCCTTTGCTTTCTCCCAATAGCTGTACCTTGAGGAAGGGGCTTGCTGGCTCTGCCTGGACCTTCTGCTCCCTGGCTGGGCGTGCGGGTTTGCAGCAGACCCTTGTGTCTCTGCAGTCATCTGTTGATGTTACAGAGAATTCAGGGTGTGTGACTTATGTGCTCTCAAAGTGGGCTGTTTCTTTTAAAAATAACAACACTACAGGGTTGTTTCTAGAAGTCTGTTTTACAAATGAGCAGGGAGCAATTGAGTAATGCTTTGGGCTTTTTCTGCACTTGTGAGGGGCTAAACACAAAAAATAAACCTCAAAGCTCAGTAAGCCAAGTAATTGCAAGGTTCCTGGGACTGAGGCTTGAAGAAAAATGCCAGAGAGGAGGTTTTCTTCATAACGTTAGAGACTGGGCAGCTTTGGACCATCTCCCAATTCCAGAGTGCTTGCAGTAGGTCCACGCAGCAGACTCGTGCTGTGAAATTACAGGTTGCTTCCCTCTGGCTTTCCCTCCCCCCTCCATTGCAACCTGGAAGCTGGACCAGCAAGTCCTGGAGAAGGGATGGGTTGGTGGTTTTCCCCAAGTCTGCATGGGGATTGTGCTGGACCTGGGGAATGGGCTGGCCTGAAGCACTGGTGGTTTTGGCTCCCAGTGAAGTCTCCTTTATCATAAAACATTCCAGGAATCCTCCCTGCAAGATAGACTATGGGCTGCAGAGGAGCCCGGTTGACTTTGTCAGAGGAACTGAACCAGAATTCATCCCAATGGCTCTGCACTGCTGGCAGCCCCTGTGTGGGACCGGGACTGGTGGCCAGGCTGGGCAATGGAGAGGACAGAGCTGTGGTGTTATGACCTTGACAGGAGGTCTGGCATAGGGATGCCCCAGCCTCAGTCTGTGCTGTTCAGCTCTCCTCCCTAGATGTGTCAGGGCTCACCAGGGCTGTGGGCATCCTCTCCCACCTCCACAGGCATTTTCTGGTACATAAGGGGTTTAAATGCCCCTTGGAGAAGCACTTAGCTCAAAGATTGGCTTCTTCTTACATGTCTATTCTTGGTCAATGGCTCACAGAAGAGCAGTTACCCTTCAGAGGAGCAATAGAGCCTGAACCTTCACTAGCTTGTCCCACTGTTTTGGCAGATAATCAGTTTTATCCTTGATCAGGGGAGAATTTGAAAAGCAAGGGAAGGTGAAAAAAACCTGTCCTGGACTAGGCCAAGGAGAAACTGGCTGGGGACGCACCAGGGATGGATGGATGGTCTGTGGCCAGGGATGCTCAGCTTTGGGCTCCTTGTTTTCACAGCGGCAGGGACCTTTAAAAATCCAGGGAAAGGGCAGTGCCAAAAGGCCTGGAAGTGGATAAAAAGAGATGCAGCCACTTGGGCTGGCAGGTGGTGATGCTGGAGAAAGGTTTTTCTGAAAGCAGTTTTGCTGTGCTGGTCCCAGGAGCCGCTGGGTTCTGTTTGCACCGTGCGTTACAAGACTGTACAACAACCAGAAAACATTTAACTTCAGGCACTTTGCTCTTCCCAGATGCTTCCCCAGCTCTGTCTTGCCACAGAAAGGCTTGTAAAGAGGTAGCAATCGATTAAAATTAGTCGCAGCAAGTTCCTGTTCATGTAACCTGTCTGGAGGACAAGCAGATCTTTAGATTTTTGTGGTTTTGCTCCGTTCTATTTCTAGCTCCATTAAATCCGGTTTTTTCCCCCTATTCTCTTCTGAAACATAAATGAGTAAATGCTGTAACAAGGGTACACTTAAGGAAAAATGAAGCATGACTATAAATATGAGTAAGCCAACTAAAAGGAAGGTCAGATAAGAGACATTACCCAGTAGTGTCCATTAAGGGTATCAGGGTGTAATTTAGCATCCTGGTTTACCCGCGTGTTTAGTAAAGCTGGTCAGGGGACCTATGGACAGAGGTAAGAGATAGATGATATGGCAAGAGAAACTTTCCTTTCCCACGTGTTTGCATTCAGGGCAATACAGGAGGTGAAGTGGAAGAGGGATTTTGATACCAGTCATTATCTGTGGTGTGCTTGGAATTTTGAAAAAACAAAGTGTTCCCTGCTTTGGAGGCAAAAGGAAGGAGCTGGACGAGGGCTCTTTGTGGCATGACCCTCGTGGTGCCGCTGCTATTTGGAGAAGGCAGGGCCGTTTGCTTTTCTGCTCCTTGGCATGTGCTGTCAGCAAACCTGCATGGAAATGTTTGCCAAGCCCATAAAGCTTTTTCACCCCATGCAATTTGGAGCCTGACCTGAAGTTTGGAATCCGGGAGCCGAGGCTGAACGCAGAAAGCTGCTGGCCCAGGACTGGTGGCTTCTGCTCAAGGCACATGCATGAAGAAGGAAAATATCCCGAGTTGCTTAAGAAAACAGAAACGTCTTGGAGACAGGCTCGTGTCTGAGTAAGGCGGCTCCTGCTACATGGAGCTGGGCAGCAGTTTCCCACGGGGATGTTGGACGTTACGCTGCTTTCCAAAGCTTCGCTGCAGATGCGTTGCCACCAGCCCCAGCATGTATCTGTCAATGTGTCTCTGCTCCTGCCTGTTTCCCCACCTGGGAAATGCATCCAAATGATGTCAGGAAGAAATGGCAGTACAGAGAAATGCCTCTTTATGGTGAGAACCAAGTGAATGGGGATTTATCTTGGAGATTAACTGGGCTGCTCTTCTTGTTTTGCTTTTTCTGCCATGAAATTCAATTCCCTGAACCTAAGAAGTTGCTCTACAGGTCTGCACCATCTGGGGGAGGTGCAGTAATAAAACCTTTTAAATTCTCCTTTGTATTTTGGAGGGAGACTGATAATTCCCCTGGTGCCAAGGCTTATTTTGCTTCATTAATACCTGGGTTTGAACAGTTTCCTTTCTTCCTTTCCTTGCTCAGGGCTGTGGTTTCAGAAAGCTCTCTTCTCGAGGAGATTTCGTGTGTGCACACACCACGTGAAGTCGACAGGGGTTGAACTTCAAAGTGAAGCATGTGAATAAATATTATCCTGACTTGAGGCTACTATTTATTCTTTTTCTTCCGAAACAAAACAAATTCATACATGCCTTCTCGAGACCTGGAATTAATCGGTCTCCCTTTTTTTGCTGGTTTTTTGGTTTATTTTTTTCTTACCATGGCAATGGCAGCACTATAGCATTTGCTCTGCTTTGCTCAGATGATGGCCTTATCTGCCTCTCTCAAATACATGGGTTTCACTCTTTTGCAGCCAGTTTTAAATATTGGGGGTGAAATGCTGCAGCCAGGATTTGCTCTTGCTTTTTGTGGCTTCCATGGGTCACCAAGGAGCCAGACCTCGGTATGATGGGAGAGCCCAGGAAGATGCTGTGAAACCAAACCTGAACCTTGGAGGATCAAGAAGGTGTTTGCTTCAGGTGTCTGGGAGCTGAATGCAGCTTGTGCCAGGGCCAAGTTGTTTGCTGTGGGATTTGCTCCCTGGAAGCACCTGCAACAGGTGAGTCCTTCTGCCCCAGATATCTAAAGGAAACCAGCACGTTGGGTCCAGACAGCCCATTTTTGTAGGGCTTGGCTTGACTTGCACAAGGTGTTGAGTGTGTGCCCTCTGAAAATCAGTGTGGTTGATACTGCCTCAAGCCATGCACCCAAATCCACCAGGTCTTCAGATGGTTTCTAGCTCTTGTGCAGGTAGGAGCTGGGGTGTTGCTGTGAATCACTGTCCCAGATGCGTCTTGCTGTCTAGTTCAACTCTCCTCCCAGCTTCATGCAGGGAGAGCCTTCAAGCACAGAAAATAATAAAATCAAATTATGCCATCAAATGTTTTATGTATGAGGAGGCACGGGCTGTCAATAATCCTCTATGTTTTTTAATGCGAACTCTCTCTGCGTCTCTGCTAGTGGCTGATGACACCAATTAATTTTATTGTTTGGAAATAATCTTCTGTGGTGTGTGATTTGCACGGCCTTAGCCTTATGCTTTCTAATGATTTCTCTATTAATTTCACTGCTGCCAGTAAGCCGAAGATGCTTTTCAAGTGGAAAGGGAAACATGACCTAATACTACGGATAAAATATTAGCAAGAGCAAATTAAATCCTGGGTAGCAGTGTTAGGACCCCAGCCGCTAAAGACTGAAAAGCCACTGAAGTGTAGCAGTGAGGAAAGAGCTGCACGTGCTGCCTGTGGATGTTCAAGAGTGTGGAGCAGTAACTTTTCGAACAGCTTTAAAATTAATGTAGAATCAGTGGTTTTTTCCCACTCCTTGCTCCAGCCAGCTGTTCCCTGGTTAAAGAAAGAATTGACCCTGATAAATTAGATTTGTGTGCCTCTCTATGTGTTCACCCCACGGCAGCCATGGTCATGCTTTGCTTTCGTTTCTACTTCTTCATCTGAAGATGGATCTGATGAGAGCTCCTCAGCAACGCTGCCTTGGCCAAGGTGACACACACCTTTGTCATCTCACATCTGCGCCTAAGGATGAAGCTCTGGTGGAGCTTCCTCTGTCGCGCAGGACGGTGGTGATGGAGGGGTGGGTAGTGCCACTTACTTCCCTGATTTCCAAGCTTTGTGAGTGTCCTCAAGCCTTGTCCTTCAGTGCAGCCTGCGCTCTTCTAGCAGAAGCCCCAAAAGCAAGGTTTATAAGTAAGATATGCAGTGCAAACTGGACCTGGGTACTTGTCATCTCCCAGTCCTTCTTTGCAACATGTGGGTGCTAGGAAATGTGGTTCAAGGGGCTAGGAGAGGAGCTGTTGTTTATCGTAGTCATCAACCCCAATCAGGGTGAAGAATAAAGCTTTTTAGTAATGGCAGTTTAGAAATGTTCAGATAAATCCCGATGAGGTGCTGCTGCACATACCCACAAGATGCTCATGGAGAACATCTTTACCTTCCAGCAAGCTTCCCTGGCTGCTCCGAATCTGTCCTAAAATCAAGAAAATAAAATAAGGATAAAATTACGATAAAGTCACATGAAATTTTCCTTCTTCAGCCTTTGGAAGAAGTCTGTACTCATGGTGTGGCTGTCGGCACGCTCGCGGCTGGGGTTGACTTTCTTCAACCATTTCCTTCTGAGAGGAAGAAAAGTGTTCCTGTAATGTACAAAAATATCATCACATCAATATTGTCTAAGTGAAGCAAGAAGGGGGGAAAAAAAAATTAAATCAATGCAGGTGGTGACCAGAATATTTACGTGAATATTTATATAAACATACAAATATTTATTGCTTTAATGTTTCAATTGCTGTGCTGTGAAGTTTTGTGGTGCCTGCATAGAAATATGGGGCCAAAGAGTTGGTAATCAAGGAGATGGACTTGGGCGCTGACGGCTGAGGAAGGATGAGGGTCTGAAAGCTTGGCAAAGAGCTGGTGGTTTGTCATGTGGAGGTTGGACCCAGGGATGTGCCAGGGCTGTGCTTGCAGGTCGGCGGCGGTTTTTAATGGTGAAAACAAACTGCTCATCATGGGCTCACTCTTCTCTTGCCAGCTTCTCATTAGACACAGGTCATCAGGCAGGCTTTGGGCTTTCCTACACCATGATGGTGATGCCCACCTTGGCTGGAGCCCTTACTGGGTGTTGTATGGTATGGTATGGTAACCGCGTTTCAGTAATTCCATTTTTCCCTCCACGTTTTTAATGGTGAAAACAAACTCATCACAGAACTAGATCACAGCATTGGGGCAGGAAGAAAATAATATAATGAATTTATATATAAACACAGTTGTCAGGAGTGATGGGCTCAGGCAGGCAGGGTGTCTGTGGTGCTGCTGCTGGGCTGCTCAGGATGGTGTTTTGGCAAGGACATGCTTGCCCTCCTGATGGCTGGCAGGTCCCTCCAGCCCCACAGCCCCGCTGTTGCCTTGCCCGAGGAATGCCATGGCTTTGACTCGTTGGAGAGGACACCTTGGGGTCCATCCTGCTCTCCGCAGCAGGCAGAGCTCTGGCCAACGTGCAGAACAATGCCCAGGCTGCTTCATCTCCCCCGGGAGCTGGCTTTGGGCGCGTTAGTGGTCTTTGAAATGCTGCTAAGATGCTTATGGTGGGATCAAAGTCTGAGCAGGAGATTTCTGCAGGCCGTGGGTTTCTTTGCGCGGGGTTCAGAATTATCGAGTGAAGTCAAATCCTCCCCTAGGGTTTGTACGAGTGTGAAGCCAGTGACGGCTCTGACTTCATGGGGCAAGTTCCCAAAACTCGGTGCCTGAGTCACAAACACACTGAAGCGTCCATATTTTTTTTTTTCCCGTTGCTCTTTCTAAAAAGAAAAGAAAAAAACTTCTCAAAGAAATCAGTTGTCAGCGAAAGGAAAGAAAAAAGCAAAAAAACCCACCCAAAAGCCCCACGTGCTTGTGAAGTCACGGGGGCTGCCCACTGCTCTGGTTGCATCTCTGCTGCCAGAGCAAACCCAAAGCAGCGCAGCGGGCTGGGATATCTGTTCCTCCATCACCATTGCTGTGAAGGGAGCGTGCCACCTCTGGTTCATAATTAATAGTTTTCCAGCCTGATTCTGCTGGGAGAACAACGGGGACATTGAGAGCAGGTCTGCGCCGGCTGCTGCTGAGGAAGCCTGAGCCTCATGCCGGCTCCAAGTCACCTCCATTTATACACCCAGAACTCTGCCTCCAAAGAAAAACTACTTTAGACACAGGATTAGTGGTAAATAGTGTTGTAGCACTACGGTGACGTTTTCCCCCGTGATGCTTGCTTTTTTTTTTTCTCTCCCTTATGGACGCTAATCTTCCAATATGATAAGAAGTGAGTAGTAATGGAGCTGTTGGCCTTTTTAAATATGCATGAACTTCTCGGGAAAGCCAGAGAAATGAGGAGCGGTGAAGACAGATAACAGATGCGAGATGGTCTCACAACCATGTCATTTGACATGCGTGCGGGTTTTTTTTTTTTCTTTCCTGCTGACCTAAGTCATTATTCATAGGCAAAGCATAATGTTTCTGCTCTTTTCATGTAAAGATTATTATTTTTTTTTAAAAAAGATGGTATCTGGGCCGCAGCTGTGATCGTATCACAGAAAGCTGATCGTGCAGTTCCTACCTCTGGCTTGCTGGGGTTTTGCTGCTGGCAAACAAAGATGTTTTCTGCCTCTTGTCGGTGTCAATCTGGATGGTGACTCAGTAAGATGGGCTCTGGGGATACGGTGATTTTTGTGACAGACCTGCACACACATATATATTTTCTGCATATAAATATTGGTTGTGATGGTTGGGTTTGGTTTTGGAGAGTCAATGTGTCTGTCCCATCCCCTCCATCATCCTTGTCCCTCCAGCTGGAGGTGGTGGGGCTTTCACCAAGGTGCAGGGCAGATGATCTGAGTCGCTTCTGTTTGTGCTTTGCTGGTAAGTGACTGTGTTATTCCAAAATATTGGCATAAAAAGTTGGTGTGTGGATTAGCTGTGCCGGGATCCGTCCCCTGCATGGGGCATCTCATGCACTCACAACAGAGCAAAGCATCTTTCTCTCTGTTGTAACAGTGCTGGCAGCCAGTGGGTTACAGCAAGGCAAGATGGTGCTGGCAGCCTGAGGTTTCTTATCTTATTTAGTTATTTCCCACCCCAAACAAACTGTTAACTGACAACATGCCTCATTTTGGCTGAAATGCAGCTAATCATTTTGTCCAAAATGTGAATTTTTGAGAAGATTCTGTCAGTATTTCCATGCAATGTGCTTTTTCTTCATTTAAAAACAAAATTAGATTTAACATACAGGTAGTTTTTGTCTGAGAGCTGATCCTCCCGGTGCTGGGAACTGTACAGAGAGGAACAGCAAAAGCAAACCTTGCTTGGGTTACCCTCTTCTTCCCTCCTGCTGTGCAACCATCGCATCCCCCCCAGATGAATTATTCAGGCGATGCTCATAGCGCAGCAAAGGTGTCCCTCACAGCCAGCATGTCCTGCTCCGATATCTGCTGGGAAGGTCACAGAAATGGGGTGACACTTTTTAAACAGCCCCTTGATTTCACAGACCTGGACGAGCAGAGGTAACTCATGAAGGGAAGAGTTACGCCATGGGGGATATCCCTGGAACCATTCTAGGCCATCTCCGTGCAAGGGTTTGCAGGATTGGGTCTTCTGGTGGTTTTGATGCATGTTGGGAATGCACTGGATGTAACAGCCCCTGATACTGGAAGTAACCTGTGCCAGTCAGGTGGGTGTTTCTGGGGGCCGAACTTGCTGACCAAGCCTCCCATGGCTTGGAAACCGTGAGGGATGCTGAAGGAGCAATGCTGGTGGCAGAGCTGACTGGGTGGATTTGTGTTGTGAAGTCTGTGGGGATGTGCTGAGCTAATGGAATAGGTTGTCAAGAGAGGTGGTCAATGCCCCATCCCTGGAACCATTCTAGATGAGGTTGGATGGGGGTCTGAGCAACCTGCTCTAGTTGCAGATGTCCCTGCTTCATGCAGGGGGGTTGCACTAGATGAGCTTTAAAGGTCCCTTCCCACCCAAACCATTCTCTGATTTTATGATAATCTCCCTGTCTCATGGAGCATCCGAGCTCCTCTAGAAAGGCTAAACCTGATTCCTTGCAAGATGCCTGGTCTGTCCAGCACATCCAACATAACTTACATTTGTCTCCATAGTACACGTCACGTGCATTGATTTTATTTTTGCTGGGAAAGGGAAGCTAGTGAGGGTAGGAGCCTGGGAAAAGAGGAGAACAGAGTGTCATGATGTACGATGTTCCTTGGTGCTGTGCAGTGCTGCTGCCCATTTGCACAGTGATTGTGTCTGTTAGGGGAGCAGGGTTGGCTCTCAACCATGTATTTGATTTCCTTGGGTTCTTCAGGCTCTGGACCACAGAAAACGTGGTGGTAATGGGCTCTCAGGCACCTTGCCTGGGCAGGGGATCAATACAGCTCAATACAGGGGTTCGTCTTGCGGTTTGTTTTTTTTCCAGAAAGACTTGGGGAGAAAAGATGCCATTGAAAGAAAATTACTGCATTGCCTATCAAGTGAAAACAAAAGCCTTTTGTCCTGTCAATCATTTGGAGGCTTTATCTCGTCAATCACAAGGAAACTGCCTCCTCTTCCCTTCTGCCAGACTTTGCATGGATTTGCTTTCTCCTTCATTCCAACAAACAAGTGTTGGGGGCAGGAGCTTTTTAATAAGAAAAAAAAAAAGAAAAATAATTAAAAAAGAGTACATTTTAATATTTCATCAGTGTTTAGACTTGAGAGAAAGTAGTAATACAAGTGAGTGTATGTCCTCCTGTCCCATAGCTGAGCCTAGGGGATGGATCGGACTCGACCAGTGCCACAGGGAGATGTGTCCTCGCTTCCTCCTCCTCTCTGTACACACACGGGTGTGTTATATCAGCATTCCTCATGCTCGTGCTAGCACGTTATGTACATACTATAGAATGCCAATGTGTGTTTTATATTGCAATATAGAAGCAATAAGTTTCTTGTGTAGGAAGTGACCTGGCTTTGTTAGTGGTGGCTGCAGAGGGAGGAGATGCAAGGTCTCCAGTGCTCTGATCTCCGAGCTCCCCCCCGTTGGTGCTGCACCAATAAAACCCGTGTGAGGCTGGGGTGCAGGGACTGCCCATATTGATCTCTTTGTGTAATATAGGAAGGCTGAGGTGGTGAGAGCGGCGAGCCTCGAGTCTCACCGCTTGCGGGTTGCTCTGTGCTTCTTAGGTGCTTTCAGAGCCTGGAAATAAAGCGCAGCATAAAGCGTGTTTCCCAAACACAAGCTCTGTGTTAATGAGCTCATTGCAGGGCCCAGCCACGGCTCTATTTCTGCAGCATGTGGACGATGTTCCTGATGGGACCATTTCGTGTTGTGAGCCGACCGCGGAGCCATTACTTGGAGCACTTTGCTCCCCTGCCCTTGCTGCTCCTCCAGCGCTGGTGATGCAAGGACGCTTCAAGGCTCATCACGAACAGTGTAAGCTCAGGCAGACCTCAAGGCTGGTTCTCCGGCCCGTGGTGGGCTCGGAAAGGAGAGAAGAGGATGTGGTTTTATCCCAGGAGGAAACCACAGTAACGCTGCACGTGCCGGAGTGTTTGCAGTGCCTGGGTGAAGCGGCTTTTGTCACTTCACAGCAGGGTCTTGAGTAAGATCCACCATAACCCCCTTCATAGGCTGGACGCTGTGGCGTGTTTGGAATCATTTGTGGCTTTTGTTTCGTTCGCAATAGTGTAAAACATTTTCCTTTCCCTTTCCACTTCCTTTCCCTTTCACACAGTGGTTTTCCTTCCCGTGCCACGCCGCAGATGGGCTTTGGGCGTGAGCAAATATACTGCCAGAAGTCCAGAAGTCCATCCATCCATCAGTTGTTGTGTGGCTACGTGCACAGAGCATGACCCAGGTGGTGGGAGCTGGGCACCAAACGCCTCACACACACACATTTGGGCTTTATAGAAATGCTGGCACGCTGTTGCCTGTCCTCCAGCCAGGGAAACTCATTCAGCTACTCAAGCTAGAGGTCCAGTTAAGCTCCAGTAGTTAGGTCATCTTGAGTCAGCAGTTCTCCTGGAGATACCACCCCCTTGGTGCTACTCCAGCAGCTCCAGAGTGATGCAGGTCCCCAATTCCCCACCTTGCCTGGCCCCGGGACTGCACCAAAGGTTCTCTCTGCTCGAGTGCCAAGAGCAGCCCTGCAAAGTCATCGGGACTCGCTGCTTTAAAGCCTTTGCTGAATTGGGCCGTGCTCCAGCAGCCTCGCCGAAGCTGAAGATGCTGTTTGCCAGCTGCCGCGTGGCCGGGTGCGTGTCGGTGCCCGCCGTGGGCTGTCAGCCAGCTGCTCGCTTCCTTGTGGGCTGGCCAGGCTCACTGGGCAAAGGTTTTTTCCTGTAAACAGCTCTCTCCTGGGGCACGACGCGGTGTCAGGAACTGGTATCATTGTTCTCAAGAGCTGCACGTTTCCCTTTGCAGCCAGCTAAATATATAAAGCTGCCGAATACATATAGCAGCCATATGGAGTTTCCATCTCTCTCTTAGCCCCTCTTTGAGCAGGACACCCAGATACTGCTCTTGCTCTCTGCCAGGGCTTTTTTGGTGAGGTTATGCGACTTAGGTGCCTTTGGCTGATGGTTCTTTGCTAAGCCAATGTGAAATATTTGGCAAATAGAATAATAGAATCATTTTGGTTAGAAGAGACCTCTAAGATCATTGAGTCCCAACCATTAACCCAGCACTGCCAGGTCACCACTAAACCATGTCTGTCAGCACCATATCTCCATGGCTTGGAAAGACCTCCAGGGATGGGGACTCCACCACTGCCCTGGGCAGCCTGGGCCAGGGCTTGACAACCCTTTCAGGGGAGAAATTTTCCCTAATATCCAACCTAAACCTTCCTTGTCACAACTGGAGGCTGTTTCCTTTTGTTCTTTTGCTGTAGAGGGACATATAAATAGAGACAGCTCTTTGTAGCAGAGAAGCTTGAGTCATCCTGGTAAGGTTTTTGTTGCGGCAAACTTTTTTCTTCTGCTGCAGCCCAACTTGATTTCGCCTGCTCTGACCTTGGATGCTGCTGCTGCTGTCGGTGCGTTTCCAGGAGTGGCAGAGCGGGGAGGGCAAGCGTGGGATGCTCCATCCTCATCACCTGTGGTAGGAGACAGTGGAGCTCATGCGCTGCAGAGCCAGGGATGCAATTCCCCCTCCAGGAAAACACAGCTTGCCAATGTTGCTCTGTATCCTGAGATTGACGCTCACTCTCTGCTCCATTTACTTTCTCTGCCCTGTGGCCTCTCTGCTGGGAGTCTTTACGCTCCAGGGTTTTAAACCAACTCTGTTTGTTTTACCTCTCTTCTGCTGCTAAAAAAAGTTATTCTGGGAGCATGGCATGGTCTGAGCTCACTTCTGGGTGTGCAGCATCTCTGGAGCAGAGAGCAGGGACCAGCAGTGGTGATAACCCACCACTTTTGCTGAGCATCTCCGTTTTAAGAAGCTTGGCTTGTTCCCAGATAATATCCTAATTCTTTACACATTGATACTTTACAAATCCCAGGGCGTTCACCCCCAGCCTCAGGCAGGGGAGTTGGTGCTGGGAGAGCTGTGGTGTGAGGACCTGATGGGCGGTTTTGGGGAGTTCCTCAGGAGCCTGCCCTGGCACCCACCTCCCCACCGCCATGGACTCAGTGTGTCTGCTGCCAGACAAGGACAGATGGGACTTGGCCTTTCCTTTCATTTCTCTGAATGCAGAAAATCTGTCTTAGCCAGGCTTTTCTTAATAGAAGATAAATATGAGTTGCTCTGGTTTTTGTTTTTTTCTGTATCAATCTTTTTTGTTTCTTTTCCTTCTGAACTGTAACAAAAGCCTTAGTGTCCTGGGACCAGTAATTAACTTTGTTCTTATTTTCCAAGTAACTCACCTCTGAAGCGTGTGTGTGCTGGGAGGCTCCTGGGCTGCATACAGGAGAATGGCCTCAGGGCTGAATTTGCATTTCTGCTGCATAAATTCAAATTACTTCCTTATATCAAGTGATCTCACTGGTCAGAGGATCACTTTGTATTGGGGGGTGTTTGGATACTTGGTGGTGGGGCCCAGGGAGATGTGCTGGCTGCTGACCCTGACCCAGCTGTGGCTGCCAGCTCCTTTGCAGAGAAAAGGGAAAAACCCCCAGATTTGGAGCGCGATGTGTGCCACTGGAAGTGGCTGCCTCCTCAGGCACCAGAGACACCTCATCTGCAGCGGGAAGGGTTTGATCTCACACAGTGTGCCTCTGATGCTGCAGGCTGAGAGCATGCACGTGTGAAGTCTCACCTGGTGCTGCTTTCATCAGTAATTGCACCTTTTTGTTGGTTTATTCTCATATTATTTCACTGCTTTCTTTGAGTGTAACAACGTCTAGCGGTTACACAAAGACTACTGTCAGCACAAGCCTTTCCGGTTGGCTCCTCTTCTGTAATAGTAAAAATGAATGGCTTTCCATCCCTCGCCTTTCATCCTTGAGTATCCCAACGCTTCGTTTGAGTGGTTGATCTCCACAACCCAAGAGGCAGGGGCTGCTTCTGCTCTGTGCAGTTGATGCTCCCAAGCACCGGGAGATGCTTTGAGAAACACGTGAACTCCCTCAGGTTTGATGAACAAAGACTTTCGCCTCTCCCTATGGAGCTGAGCCTTCAAAACAAGAGGAGCAGATGGCATTTAAAGCATCTCCCTCGTTGACAGCCAGGTTTGCTGCAGAGCTGATAAAACACAGGAGGTCACGCGTGACAGGCACGGGCTCGTCCAGGATAATTTTAAGGTTTTCAAAGACCATCTTTCCTGGTTCAAAACCTGGGACCTCGGTTGCACCCATCTCTCATGCTGAAGGTGATGTTGTCCCAGCATTCACATGGGGCAATGCTGGCCAGGGTGCTACAGGCTTTGCATGGCATCTCTCAGAGGTTTATGTTTCCCTTGAAAGTGTTTCTCACTCTTCCTTCTTGTTTAACATGAGCTGGCAGGAGGGTATCAGCTCTGGTTTGAGCTGTTTCTCAAGTATTTATTGAAACGTCGCTCTTCCTCCCACGCATCTCCTGCCGACAGCTTCACACCTTCCCTCTTAGGTGGAAAGAGCTCCCAAAGTCAACCAGTGGGCAGGGACCTCGTGGAAAGGCAGCTTAATGCCTTTGTTGTTCCTGCCCAGTGAGCCAGGGAAGGGGGGTTTGCAAATTGTATTTCTCGGATGATTGTGCTCCTGTTGATACGGAGGATGCGGCACGATGAAAAGACGTATTCATGGTCCTTCTGTCCCACTGCGCTTTACCCTTGCACTTGTTTTGGGTTAATGTGTCGAAAAAGGATGTTCTTTGTGACATTTCCAGTGCTGCTCCTGTGTAAGGAGATTAGCATTGTGCATTTAATGTCCCGCTGCGGTGCCACCAAGTTTAGTTTTCCTCCAGCTGGGTGGGTAGGTACAATTTGGTTGCGAAATGGCATTTGCCACCTGAAGAAGCCTAAATCTTGGGGTAGGGTATTGCTCCTGTGATGAAGGGAATTTTCAGACTCGGAAAACTGCAGTAATACAGGCCTTTCAGGGCAGAAATAAAATCGGAGGAAACCCTTCTCCTCCAGGAAATTACAGCTTGCAATTTGATAATTGACCCAATGATGAGCTCATGAGCGACGGCTGCGTTGGGGGCGTTCGTGGGGCTCTTTGCAGCTGCCTTTTCTTTCCATGTAAAAGCCCTTCCTAGCACAGGGCTGGCACTTGTCCCCTCCTCCTGCTTTCCAAGCGCCTCGCTACCTGAGTTCACTCGGACGTTCATTACCCACATTAGGAATTGCTGTGCAGGCTGCGCAGCTCATCCTCCTCCAACAAGTGATTACCTCCCGGGGTCACTAACGAGGAGAGGACCAAGCATCTTGTTTGGAGGAGGACGATAAAAAAGACAAAAGACAGAAAATCAGGTCCTTGCTCAAATTCCTGCTCTCCTCGGCCTCGTCACTTGTGTTGTGGTAATCACTTTAATCTGGTTTCCTGGCAATATAAGGATTTTCCAGTGACTGTCATTTTCTTTGTTTCTTTCAGACTGGTTGTTTCAAAACTCGTTACTCTCGGCATTTATTTACCAAGGCTGGAAGCAGCTTGCACCAGGGGCGCAAAATGGGAATTGATTTACAGCGACGGTGTGTGATGTAGAAAACGTCCATTTTTTTCCCCCCCTCTCGAGTCTATAAATTAGTTTTGGTTCCAATGAGGTTTTATACTATACTTATAAATCAGTTCCCAAGGAGCTGCGCGAGTGTGGGAGATTAAAGCCATCAAGCAGCAGCCCTGTATCGTGGCGTTGCTGGTGCGGTGTCATGACGGTGATGCTCTCCCGTGTACGGATGCAGGGCTGGGTGAATGCTGTGTGTGGAATGCTCCTGGGGAAGTGGCTTTTGGCTGGGGAGAAGAACCAGCTGCTAGAACACAATTGTATCCTTAGTATGTCAATTAAAAATTTTAAAAGGTCGAAGTTTTTAGGAAGGTAAGGGTCTGAAATGGTTTGTGATGTAAGGAAACAAGCCCTACACTGGGTTTTTTGGAGAATATTGATGCCTCAGCACTTCTGAGGCAGCAGACCTCTACGAGGACTTGCCTCAGGCTGTGAAACCACTGGTGGTTTGGGAAATTTTGGGTTGCTTGGACTTGCAGTCTCAGCACCGTGTGAGCAACTAATGCATGCGAGCATTCCCGGGGCACTCTCTGGGAAGGCTGATGTGCAGAAGTGCTGGAGGGAGGGTTGGAAGTGAGGAAATCCACCTTTCAGCTGGTGTTTCATGTGGTTTGATTTGACCTGCTGTGAAGTCGGATGCAGAAACGTCTATGGGCAAACATTGAGGTAGCTCCTTGCCAGGTGCTCGCTGGGTGCTGTTGGTGGTAAATGGCGAAATGGTTACAGACTGTGCAGAAACACTGGAAATGGTAAGAAAAACTGTCCCTTCATCTGTCTCTGCTGTGCTGGACGGCCAGCTTGTGTGATTTTGGTGACCCCTTAGCTGTTCAGCAGAAGTTTGGCCATGCCGTGGCTGCAAGCAGGGCTGGGGGAAGAAGCAGGAGCAATCCCAGGAGCGTGGTGCTGGGCTGGGGACACAGCAGGACTTGCCACCCCCCTGCCCAGATGTTGGGCTTCAGCTTAAGGAAATGTAGACAAGTGGATGCATTGCCTTTGGAGGAGCGGGAGCCCTTACCTGCCAGGCTGCTTGTCTTGCGCGTTGTGCCAGGTTGCTACTGGGATAAACTCAGTTCAAGCTCCATCAACTGCAGTATCATTTTTACATCTCGCCGTTTGGAATTGCTGTTCCTGTCTTTAACTTCTGCTGCTTCATCGTCTGTCTCCCCAAACCGAGGTGCCTTGACAGCTTCCCTCGCACACTCCAGTGACTTGTCGCACGCTTGTGTGACTCTCTGCCTTTTCTTCCATTTTTGTGCCTTAATTGAAACATTAAAGGAGCTAATATAGAGGTGTATAAAGGACCTGCTGCATCACCCCTGAGCTCTCTGTGGACCCCAGAATCCTCTCCTGGAAGCCTCTGATGTCCTCAGTCTCCTTCGTCTTCTAGATTGTTTCCTTCTGCTTGGCTGAGAAAAGCTCATTCAAGATGAGGCACATTAGCGCTGTGTTTGTGGAGTTACAGTGGAAATCCCTGGCATTCACGCTGTGCTGGTT
This sequence comes from Eurystomus gularis, assembly GCA_013400335.1. NCBI lineage: Eukaryota > Metazoa > Chordata > Aves > Coraciiformes > Coraciidae > Eurystomus > Eurystomus gularis. Next base: position 315,802 of record VZZY01017682.1, read on the forward strand.
TGCTGTAATGAATCTGTATATGCCAGAACACCTTGCAAAAAGGGGGAAAACCAATTTTCCTTTCTCTTTAATACGCAGAAACTGCAGAGCAGGGGTGTGATACAGAGCTCAGGTTTTCTTGGGGAGCCAGGGCTATAGTTTGTGGAAGGATCCAGGTGCTGGGCTGTGCATCTCCCATGATTTCAAGGCTTCCAGCTGCCCTAGCTTCCCATTTATACCCGCTGCCTTTTCACGGCCTGGCCACACATGAATGACTGTGTGCCCAGGCAAGTTTGGAGGCAAGTTCTTGGTTTTAAAGTAAGAAACACTCAGGAAAAGAGCCCTTGGGAACTGCCACAACAGAAATCCTCAGATGAAGCAGAAACAAGTAGTTTTTTCCCTGTAGTCAGACTTGTGATGAATGCTGGTTTGCAAGACCTGGCCTGGTTACCTTCCTGAGCTCCAGCTTTGAACTGGGAACATGTGGGGCTGCCGGCACCTCCTGAGCTTTGCTGAGGATGAGCCGTGCTGAACCCAGCACACGCTGCCGTGGTGTTCAGCCCTGGCTCTGGTTTTTGTCTTTACTGACCTGCAGCGCCCTGCAACAGAGCAGGGACATCAAATCTCATCTCTGTAAAGAGCCAAATGAGTTCTGCAGGGACAGTGGTAGAGGGAGGACTCAGCCCTGATTCCCACCTCCCTATGGAGCTGGGGCAGCAGAAGCCATACTTGGTGTGGGGGACAAACTCTGACCCCCCAGGAACCTGCTCCAGCCTTTCCGAATGTCCCCGCGCTGCAGGAGGGATCCAGCAGAACCCATTGGGCTTTTTCAATACTTCTGTTTATGTTGAACCTTCAGTTTAGTTCACTGGGCTCAAGCTGGTTGTTAACTTGAAGCAGTGCTTGTTGTGCTTAGGGAAGTTTTCAGCTTTACTTGAAACAGGCAGAAATTGTACTCTCGAGCCAGATTGCCGGTGAGTCTGGCAGCCTGAGGGTACCCCATTGCTCATATCCTTCTCTGGGCTTTGAATTTGATCATTTGGACCTTCATTAAAGCTCCCATGATGTTGTGGGGAGCCGGTGGGAAACCTTTTAGATGTGATGAAGAGTGAGTGCTCCCCCAGTAAAGCATGGATGCTGCTGCTGGGTGCTGTGAGGATGCTGGGCACATCATGGGCAGCTCGACATTCAGAGCTGCTGTGGGTTAGGACTCATGACAACTAGGTTTTTCGGCCCGTTATGGGCTCTTTAGTGCTGCCCAGCCCATCCTTGCTGCCTTCTCCACCTTCTTGACAGCTGGAGCCTGAGCTTATTGCTCTTACCATGTCAGCTTTGTTCCTGCCTGCAGGCCAGCAAAGCCAGGCTTGAGCATGGCTGGTGAAGGCTGGGGTGATCACACAGCAAAACCTCAGCAAGTTCACCCATCTGCCAGGCCCTGCTGGGGTGATTCTCTTTCTGTTGGTGTTCCTGGGGGACCCCATGGCCCTCAGAGCTCAGACTGGATGGGCTACTGGCTACAGGCTGCAATTCTGCAATAGATAATGACCTTAATGTCATCCGCTCTCATTTCTGCTCTCAGAGTTCACTGGAAAAAGTATTTTTAACTCAACACAATACCTCATAGAAGATGACAAAGTGATTTCAACTTCATTGGTTTTTCCATTTGCACAGTCATTAAAAGGCCAACAGCAGCCGAGAGCATCAGCCCCAACCATTAATGGAGCCCATTTTCTCTCGTGCACGGTGATCACTGGTGCAGCATCGCGGGGGGGTCTGTTATCTCTGACAGCAGCAGGTTGCCACCAGTGCTGTCCCACCACATCTCCTGCTCCACTGGTATTCATAACCAGCCAGGAGGTCCGTGAGGTTATTGTTGCCAACGGTTTTAGCTGGTTAGGAAGAAAGGTGTTTTGTGTATGCGTGGGGGCGTTTGCTTTGCCTTGGGTTCATTTACCGAACGTTGGTGATTTTTTTCTTTTTTTTTTAATTAGGGAGAAGTAAGCTTAGAGTAAATTTGAAACAGATGGAGTTGGTGACATCATCCTTTGTTTTACTCCTATTAGTGCAGATTTGCTACTCTGGAGTAAATCCTGAAAAGGACCTTTTAGGCTTAAACATCTCAGTCTCCAGCCTTTTCCCATCCCTTCTGTTTTTCCTGTCCGTCTGCTTTGTCCTCTCATTACACTTCCTTTGCTCCACCCAGGCATGGTGCCTGTCTCCATCACATGCTGCTTCCAGACAAAATCTCCATTCCTTGTGCTGGAGATGAGCAGCCAGACTGTCCTGGGCTTTTAGAGAGGGGTGTGGGGTCATGGGTCACCTTGGGAAAAGCATTCGGGTGTTGGTGCTAGTGCTGGACCAGATCCTGCAGTTCTGGAGCTGAGCTCTGCTGGACCCTTCCCTAAATTTGACCTCATACCTTCAATCCACACTGAGTTTTTTATTTTCTGTTGGTACCTTCTGGCAGCTGCTGCTCTCCCTGTGCATACCAGACCTTGCAGCACACCTTGCCTGGGCTCTTCTGTCCCTACCATGTTCCCACCTCTCCTCTCCTCCAGCATCCCTGGGTGGCTCTTGCATGGGGGCTTGTTTGTGGATCTGTGACAAAAGTTGGAGAATCTGCACCCAAGAGCCTGTGCCTCTAGCTCGGTCCCAACATGATGTGCTGTCCTTGCCTGTCCCTGCTTTGTCTCTTGGATGAGTCCCCTGACTTGCCACTGTATTTTCCTCCTATCACTTACACTGTGCCAGGCAGGGCTCAGATGTGTGTGGCTTTTTGCCATGGCCCATCTAAAGGAGCAATGGTTTGAGATTGTGCCTAAATCTCTGGGACAGTGCCTCTTGGGTGCCTCACTCCAAGAAGGACATTGAGGGGCTGAGTGTGTCCAGAGAAGGGCAACAAAGTTGGGGAAGGGTCTAGAGAACAAGTGTGGTGAGGAGCAGCTGAGGGACCTGGGTTTGTTGAGCCTGGAGAAAAGGAAGCTCAGGGGAGATGACCTGGCTCTCCACAATTCCCTGAAAGGAGGCCGGAGCCAAGTGCGGTTGGTCTCTTCTCCCAAGGAACAAGTGACAGGACAAGAGGAAATGGCCTCAAGTTGTGCCAGTAGAGGTTTAGTTTGGATATTAGGAACAACATCTTCTCCAAAAGGGTTGTGAAGGGCTGTCCCAGGCTGCCCAGGGCAGTGGGGGAGTCCCCATCCCTGGAGAGGTTTCCAAGCCGTGGAGATGTGGTGCTGAGGGAGATGGTTAGTGGTGACCTGGCAGTGCTGGGGGAATGGTTAGACTCGATATTAAAGGTCTCTTCCAACCTAAATGATTCTATGATTCTCTGTACCCCCTCACAGCCTGGTGCCACCAGGGACCAGTGCCAGGACCCCTTGTCCCCTCAGCACAGAACTGGGTGTGCAGCCATTTTCCAGCCCGCCTTGGTCCCGTCCAGGGCCAGCGCTGCTCCCGGCCGAGCCAGCAGGAATTCGCTTTATCTCGCTGGCAGCAGATGAAAAGCTCTGGCCACAGGATGTGTTTGTGCACATTTTGCAGGGGAAAGCAAGGGGAGGGGCTGGCGCAGGGGAGGCAGGGAGCCGAGATATGCTCTGGATCCACAAGTTTATTTTCAGTACTTTTTTCCTTCCCTCTAAAGAGTTAGAACCGTTTTTATTCCCCTCTATCTCCAGCAGTGCCCATGGAGATTTATTCTGCTTCTCCAGCAGTGATACCGCTGGGATCCCGGCTGTGGTGCTGGGCTCAAGCGGTTGGCACGATGGCAAAGGTTGAATTGCCAAAAGCAAACGCTCTTCAACCTCTGTGACTCGCTTCCCCCGTGGACCTGGTGGTGCAATGAATTGACGCACTTGCGTTGTCCTGATGGGAATCTGGATGAGGGCACAGGAGAAAGTATCTTTAACAGGCTTTGCCTCATCCTTAAGCTTTTATTTCCCCTTTGCCTGGTGCAAAGAGCTACCCGCTCCAATTTAGCCATGGGACCGCTCGCTGCAAAGCCCACAGTGCACTGAATATAGTAAATATTACTTAAAAATACAGCTATATGTAACCCCTGTTTTCCTTTTGTACAGAGCTGTGTTGGATCATAACTCCATGCTTTTGTACCTGCTGTTTGATGCTCGTGCATATAAATACAGCTTGGTTTTTCTTGGCTGCTCCAGGGACGGAGCTTGGCTTCCTCCCTGCCTCGGGGCTTCCAGTGAAGCAGCCTGGACACAACCCTCCTGTCTTCTCCTGGCCAAATCCATTCAGCATCTTTGGACCTTGGGCTTTCCATTTGAAAAATGGCTTTGCAGGGTTTAATTAATGGCTGTAAAATGCTTGGTGGTGAGAATTGTTAGGAACAAGAGCACTGACGGTGGACAGGGTGTATGTAGGACCTCGTGCTGTGCTGAATGCTCCCGAAGCAGTTTGATTTCTTTTTCTCCTGAAAGCAGAGCAACTTGCTGCTGGCCAGGCTGAAAACAGGTTGCTTTTACTTTCGTGCATCAACTTGGAGGGATCTTTTCAAAATCAGGTTTGCTTTTACAGAGGAACACAGCTATTCTCCGTAACTTCCATGCTGGGGCTTTTCTGCAGGTAGAAGCCCATCAGTGTGTGCTGCAGGCATCTGAAAGCAGGGCTGGACGAACCCGACTGCTGGCATAGCAGCCCTGATTGATGTTTTTAACAGATTTCCCATTGCAATGCTCTGGTCAGCATGTGCCGTTTGCTTTTTCTGCCTCATCTGCCAATGTCTTAGGGATGCCAGGCTGGCTGGCTGCCACGGCTGATGCCCGGGTGGCTGCTCTGGTAGCCTGCCTGGGTACCTCGAGCTGAGCCTGCCTAAATCCTAGACACATAAAGTCTTCTCATCTGTCCTTCTCATTTAGATGATATCGTCCATACTTAGTGCAGACGGTCTGTTCCTGCAGCGCTGCTTCCATCCTGCCATCATTTCACTTAGGCCAGTATCCAAGAAGAGGCTATTTATTCCTCTGTTTAAATTTATGTACAGTATAAACCATTGTGTCCCAAGCTGTTTATGAAGCAGAGAGGCACTTCCTCTTCTCATTTCTCATTTTTTTAATCAATGGTTTCTGCTTACTCACCAAGAGCGAAGTCACAGAGGAATCGTTTCTTTTCCTTTTGTCCCTTATTAAATTCAACAGCCCTGGTGCAGGTACCAAAAAACAACTGGTGGCACAGCAAAAAGTGGCGATTCCCTGCACGGCTGCTTTTGGAGGTGATCAGCTGCACCATTACCGGGGGAAAGTGAAATGAAAGGGCAGCAGAAAGGTTGTTACTAGTTTCTGGTGAGGTTTCTGGCTGAGAGCAGGGCTGGGACTTTGCGGCCGCACCTTTCCCCTCTGTTTTGGTTTGCAGGTGAGTTCAACCCCGTGCTGTCCTGGCAGCAAAAGGACAAGCTTATCTTAAAATATATCTGACTTTCTGCATCCAGCCAGGTTTCATTACGTGTCTGGATTCCTTTTGACGGTGGGTTTAGGCTCAGAGATTGAAGCACATTGTGAAAGCATTGCTCTTATTACATGCAGCGTGCCAGAAAATAGTCAAAGCAATCGGAGTGGGGTTGTCAGGAGGTGACACAGGGGTGGCAGGGACTTTTCGAGCCTGGCAGGTAACTGCTGTTGCTTTGCATCAAAGCTTTTGCTGTCAGTGGTTCCGCCTTTGTATCTAAGAGTTTTTCCACGCACCAAGCTTGAAAGCGCAGCTGACTCTAACCTTGATGGAGCATTGGCTCAGTGTGAGTAATTAAGGTGATTTTTCGCTGTATCTAATCAATATCAGGTGGTATTGATCCCACTCAGCATGGTGGGAGTCCCCGGCAGATGTGGGGTTGTGGCTGCCACGGCAGTTCTGCTGCCCGACGCTGCTGTGTGGGGATCGTGATGGTTTTGTGCTTCTCCTGCAGCACCCGCTTTGAAATAAATAAATGGGAGCCGGAGTGGCCCCACTGCTAATGCCAGACTCGGGGGAGCCAGGGCACAGCAGATGTCTGAGCTCAAATAAATACCAGTCTGCAGAGAAGGCTGGTGAGCAGCAGACCCCAGGGTGCCCAGCCCACCCAAAACCGAGGCTCCAGCTCCCAGTAATTCCTTGCTGTGGGAAGTCAGGCTGTGTGGAGGTGGCTGTGTTGGGTGGACTAGGTAGGTGTGACAGTGCTGAGTTATTGGTTGGACTCCGTGATCTTAAAACCTTTTCCAATCCAAATGATTCTTTGATTCTGTAGTGTCTGATGCATCAGCTTCTGGTTGAGGCTGGCGGAGGTGGTGGAAGCCTGGAAGTATTTCCCCAAGCCAGGTGTGCTCCTCCCTGTGTGTCATCTCTTTTGGGGCAAGATGAGGTTTAGGTTGGGCATAAGGAACATTTTTTTTTTGCCAAAGGGGTTGTGAGGCACTGGCCCAGGCTGCCCAGGGCAGTGGTGGAGTTCCCATCCCTGGAGGGGTTTCAAAGCCGTGGAAATGTGGTGCTGAGGGCCGTGGTTTAGTGGTGCCCTGGCAGTGCTGGGTTAACGGTTGGACTCAATGATCTTAAAGGTCTCTTCCAAACAGAACGATTCTGTGATCCTTGTTGCAAGTCATCGGTCCTCCCTGTTTGCCCAGTTTACGGCACGGTTCCCTAGACCACAGCACACATTTGCTTCTGGCCTCAAGCTTCCCGCCCAGCACTCAGCAAAACCCCACCTCCCTTCGGCATCAGTCATTCGGGGTCACTGCTTTCATGGCAAGGATGCCTTCAGGAAGGATGTGATTCTGCTGCGTTTGCTAGCAAAGTTTCCTGTGGAGTGTATTTCTTCTTTCTTTGCTCGTACCACGAGCATCCAGGGGCTCAGCCTGTTTCCTGCTCTGCAGCTTGGAGGGATCTGATGCCACATGGATGGTCTCAGCTGCCCAACTCCTGCCAGCATCAGTGGGAGGACCTGGCGCTTCAGGATGTGTCTGGGAAACCAGCTCCACCAGTTAGGATGGATATTTTATTTAGTCAGTTATTCGGGTTTGATTTATAAAACTCTTCAGGGATGATGAAATCAATGTAGGATTTTCTGGTGTGCCTGCTGTGAATAAGAACATTTCCCATCTCTTCGTTCCGTGCAAAAGGAAGAGAAAGTGTGTCTAATAATAGCTGCGTGTGGAATGCTGTACGCAATAAAGACATTATGAAAAATATTACACTCATCCATATTGATTTTTTTGCTTTGTTTGCTAGCTGGTTCCTTTATTACCCTGGCAGAGCCATGAGCAATGTCATCCCAGGCTCAGCTAATGAGTAAACATCAGATGCTGTCAGTCTGGCTTGAAATTTACTTCCACGGTCATTTTAAAAAGGACTGTTTGAAATGTCTGTCCAGAGCTGCGATGTTGGCCAGGAGAGCTGGTCTGGCACAGAGGAACGCCAGCCTGAGAAGGAGCTGCTCTGGTTTTGTGGCTTGGTTGTACAAGTGAGATGGGAAATGTGGCTGCCTGCGGTGACACATCCTGGAGACGGTCCCCATTGACTGGGGAACTGGGCTGGACTGGGGGCAGCCCCCGCTGTCCTCTGGACTCAGCAAAATCTGTGCCTTTTGCAGGATGGAGGATGGCTGAGGCCCCTTAAACAGGATTAAACATAATCCTTCCCCAAGTTTTGCAGGTCATCTTTATTCAGTGACCTTTTCCTAAGCGATGTGCTTTACTCCCCCGCTTCCCTCTGTAAGGAAATGTTTGCAAGTGCTTCATTTTATTTAAATTGACCCCAGTTCCCCAATAGCAAGGGCTGGAGTTAGCCCCAGGGTCTCTGGTGGGAAGAGATTTGGGCTGTCATGGAGAGTGATGTGCATGGGTTTTGAATACCATTAATTAATTAGAGTTTTGCAGCCCCTTTTCCATGCTGGAGCAGCAACTCCCTTCATTAGCAAAGAGATAAACGCTACTTCCAGACAGCACAGTGCAGTCCCTGAAACCTTCCCAGCTCCTTGCTGGAGAGCACGTTCTCAGCTGGGACTAGATTTACGGTACCATCATGTATTATTCATCCGAAATAATACATATTCTAACTCCGCAGTTGTACAGGGCAAGGCAGAGTAATTTTCAGGATATCTCCAGCCTAGAAAACTTAATGTTCAGAGCATTAGCAGATTCTGCACGCGGATGTGTCTGGGGGCACACAAGTAACTGTTCCCCTTAGCAGAGAGCAAGGGACGCACCCAAAATTAAATGTCTTGCAAACAAGTGACGTAGTGTTTCACTGCAGGGAGGCTGTTCAGGTGTTCAGAGTCTCTACTTTTAACAGGAGAAATAAGTAATTTGTGCATGTTACATCAATTCTGGTCTGGTCTAAATAGGTCTGCTGAAAAAAAGTGAGAGCTTACAGTTTGAGGATATCTCGTTGGTCTTCAGGTCAAGGTACTCCCTTTAAGTGATGGTTATGCCCAAGTGACAATGAATAACTAACCAGTTCCTAACGCTGCAGATTTCCTCATTTGTTAGTGGGATTACTTCTGACTTGGGGAGCAGAGGAAGAGGGAAGAAATGAATCTTCCAAAAACCACTAGCATATAATAAAGAAATTAAAGTTAACTATCTATTAGGAAAGCCAAAGTGCTGTGGGACTTTTTAAAGGGGGCGTGTGTCAATTTATTTTAGTCTTATTAGAATAATTGATATTAAAGAAAAAAGCAGGCATTGTTCACTTAAAAGCCGCGTTCTTTGCCATCGTGAAATCTTTGTATTCCCAGTAGTGTTGCATTTATCCGTAGGTCTAAATTACAGCTTGGAAAGCCCTTTTCTTTAACGGAGTAAATAAGATTTAGCTCCTGTGTGCTATCTACCCGTTTCTATGGAAACCAGATTTTAGTGCCAAGCGCGTTGCGTGGATTCGGCACCACCGGCCTGTTGGGAGCGGCAATAAAACCCACCCCGAGGTCAGGGGGGCTCGCGACAGGCCTGGAGAAGCCAAAGTAATGGGGATACAGTTTGCTGGTGGGATGCTGGACGTGTTAGATCTCCTAACAGCTGATCATCAGGTTGTTTTTTTTGCTGAAATGAGAATCTCGCCTCTGCCTGGAGAGGAAGAGGAGACGCTTTGGGCTGTTGTCGGCACACAGGGAATCCTGGTGCTCCGTTTGTAGATGTGCGTGGGATGTGGAGGGGTGGAGAGCTGGGGGAGGCTGTGCCAGGGGATCCTCCGTGATGCTGAGATGGATCCTGGAGGAGATGAACAGGTTCGAGTGGTGCTTGTCTCAGGGTTCCCGTTCAAGTGCCGCTTTGGAAGAGCAAAGCAAGTCAAAAAGACTTCTTCCCTTTTGTATCAGAAAAATTATAAAGCATAATTATGTTCTTAACTTGGACAATGAAACATCTTCCTCTGTAGAGGGACAAAATAGATTCATTTCTAATGTTATTTTTAACAGTACTATTTTTCACATGTCACAGCTCCTGTTCTCTTCATATTCAAAGTGGGAAAAGCTGAGCAATATGATCATCATTATTAAAATCCAGCCTATTTTTGCCATGTTTGGGTTGAAATAATGCAACATGTTTAAAGGTCTGCACTGGAGACAGAGTTGTGGGTGGAAACAATCAGATGGTTAAAACCAGATGGTCTCTCTAGTTGTCTTTCTCTTATATCAAGATGCTTCAGCATCTAACATTTTGATGAAAAACTGGAGTGGAGGTTGATGTTAGCTTACGTGGTGGCAGGATATCCCATGGTGCTGTGATGGTTATGGTCTTTCAAAGCCCATTGGATTATTTCTATAATCCTTCCGATTATTATTTTTGCTGCTTTCCAGGCATTTGTCCTCTCTCTCCTTCACTGTGCGAGGATTTGTGTGATGGTTGGAGCAGATGGTTGTTTGAGAAATCAGGGTGATCTGCTGTGGAAAGGGACTGTGGCAGCACAGAGCAGGCTCGGTGGGTAAATAAGCATCGTATCAATTTAAGGCACCTTGATCTGTACTCGCGCACCAAGATCTTGCTGATAAGGACGATTAATGATATGCCACAGTGATAAATTCGGAGCAGACTCAAGGTTTAGCAGGAAGAACTGTGGCCCTGGGCAGCTCTTCAGTGATGAAGAGCATCAGGCACCGCTTGCTGCGAGCAGGGGAACCCCCAACCTGAAGATGCTGCTTCCTTTTTTTCTGCAAAATGGTGTAGCTGGAGACTTCTTCCAGACTCTTACAGTCCTGTTGTGGGGTTACTGTGGTAAAAGGTGTAATGCCCTTCATCTGATGTGCCATCTGGCTCTGTTAGAGGTGCTTGTGGAGCAGAGAAGATGCCATGGAGTCTCACTATTCATACCTTTTTCACAATTGGCTTCTTTTTATTTCTCATCTCAGCTAAAACTACCTGAGTGGCTGATGTACCCACCCTGGACTCCAGCAACCCTCCAAGTGAAAGAGCTCCCAGCCTTGGACCGGTTCAGGTCTTGGTGCTCACTGGGTGGCTTAATGAATGGAGCAGAAACCAAATACTGAATCTGAAGGTTTTCCCTTCTTTCTGCCTCAGGTCCTTCTGTAATCTGAATGAAAAAACTCCTCCCTCCCCATCCACCTATTCTTTATTGGAACAACTAAACAGTCATCTTCAGTGACTTTCTAATAAAAGGATGTCTGTGAAATGGAGCCCCGGAGAGCTGAGCTGCTTTACAGGGAGCTGTTTGAACTTGTTTCCATGCCAGCTTTTTAATATAGTTTAATATAGTTCTGGTCGTTTTTCTGCATGGTTTTTCCCCATCACAGCTTTTCGTTTCCACCCTGTTGTCTTACCGTGACACAGCTTTACACTGGGCTTGGGGAGGGGATGGCACATGAAGCAGCAGAGAGCTCCCTTTATATCCCAGATGTGAATTCACGAGTGACTCAGCTCAGTCTAGGTGGCCAAATGCTCTGAAGTTAAAATTCTGGTGGCAGACAGGCTTGTAACTCCACAGCTCCTTGCTTAACAGGTTGCACTTCTTATTTATTTGTAATTTTATTTATTTTAACTTTATCCTGGAGTGAGGTATGGTTACAACCCGACTGCACCGTGCAGAGCAGCTTACACCACTGCTCTCGGACAGATGTGTCCCCAGGCGCTCAGCAGCGTGAATAAAGGCAGAAACACAGATGTACTGTTAGACACAGCAGCCAGAGGAGGAGATACCAAGAGATTTGTATTTATACAGGTCTCCTGGATCCTGACCAAGACCCAGAACTGAAGATGGAGGTGGCTGGTGAACAGCACTGGGCTCTCCAGGGTTGTCCGGGAGATGCTCTTGGAAAGGCGTGATAGGATGTCTGCTTGCTTTGCAAGATTCATGGAGCGTCCTCTTCTAATATTTCATTTTAAATTATCTTATAAGCTCTGGGATGTGTGTTTGCCGTGTTTGATACAGGCAGGGGCTGTGTGACACACGTCCTGGGATGTCATGTTGCCCATGCTGGGGCTTCACCTGGGTAAACTGGGATAACCCTGGCTCACACCCACCCACAGTGTGTCTTTAGGTGTGAAGGAAAAGGATGAGATGCAGGAAGCTGGGATCATGCCTCTTAATGGGGGGGTCCCAATATGAATAACTCGGATAGATGGTTAGTAGAAGTCACAGCAAACATTGAATTGTTCTGGTGTATGGCCCCTGGCTTTACAGATATCAGTGCCACCACCTTCTATAGCACTTGCAAACATTTATTACTGATAGTGCTCCACGTCTGTAGCCACATAAAGCACTTTATGAAAAATACATTAGTGGGGCCTTTGTTAGCGGAGTGTTGCCTCGGTATTCCCCGCTGTGATAACTAGCGGGGACATTTCACTGGGTTTCCCTCGGCGGTGCAGTGATCACAATTCTGTGTTTCTCTCCCTCTCTCAATCCATCAGGCTCCTCTTGGAGCTTGTGTTTCCCTGGCAGGGCTCCTGCTGCCATCAGGCTTGGAGCCAAGTGGGGTCTGGGAGGACAGGACTGGATGGTACTGGCCAGGGAAAGGCTCTAGTTTCTGGGTGTGCAGAGGGCAGGGAGGGGAACACTCATGGGAAATCCCAGCAAGTGATGGAGCACGTGGCTCAGGTGGCAAATTTACTGGTGTTGTGCTGAGTTGACATTTTTGCAAAGCCTTTTTTCTTTTAAATTGAGCTCATTTGTTCCCTTTTCTCTGCCCTCTTCTCCATGGACACATTCATCGTCCTGCTTGGTGTCAGGTACCAGGCAGCGTAACGAAGATCCTGTGATAAATATTGCAGAGGAGCTGGCACAGAGCTGTTGGTGTGGGTTTCTTGGTAGGCAGAGAGGGACATCCGAGGCTATTGCTGGGAGCATCCTTGGGGTAAGTATTAAACCTGTTGTCCCTCTTGAGGTCCAGTGAGTGGTGTAGAGAAGAAAGCCCTGATCCTGTGTCAGCTAAACGATGGAAAGCCCCATTTCTGGCTCCTGCTTTCCTGGCACACCTTGCGTGCTCAGAAGAGCTGTGTTCCATTGCACACACCAGTCTCGTTGACTGATGGCCACAACCTGCTATGCATGAGGTCTCTCCATGGTATTCGAGAGGCACCACCAAATCTGGACCCTGCTATTGGGAGAAGAAACTCAGCTCTTGCTTGAACTTCAGGGTGCCCATGAACGCCCAGGGAGAACCCAGATCAACACACATCACCCCATGAGGTGGTTTTTACCTTCAAGATGTGTCTGAAGGTAGGGTTGGGTGAGTAGGTTCCTTCTGAGCTAGCCTGCCTTGTGGCCATGCCATGGTGGGAACAGAGAGGTTTGGTGCTGGAGCAGCTCGCCTGTGCTCAGCTGCTGCCCTCGCTTTTCCCTATCCACAACTGTTTGCTGACCAGTTGTACCACTGAATATCTCATTTACAGCCACCGAGGGAGAGAGTTTGCTCAGTTCAACGTTTTCTTTGCGAATGTAATTTCAGAGCGCGGAATGCTTGCATAAATATACATATATTGTCTAACCGCCTTTTTTCCTTTTAGTCATTCAAACATGTGATTTTATTCCTCCAGCTGTAAAGCCAAGCGTGCGAATGTTAAATTGTTAAATAAGTCAAACATAATTATTCAAGTACCCAGCATAATGTGTTTCAGAAGTGCAGAATCTGAAATCCAACACAATGCACGCGGGTAAACGCTTTTGTGGAGATTGTACTCCTAAGGGGAATGTCATTTTGACAAGAATTTATTTTCCCTCTTCCCTCTTGCAGCCTGTCTTGTATGGTCTCGATGCTTTGGTGGAAGTCTCATCCAAGTACAGTTCATTTTGATGTGGAATTATTCAAACCTTTCAGATCCATCCCTGTGGACCGCTTTGCTCCGCGGGCTGATGAAATGATACCTGTGCAGCTCAGTGCGGAGGACCCGCTGTTAAATGAAAGGTTTTCTTTTGCAAGGGTTAGTCTGAGCTGGTTATCTGTTGGTAGTGCTATCAAATGCTCTTTTCTGCAGTCCAGGCACATCAGCTACATCTGGCCAAAATATGTCAGAGAAAAAAGATGTTTTGAACAAAAAACATCCTTTAGAGCAGATGGGGGAAAAGTCATTAAAACTCAATTTTCAGGGATATTTTTCAGCTTTTTTTTTTGTCCAGAAATGGAAAATATTTTGTTTGAAAGTTTGCGGATTGAAAGGAAATATTGCCTTTCTTCTTTTTTTATTGGACAAAGCCAAAAAAAGTTTAGCGGTATCTACCACAGCAAAAAGTGGGTTCTTTTTGCTGTCTCACTCCTGAGTTTTAAGATGTGTGGCAGGCTGAGCTTGTCCTCTGAGAATTTCTGTGACCGCCAGCCTTAAGCACATGCAGTTGTTTGCAGCACAGATTCTCGTAGCACATGGCTTCTGGCCACTGCCTCAGCCCCACATGATCATAGATTCATGGAATGGTTTGGGCTGGAAGGGACTTTTAGAGGTCATCTAGTCCCACCCCCTGCAGTGAGCAGGGACCTCACGGTGAGGCACCTGAGCAGCATCTCACCCTGACCTGGGCTTTTTGGGGGTTTCTTGCTGTGTAAACCACCGTGTGCCGTGGTGACCTCGGTCATTTTGCTCATTAGCTGCGAGGAATTCGGTAAGACTTCAGCCTCCGAGTTAAAGGTGCTCTCGTTGCTCTTACTGCCGGTAACAAAACGTCAAGAGAGCCAGCTAAGAGCAAATATTAGTCTTCTGTTCTCTTCCCTTACTGTGAGTAAATACAGACATTTCCAGGAGCTTCACCGGACAGAAACCAGCTTCACCTCTTTTATTGTGAAATGTGTCTGTTCTGGACAGGAGCTCCTGGGAGAAGTTTCCTGTGAACCTCCGTTCCTGGCCTGCTCATACCTAACGTGACAGCAGTTATTTCTCTAAGGGTTGTTCTGATCTCACCTTCAGATTTGCATGCGTGACCTTTGGGATGCAGTTTTAGGTGTTGGCTTTTATTTATAAGGCTGCTCAGAGCTCTGCAGACCTGCTCTCCTGGAACCAGTAATTCCTGTTCCTTTTTTACTGGCTTCTCCCCCATCTTAACCTGTTTGCAAATGCCCAACGAGGCTGTTCCCTCCTGCACAGCATCGCCAAGGGCACACATCCATCTTGCTGCAGAATTGATGACCTTTGTCAACAACATGCATTCAAAACCCGAGCCCTTAATACCGGCTGCGGTCTGGGTTGGACAGAGCCTGTATTAACATGGAGATAGAGCCCCTTTTTCTTCCCCCCCTGCAACCCAAGGCTGACCACAGTGCTGTCCAGCTGCTCTTTGTCTCTAATGTCTGATGAAAAAGCTGGAAGAAAGAGCACGTGGTGGTCAGAGCTACGTTTCCCTTTCTCTGGATGAATGTGTGATTATACGTGTGTATTTTTGGCATCTCTTTCCTGCACCGGTTCTGGAGCTCTCTCTTTACAGCCCCTGCGATTTTAGCATTGCACATTGAAATTCCTCGAAGCTTCTGGTTTCTGCATGTTCCACACTTGTTCAATCTGTTCCTATTAATTTTTAAAGACTCAACATTTTAGCAGTAGATAAACAGCTGGTGACACTGTTGGAGTCGCAGTGTATCATCCGAGGAGCTGAGGGAACTCTCCCAGCTCCGCTCACCGAGCTGGGGGGAGCAGGGGCAGTGCTGGGGCCAGCAGGCTCTTGTTCCTTTGGGGTGCAGACACTCTGCGTGATGCTTCCCACCCATCTCTGGTGGAGCCGGGGCTCACAAGCCTCCAGTTCCCTTTTCCTGCTGTTTTAAACCATCCTGATATGCTGCAGGGCTTAAGAGCAAAGCTGAGCTCATGGTGGAGGATCCAGCTGGGGCATCTGCCCAAACATCTTTGACAAAGCTATTTACATTCCTTAAATCACTGACTGAAAACATCATGCCTGACTCCTCTCCTTTTTTTCTTGGAGGCAGCCAAGATCTAATCTATGATTTTTATTTATTTTTTTTTTTATAGCTGTATGGATTTGTTAGGTCTGAAGGGACCCTTAGATCATCTTGTCTCGCCCTCTGTACAGTAGTGACCGTGGAAATGCATCCAGCTTCCTTTCCGCCCTGTAATTTGTGAGCTGTGACCATGCACTGAGGGAGCCAATATTTTGGATCTCTTTTACTGCAGTTCTTCCCTACGCCGGTTTGCAGTACGCTGTGAGCGACGCGTGTTTCAGTCACCCACGCAGCAGTAAATGTGCTGTCTGCAGAGGCAGAGCAGCGACTAAATTTAACATTCTCAGTCAAATCCAAGCACTTTACGGGTATATTTATCCAGCGTTACAATCTGTGAAGAAGGGAGGTAGTTCCTGACTCTCGGAGTCTCTGGAAAGCTACCTTGTGGATTCCTCCTCCATCAGCCCCCTGGCTCCTGCCTTTCTGCAGGTGTAAATAGATTAATTGACATAATGGAATTAAGGCATGGAAAAAACGCGGCTGTAAGCGTCAAAAGGTTTTTATCCGCTGGCACGGCCAGCTGTGGAGAGCCCAGCATGGAAACTGGTCTGCCCAGGGCGTGAGAGGGTGCTCCAAGGAGTGGGGCATGTTTGAAAACCTCAGCCAACGCTTCTAGTTAATCATGGGTTTGGGGAAGTCGGAGTTTGCTATTTTGAGAACCATCTTTTGAGTAAGAAACCGGAGGCCAACCGCTAGTTATTTCTTGCAGTCAGAATATTATTGATGGAAAACCCTTTCTTATTTCTAAAATAGCTTTTATATCTGGAAGGCGTTTCACCAGCAGCTTTCCAGGAGCGGAGCAGAATATATACAAAAATAAACAAGAATCCTTTTATCTCATTCTGGGGAGGCCAGGGAAGAGGAGGAGCAGCATCCTTATGGCGCACAGCTGTCTTGGCTCTCCTGCAGCATTGCACAATCTTAAGAGTCTTCATCTGTGTAAACCATCTAATAATTGCAAAGAGAGAAGCTCTTGGTAGTATTGCTAAGCCTGGTAGAGCCATCCTCTCCTAGATTGGCCTCTTCATTTAGAAACAGTTCTTGCAGTTCCTGGGAATTTGGGCAGGAATTGTGCAATGAGGAAGAGAAAACCAGCAAAATCAGGAGCATGTCCCTTGCTCTGATACTCAACACTGGCCCCTGCTTGTAGCTCTCAGGCTTACAGAGATTAAACGTTGGTAATTTTTTGCCCAGCATGATGCAAGCCCGTAGAAAAAGGTGTCATTGATCTTGCATCAGGAGCTGGGAATTTCTCCGCGCTGCTCTGATCCTGGTTTGGTTTCAGTGCTGTGAATGCAAAATGACTTAAGGAAAAAAAATAATGGTTTATCTTGAGAAAGTAGAAGAGAACGGTGCATTTCTCCTTGTCTCGCTGCTGGTGCTAGAAATGTCAGTCAAGTAGCTTTTTTTGGTGAGATGATACTTCTGCTCTCCCTCTCCATCGCAGGTTTAATTACTCGTGGCTAGTTACTGGTGGCCGCAGGTTTAGTTATGGTGGCTGCCTGTTCCTCTAGAAATCAGGAATTTCACACATTTGGTTTTGGTGTCTACAGGGAAACGCAGAGATGACACTTTTGAGACGTATAAGAAGTGACTGAGATGTCCAAGCAGCTAATGCTGGCTGGCGGCTCAGGCCAGCAGCGTGCTGTTGGCACATCTCTCCAGTGTAGGTGTGCGAGAAGGGGTAAATCATTGGATAGAAACAGGCAGCACACGTGTGCAAGGGATTCTCCTTATCACCGCGTGTGGAGCATCTAAGATTCAACCAGAGCAGAAACACTTCTGCTTGTGGTGCCTTTATTTGGTTCTTTAATTGCCTGGAAAAATGAGGCATTTGTTTCTGAGGTGAAATTTTCCATGCCCTCTGGATAGAAGGAGGAAGCAACGGGTGTGTTTTTGCCAAGAAAGGTTGGACCAGATGATCCCTTCCAACCTGGTATTCTAGGATTCTGTGTTCTCCCACCTGCCTCCATGAGCAGCATCCTGCATCACTCCCTCCTACCTAAGAGAAACTTTGGGAAGGGGAGACAATAGCAGCCAAGTTTGCAATACTGGGGGGCTGAGGGTTGTGTGGCTTCTTTTCCAGACTTGCTGGATGCTTGCAGAGATTCACAGAGCGGCATAGATGCTGGTTGTTTTTTAGGTGCCTAAAACTGGATTTGTGAGGTTTGTGATCCTCTTCAAGCTGAGGAGGAAGCAGTGGGTGCTCTCGCTTTAAAACAAGTCATAACCTGAATGAATGTTCCGTGAGCCTAAGAAAGGGAGAAGTTTGCTTCCTTGTGCCCCACACTTAAAACCGTTGCACTGTGCTCGAGGTGATATTTTCAAATGTTATTTGTTTCATGTTATTAACATGAAACCAGCGCCTTGTATTTACACATGATCCAAGATGAAGCCAGGAGCTCAGTAGCACTGAGAGATAGCTCAGCTTGAAGAGAAGTTTTCGGGGTCACGGAGCAGTCCCTGGTGATGTGATGGTCTTTGGCTGTGAGTCCAGGTGTCACCAGTGACTGGAGAATTGGAGATGTTCAACAGGTATGTTAGAGCTGATCCCAGGTGAGGAGGTGGCTGAGACTTGGGTGGCTTTGGAGGATTTTGCTTGGCAAGCCAGCTTGTGATAATAATAAACCCCTAAAGTTTACAAGGTGCTTGTCTCCTCTCTGGAGTCCAGGAGAAGATTAGGGCTAATGAAATAAAGTTCATTCTTGCTTCCCTGCACTTCACTTTCTTCTGAGTGTTTCTGCTTGCTGTTAGCTTGTGTTTCGATGTGCTCGGGCAGAGCCCGAGTCCTCTCCTGCATCAGCCCCCAGGGCTGAACCCGGCAGGTTGGGTGTTCCTGGAGCACCAGGAAGTTGTTGACTGTGTTTTTAACAGTGCATCAAGTTTTTCTGCAGCTTCCTTCCATTTTAGGTTTTTATCTTTATCTTTTTTTTTTTTTTTTTTTCTCCCCACTTTCACAGCTTTAATTAAAAAACCCCCAAACGTTTCATCCAGGTGGATGCATGGAAAGCCTGGAGCATCCCACAGGTCTGTCGAGCCATATGGGATTCTTGCTACAAGCCCCGATTCTGTAGCTCTGGGGAAAGCAGCTTTGGTGGGAAGGGTGTCCCATCCCTGCCAACGTGCCATTCCAGCTTTGAACAAATCAAAGCAGCAGCTCCCAAGCAAATTCTGAAAGCTGCCTTTTGTGGTACACTTGGAAAACTCCTGTTGCTTCTTGCCTTTTTTGTGTACTCGAGTATTATAGGAATTTCTTTGCACTTAAATGGATTTTCTACCAATTTGTGAAATGCAGCTTATCTCAAACAGCTTGTGATGGGGAAGCTGCTGCTTGTGCTGCTGCAGAAGGGCTTCATGATGGGCTTGGCTTTCATGAAGCTCCCTGGGGCAGAGACTGGTGGTTTGCAGGTAGCCCTGGACCCTGCTCGAGCACAGCCCCCCGGGTTGCCATCACAGTACAGCTGCAGGATGCATCCAGGGCTCACAGCCTGGGAAATCAAGGGAAAAGCTTCCGCTGCCTTCAGGGGCTTGGACCACAGCAGTCTCTGAAGTATTAAACTGCAGGTGCCTCCAGCTTGCAGCAGATCCTGTATTTTTATTCGGTGGGATGACAAGGCTGCGATCTGACCCTACGAGCCAAAATCTCTGGATGTGGCAGGGAGGGACAATTCTCTCTGTGGGCTTTGTAACTGCTCCGACATACCCAGCTCCTGGTGTGGGCATCTCCTGTCTCTGCTACTGCTCTGGGGCCGGCTACTTCTCTGGGAAGAAACACACCTTTGGCTGCAGTGGCCATGCCAGAGCTCAGGGGGCTCTGCAAAATGCAAAGAACTGGCTTCTTAACATTTTCTATAATGTTTTTTTTTTTTAATATATACTGCTGCATTTTTTTTCTGTAGCAGCTGGAATAACAATGAAGGAAATCAGCCAAGGAAAATTTCAAGCCCTCTCTCTTCAGTAGGTAAATTACCATTGTGCGAGTGGATTGGTTTCATATGGACGCTTCCAATTTCTCCTGCACATGCAAAATGCTCCTGTTCCTCTCTTTTTGTGCTCCATATGTTTTTTCTCTGGCCACCCAACTCCCTTTCAGAGCAGAGAGGAAATGGGGACTTAAAGGTATGTGAAAATCTGTAATATTTTCTGCTTACATCCAAGGCCTTGATCAAAAGGGATTAAACTTAATACAGACTTAAGCCAGTTTCTCGGAAGCAGGTTTGGCTATCCGTGTTTTGCATGTGACTAGCTGTTTTTTCCATCTGTTTCAACAAATCCAATCAATACTGGGGGAGGGAGGGATGCTCTTGCAGGAGAACCTCTCCTTGCAGAGTGCTATGCAGAGCCGCCGTCCCTCCCAGATGCCCGTCTCGTCTTCCACCACCATGAATTAAGGTGTGCTGCTGGTTTTCCATGCTCCATCCGTGCTGAGCAATACTTGCAGTCAGGGTGCAAATAGTCGCTGTAGCAACTGCCACCTCTGACAGGCTTTACCCCTGGGAAGGCTTGGGTGGCTCTTTTTGAGTCACAAGATGAGGGATTTTGCTTAAGATGCATGACTTTGGGCATCATGAGTTATAGACTGGGGTCAGAGAAGGTCCCAGAACCTTTAAGCCCAAGGAGGGGATGAGGTTGTGGAGCAGGTGCCATGCAAGTTGGGGAGGAAACTTAATTAAAACTGCCAGAATTCCAAAGTTTAGCAGGAGCAGCTGTTTTCTGGCCAATGTTCAGCCTGTCCTGGTGTTCCCCATTGTGTAAGATAAACAGCTCTCTACCTGGAGCCACTTTTTGTAGCATGATGGCTTGGGCTATCCTGTCATTTCTGATACTTGCATCAGTGCTCTGAGTCAGGAGTTGTCTGAAGGACCCTTTTTGCTGAGTTTTCCTGATAATTATATTCGTGCATAGCACAAATGTGATAGTTATAACCACCCTGCTTAGCACAAGGTAGGCTCTGAGCCTTGGGGACAAGATAAGAGGTAATTTTCTAGGATCTCCAAACCCTGTAGAGATCCAGCGCAGCAGGGCCAGGGTTTGGACCGCCTGGACACACAAAGGCACGATGAATGCTGCTATCAGCTGGTGACATTTCTCCATCCCTTGCATGGAAATGAGTCTGCTGGTGTTTTCTTCCCCATGCTCAAATGCCTTGGCACAATGTGTCTTTGTGGCGGCTCGGTCCCATGTGACGGTGCGAGGCGATGGAAGCTGAGCTCTGCCAGCAACCTTGTGTGTCCCAATTAGCCGCTGTGGTCAGGGCTTTGCAGACGGCCTGTGTAAATCTATTTAGCAGCGTTTTAAGCTAATTAGTGTTTAAGTTGTTTTTTTTGTTGTTGTTTTGTTTTGCCTTCCTCCTCTGTTCCTGCTCCTCTTAAAGCACGAAGGGCCAAGTGCCCAGGAGGTCCAAGTCAGCCCAGCTTGGTAGCTTTCAGCAGAGACTCCACCAGTTTGCAAAGCTGAGGTCACAGCCGTTAGCACCCACACTCTTCGTGTTCCACGTCTTCCCACACTTGAGCTAATTCCTGCTCTTTGCCACTTGGGTCATGGGTTGAGGTTGAGGGAGAAGAGGGGTGTCCTGCCCTCATGTGCCCCCCGTACACCCAGCTAGCAACTCTTTTTTTTTTTCCCTTTCTTTAAAGGGGAATTGATTCCTGTTGTGTGTTTTTGGGCTGAGCTAATGGCAGAGCTCCCCAGTCGTATCTTCACTGTCATGCCTGGAAGGGGAGAGGTACAGCCGTGCCCAGCACCCTGCCTCCCCACATGCCACCCATGACTCCATCCCCTGCTGCTCAGCTCTCGGGTCATTAGGGATCCACTGTGGTGTTAATTGGAGGCAGAGGGAAGGAGCCAGCTTGGCTGCATGGAGTGTGTGGAGACGAGGAGCTCCAACATGTGCCAATGGAGGTGTCACAGTTGGTTAGGGAGGTTTGGTCCATGGCTGTGCATTTACCTGAGTGTCTGCTCCAGGGATCTGAACCAAGCTCCTGCTTTAGTTGGTTTGTTTGTGTTTTTTTCTCCAACTCTAATTTCCAGGAAATCACAGTTCCCCGGCTTCATTACCTTTGTTTCCCAAAGGACAGCGCTTTTATAGGCAGTTTTTGTAACTATTACAAAGCAATGCAAATGAACCCCCGCCAGTT
This sequence comes from Eurystomus gularis, assembly GCA_013400335.1. Taxonomy (NCBI): domain Eukaryota; kingdom Metazoa; phylum Chordata; class Aves; order Coraciiformes; family Coraciidae; genus Eurystomus; species Eurystomus gularis. The sequence goes on from VZZY01017682.1 coordinate 337,285, forward strand.
ACATGCTGTGATTTTTCTAAAGAGACAATTTTGTAATATCCTTTTGCTCTTGAGGAAAGCAACCAGCCCTCAGCTTGGACTCCCCACACTCAGGCATTTCTGGGAATCCTCCTTGTCTCTGGGTGTCCGTCGGGAGGATGCTGAAATCCCAGCTGCAATAAAAATGAAGCTCTTCATTTCTCCTTCCCACTGGCTTCCTTTCCCCAAGTATATTCAATTATTGCTCTAAGCAAAGGCAAAATATAACTGACTTGTGCTTCGCAAGTCAGCAAAGCTGGTGTATGGTGGGATGCACTGGGATTGCGTGAGGAATGAAGAGTCATGATGCTGAGCAAAGCTGGGGAGATGATGCAGTGGTGGCACCTTGGAGCTCTGGAAGGACATGGGGAAAGACATCCAAAGGCAGAGAAATACAAGGGCTGCTCTCCAGAAGGCCCAGTGAGTCATGAAGATGTGCCAGTATGGGAATAAAATTAAAGATCAACATGTGCAAGACTTTACATCCTTCTCCTCCACCTTCTGAAACCTAAGACAGGACAATTCCTCTTAAAATCAGTCTGGGCTGGATCTCTTGTGGTCTGTCCCATAGGGATGTATGTTCTGTCATCTTTGACAAGCAAAGAATGTACTTTCTGCTTCTGTGCATGGAGGGATGGAGCATCCAGCCAGCCTGGTGTTCCATCACACATCCCTCTGATCCTTGTTTTCGGTTCCATGGGCTGCTGCTGAAATAGTTTAGCTTAATGTTTAATTATTGCTGTTCCATATCATGCAGAAATGTGAGATTGGCTGGTGGTACCTTAAAGCCCACACTTGTGGCACAGGCTAATGACTCATTTCCAAATCAGCGTTCAGAGGTGCTAACAAGCTTTTCCCATAAATAGTTTTTGGATATCAAGGTTTTTCATTTTCCTTCCTTTCTTATGCTAGTGCTTAACAGTTGCCTTATTTCCCATTATTTGCAAGTCTTTTCAAATTGATGGGGCTGAGCTGAGCCAAGGAAAGCAGTAGAGATGCAGGGGGACACTTTGTGGGAGGAAGAGGTGCGATCGCATGGCCACTCACCCCTGTGCTTCCCAAGCTTCACCCTGAGCACTTGATTTTTCTCTGTTTAGTAGCTGGGCTGGGTGCTGGAGGACTAGATGTACGTGGCAGTTCCGAGAGGTCCTGGGGACCCTCCTGTAGCCTGCAGCCGTTGGTAAGCTTGTCATTCGACCCATCCTTAGCTGGGACCTTTGCAATAGCGTTGGGTCTCTCTTGCTCAGTGCCAGTGCTGAATGCTGAAGATGTGATTTCCCAGTCTCTTCTGTTTTTTTCTTCTCTGGCAGACACTGTCTCTCCAGGCCTTCACATGGGGTAGTCTCACCCTCACCCGGGAGCTGGAGTAGGGTATGGCTGTCCCCAGGCAGGAGGGAAGCTCTGGGTGTGTTTGAAGAAGGCACAGCTCATCTATGAATCCCTGCCCATCTACAGGAAACCAGCTGCTTGATTTCAGCCACAGCTTCCTCCAGGCCATGCCCTTGCCTGTGTCATGCAGCATGGTAGCACCTACCATGTTGAGTTGACCTCAGACTAATGGCTTTGCTGAGCATAGCCCTCACCGTCCTCTCACCCTGTGCCCTCGACTCTTCTTATCAGCACCCATGGGTGCTGCTGAGCTCTCCCGAAGGGCTGAGCTTGTTGCTTCGAGTGTTTCAGGGCCATCAAAGGAAATATCTGTTCCCACTTTCAGCTGGAGGAGCAGCAGACGCTTCCTCAGTTCGTGCCTGTTGGCTTTGGTGTTAGCTCACTTGAGAAGCTACTTGGGTTCCCCCTTCCCCCCCCTCCCCCCGAGGCTTTTAAAGTCCCATCAAATCCTCGCTCTAGTCATTGCCAGGCTATCAGGTAGCGCTAGTAAAAGTAAGCGAACGAGACAGCAGCTCAGCATCCGTGTCGGAGGAGAGAGGCCATTAAGTAGCAGAATAAGTATTTATTGCTGTTGTATTAAAGGAACTCAGCAGCATAAAGAAAGCACTATCGTTTCAGGGCATTAATTTCAGTGCTTGGGAGGCGTGGGCAGTGTGAGGAGCAGCACAGCGAGACCCAGGTGGGCTTGTTTGCAGCTCTTGGTTCTTCTGCATGGTGGGCTGCTTTGCTTCTGCTTTCTCTTGCCTTTGCATTGTCTCTGTGTCCTGGGAAGGTGAGGGACCCTGCTCTACTTTGGTCCTGGCTTGGTGTGTTTGATGTGGGATGAGGACATCCATATCATGAAGGGAATGGAGGAGCGCAGATACCTCCTTTCCACAGATGTTGTGGCTTAGGGTCCCTATGAGATGTGTGACAATGTTCCCTCTGATACTCTAATAGGGAAAGACAGATAAGCGTCTTAAATATGGGAGAGGTGTGCACATCTGGGAAGCTTATGATGATGTGATACTGTGCAGAGCTTTTCTACCAGTAGCTATAAATCCACCCGAGTTACTCTTTCCTCCTCCTTTTCAGGGGATGTTGCTGGTTTTGCAATGACTGCCCGCTGTTATAAGGCTACACTGTCACAGGCATTATGCTGGCCCCAAAGAGCTCAAAATAAATATGTTAAAATGATGCAAGTCCTGGAAATCAGCAGAGGCTTTGCCAGTGACTTAATATTTGCATCCTTACCACATAATGTGGCCGAATCATGGGTTTAATGCTAAATAGTGCTGGGTTTAATAACACTGTTTTAAAAAGAGCAGCCAAACGCATACAGTGTAATGGCAGTGGTGCTTAGAGCAGCACATCCCAGCTAATGGGCTTCCCAACAGCCGTGCTCTGGAAGCAGAGGAGCTGCCGGAACCCTGGAAATGTCCCAGGTTGTTGGAGCCCTGATACAGGCAGAGGCTGGGCTGTAGATCAGAGCAGCTCATGGGAGTGAGAGAGATTTTACAGTAGCTGAGGATCACATTCAGAAACTCCCTTCCCTTTCTCTTCCCAGGGTCCTGTTCCTCTCCTCTTTTCTAATATAATTTCTCATCCAGGGTTGATCTGTAGATGGCACTTGCTCCTGGAGAGCTGCTGGCACTGCCCACAGCACCATGGGGAGCACAGGAGCCAGGAGAAAATCTACTTCTCCCCTTTGCTCCCTCTCTGCTCCCTTGGGGATTTTCTCCCTCCTCTTCGGGGATGGCCATTCTGCATCAGACCAACATTTGTCCAGCTCCTTCTGCTCCCTGGGGATCTTGGAGCTTTCATGGTGTTAGCAGTTATGGCAGGTGATGCTTTGGGATGGCACTTGCAGGCAGTACGAGTGCTTCCCCAGCCACGTTGACCCTTTCCCCCTCTTGAAGCTTCAGGGATGGTGAGGGAGTTAAAGGCATCAAGCTTACTTACACCCTCACTATACAGAAGTGTAATCCAGTGCTTATCAAATATGGATTTGTGAGGGTCCCTACAGCTGCCTTGTAGGGCAATCAGAACTCTGGTGCATGTTCCTCGTGCTTTCTCAGAGGAGTTTTTGGTTTTGGAAAAGATGCTTTTGCCTGGAAAGTGTATCTCTGACGCTGGGCTCTCGTTAGAGGGCTTAACCTCATTATCTTGAGAGGTGTAATCACTCGTCCCTGTAACATGGCAGTAACCATAATGCAGCCTGACACTGTGGATAAGAGGTCTCCGGGACAATCTGTGTCAGATGTTCACTTGAGATTATTTTAACCCTTTGCTACTTCTGTGACTAAAGATCCCTCTAGAAAAGGAAGGAGCGTGTACATCCAGCCTTCCTTGCTGTATTTCAGAAGCAAAATCCAGCTTATACCTGGTTTACTGCATCCAGTTTGCAGATTGGAAGCCCAACCCAGTTGTCCAGCCCCAGTGAGGCATGTGGTCCCAGAATCCCTGGCCAGCAATCCACCAAACCACTGTCTGGGCTTTAGGATGCTGTTTTCTACTTCCCTGAAAACAGCACTTCATGCTGCACACACATCTTGGAGGCCAAGGGAGCAGCAAAGCCAGAGGGGTGCTGGAAGCTGAGCAGTTCTGTTGTTTCCCACCTGCTCTGGCAAGTGAGTTTTGGTTTATGTTTGTTTCCTCCATCTCCTGTGATTTGGTGGGTGCTCTAAAGCTCATCTGCAGCTCCATAGTGATGCCACAAGTTGCCAATATTTCAATAAATCAGAAGGGAGTGGAAGCCAAGGATCCCTGGAGTGGGTGTTTGTTGGAGGAGGGAAAAGGCTTTACCATCACAGAGTTCCTCATCTCTTGCATGGTTCTTGTAGTGAAACACAGGGAGAGGTGCCTGGACACACAGTCATGGGAGAACTTCCTTGGCTTGGATTTAAAATCCTTATCAAATATATATCAGCTGAAGTGCGCTTGGCTGGCACCTCTCCAGATGCTGCATGCCAGCAAACACCGTGTGTTCCCGGTGCATTGCCTTTCTGCCTGGCACGGTGGGAATGGGGGTGAAGCCGCGGCATCCCCAGGCAGCCAGAGAGGAGCTGGGGGGGAAACTCTTCAGGCAGGCACTGGAACGGCTCAAGCCGGTTGTCCAAATGGATTATTATTGTTCTATTGCCCTTGTCCTCAGCATCTAGCCAGGTGGATGAGGTCCAGCTGAGAGGAGGGAGCCCTGGCTGTAGGAAAATCAAACCCATTGGATGCTATAACAGGGCTCTGCCCATCCTTGGCACCCTATGGAAATAAATCACCACAGCCTGATTTCCTCCGGCCTGGCTGGGGCTGCCGCTCTCCTGCCATAGCATGGCAGCACATACAGTGATGCTGCTCTTGGATTGTGTCAGGAGATGTTGATTTAAGGAATTCCCAGCAACAACAGTGGGTTGCTGAAGTGGCAGCAGCTCTGGTGTCCAGGGAGGGGGCTGGAAGGCAGCTCTAAGTTTAATATTTGCTGCACTCACTGCTACAAGGTCTTATAGGTTTATGCACCAGGCAATGGCGCACACAGAGCACAGGTAATTGATGCAGAGTGAGCAGGTTATGGTTTGTGTTGGTTCTCATGCTTGGGGCGGGGCTGTGTTGACTTTCCAGGGCTGGGCTAGCTGAGGTACGAATCACGGGAGAGGCGTATGCAAAAGGAGGAGGCTGGAAACTGCTGGTGATGCTTTGGTTTGCAAATACCAGATCCTGGTTGTGCACAGCCCAGTGTGTGTGTGCAGCTGGGTGGAAAGTGCAGGGCAGTGGCCCGGCTGGACAGGGGTGCTCCTCAGCAGGTGAAGAGCATAAAAAATGAGCTGACTGGCCACTGCCACGTGGACCAGTGCAATAGCAGGAGAAAATAGAGTTCTACAGCACCACAAACCAGAGACAAGTGGGTCAAATCCTGCTTGATCTCATGGCTGCCTTTATTTTAGCAGCCTTGTCCCTGGGACTCTTCACATCAGTGTTTTTACTATTGGATGCCATTATCCAACTCGGAAATAATTTAACCAGCTTGTCTCTGAATTTGAGGTCAGATTTTTCTACCCACACAGAGGCTGGGGATGTTTGGCCTGAGAATTTCTTTTGCCCTTCCTGAGTTTAGGGGCAAAGCATGTAATTTCAGGCTCTGAAACCACTTCCCTCCTCATAAGGGTACATGCAACAGTGGCAAAGTCTTTGCCCAGACTTATCGCTGCTGTGCAGAACTCCTGGTTTGCTTAGAAGCAAATATTGGTTTGTTCTGGAACCGCACACCCTTGCTGGGCTCGGCTCGGGCTGTGAGCCTGGCTGTAGCCCCAGCAGCTCGCTCAGGCTCTGCTCGCCCGTGGAGCGCAGGGAGCTGGGGAGTTCCTCCAACGCAAAGCGTTCTCCAGCCCAGCTGGGTCCGTTTGTTTTTTCAAATAAGCTGAGAGTTTATTTGAGAGTTTTCTTGATGCATAGAGATACCGTCAGCAATAAACAATGCTGGAGGAAATAGAAGAGCAGTAAGCAGAAGAATTTATTTTTTGTTTTGCTTGAGTTTATTTTTAAACTTGTAATTCCTGAAAGAAAGTGTTGGCAGTAAGGAAGAGGAAAAGTGGTGGATTTTACTTTCAGTTGTGCCCAGTGACAGGACAAGGGGCAACAGGCACATACTAGAACACAGAAGATTCCATCTGAACATTAGAAAAAACTTTTACTATGAGGGTGCCAGAGCCTGGCCCAGGCTGCCCGGAGAGGTTGGGGAGTCTCCTTCTCTGGAGAGATTCCAAACACGCCTGGATGTGATCTTGGGCACCCTGCTCTGGGTGACCCTGCTTTGGCAGAGAGGTTGGACAAGATGATCTCCAGAGATCCCTTCCAACCCCAACCCATGCTGGGATTCTGTGATTCTTTTTTTCCCTTTTTTTCCCTTTGCACTTCATGAAGTGCAGAAGTAAGTGCCTTTTTAAATCAGTCTCCATGAGACCTCTGATGCTCAGCCTTTGAAGTCACATGCACGGCGCTTGTGGTCCAGTTCTCGTTCTGTTGATTCACAGCAATGACCTCATCACGTGCAGGGTGCTGGCTGGTAAGGGATCAGCTGGGTGGCTGGATCTAAAAACACAAGGCAAACTAGAATGTCAGGAATGTGAAGGGCACCCCTCACCTTTCACAGTGAAACCATCAAGAATTTCCTACTGAAACCACCAGAAATTTCCCACTAATCCTTTGCAGGTCAGCTGTAGAGAAAGTCTATCTGCACATCACCTGCACTTCATACATTTATAGCTCCATTCCTGGCATCTCCTTGTCAGCAGGATGTTATATATAGCTTTTATGGTAATGTTTGCATGCTGAATGCAGTTTTCCTGAAGGAAATTACATTGAGAAATGGGTGAAGAAGTAATTATAATAATAATATAGACCTGCAGAAGCCCCTGTTGTTTAAGCCCACAGCCTCCTTCTCCCACAAGACCAACGCACAGATCAAAGTGTAAAACAACATGTTCAAATGGCTTCGCTGACCCTCTCGTCTGGCAGTGCTGAGCTGGGTGCTTTCCCTTGGGCTGTTGCTGCCCCAGGATGGAGCCTGGGGACCCCCCAGCGCTACCCCACTGACTGACCTGGGGCAGTGGCACTGGGATGTGATGCTGGTTTGGTCATTGTAGCCTTTTTAAGTGTGGTTCAAGGGACCAGCACATTTTAAAGCTCTTGCTCTTCCAGGAGCGCTTCCAAGATGCAGCAGCCTCAGCTCTACCAGCTTCCTGGTTTTGAGCAGCAGATTAGTTTTAAGAGGAGAAAAGCAGAAGATCTGAGCTTATGAAGTAATCAGCATAAATCTGAAGGGAACTGATACCCCACGGCAAGAAATTTTTTTTGGTTATACCATCTGCCTTGGGAAATCCAGTGCCTACGTTTCCAGGCTGCCATAAAAGAAAGGGGAGGTAGAAATAAGCAGTGAACTGTAACTCTGCTGAGCGTTATATCTGTATTAGTTGTATTATTATGTCCTTGTATTGCAGAAGCAACGAAAAGCCCCAGATGAGATTAGGGTCCTCGTGCCAAGCGCTGCGTGGGTGCGTAGCATGGATCCTGCCTGGCCTGATGGAAAACGATAGCCGGGAGTGGCAGGAAATATGGCTGGGTTTCTCTGCAAGTAAGAAGCTGCTTTACAGGGAAATTGAGACACAGTTTAGCAAACACTTAAGGACTGACTTACTTTGAAGAATGTTGTTTAATCCTGTTGAAATTGAGAGGATTATTTATCCTTAAACGCATGCTTAAGCACTTCCCTGGCTGGGGGCTGGAGCACAGGAGCCGTAAGAGGAGCTGGGGTTGCGCTTGGCTTTTCTCTCTGTTGGCTACTGCTTGAGTTGCTGTTGGAAAAACGCTCCCTCATATTGGGACAGTTACTGTTCAGTCTTATTTTCAGAGACGCCAAGCTTCGTGAAGGCTCTTCGTACCTGATCCCTCAAAGTGGGTCACTTTGCTTACGTACCTGAGCATCGATTTGGGAGCCGAAGCATAGGCAAGCGTGTCTGTGCGTGCTGGCTCATCGCTGGAACCAGGTCCCGGGCTTTGATGTGCCAGGATGTTCAGTGCTTGGGGCTTTTCATAAAAGAACAAAGCAAAAATTGTTGGCATAGAGAACAGTGCGCTTTTTCTCTTAAATTTCCCTGGAAGTCAAACCCTGCGGTGTAACTGTCTGATTCATAAACTGATTTTTTGTACTTTAGAAGTCTAATAATAGACCACAGAACAGACTCATTCAATCAGTCTAGGACTTCCCTTGGACTATTTTAAGCCCTGTGGAGCGGGGCTGGGGGTGCCAGCGGGCTCTCCAGCCTCTGTGCCCACTTTGGGCTCAGTGTTAGCAGGTACCGCAGTGATGCTCTGTGCCATGGCTCTGCCTTGATGAGCCCTGGGGTCTTTTATAGGTGTTAAGGAACTTGGTCCCATCTCCCCTCCCCTGCCAGGGGAGATTTTGGAGGTGGGAGACTGCAGCACAGGGAGGTTTAATAAGATGCCTGGAGTGGTGTTTTAAGCTGCTGACAATCTGGGGAGTAAGACCTGGTTTCTTTGACTCCGGGTTATGTTCTAACCTGCTTTCTCCTATTGCTGCTTATGTCATTTCTAAAGGCAAAGCCAAACTTATTTAAAAATTCAGATTGAGATGGCAGCCTGCTGGGAGGGACATGGTTCATGTGGAGCTCACAGGCAGGGCTGTCTTCTCCTTCCAAGGGGGCTCAACCCCTTTGGGTTTTTCTGGAGCAGGTTCACTCATTGAAGCCTGACATTACCAGAAGCCATGTCTTTGCTTGATGCTTCTCAAAGCCAGAACAAACGAGAGACCGGCCAGAGGTAGGGGTGTGAGAGGGACTGGGAGAGCCAGGCTTGCTTCTCACCTCCCCAAACTGGAGGTGGGAATCTTGGCAGCTGGCACTGGGAGCTTGCACCTCGCTGGCAGGAGAGCGTGTGGCTTAAAGCACCTTTTCCAGAAGCAACCAACCTTTCTTCATGCTGTTTTTTTGTTAGATGATGGTAAAATGAGGAACTTTACTGCACTTTATGTTCGTGGCACTGAATTTCAGCTTGAGAAAGTGAACAGTTTCTCTTCTAGTCACACAGTAATTATGGTCTGTGATCAGTGGCTCCAGGACATCCCTGTAAAACCAGGCATGCCAGGGGTGGTGGCCTGGTAGCTCTCCAGATGGGCTCTTGAGAGTGAGAAATAGGCCAAAATGTGCTTATGACAGCAGTACCAAAAGTAATGCTTTGCCTAATTAAAAAAATCCTTTATCCACGTCCTCTGCTTAGGAGGAAATGTCAGGGGCAGCATCTTAAAAGAAAAGACATTGAGGATGCTTTGGTAAAGTGCTTTTTTGCCAGAAGCATTGCATGGGGGCATGGAAAGGTGCAAGGAAAATTCCCTCTTGCTCTGGAACTCCTTCCTGCATTGAGCTCTCACTAGCGACATTTTATACCAGGGAGAAACCTGGCCAAGTTTTGACATTCACAGAGTCTCGATGGCCTTGTTAATCTCTGTTCTCCATGTGAAAGTCAACCGCTAAATGTTTTTGCTGCCCCAGCTTTGGGTCCGTGTGTGGGGCACTGGCAGCTGCCAGCTAGGCTGGAATTCATGGCAATGGTAAAAGAAAAGAAAAATTAGAGGGATGAAGGATGCAAAAGTGTAGAGGAGAAGACAGGATTTGGAGCAGGATCTGCTGCAGGAGGAGGAGGCTCCAGGGCAATCCCAGGGAGCCGTGTGTGTGCATCCCCCAAAACCAGCCTGGTGCTTGCACGTGCCTCTTGTGGCAGGAAGGATTTGCATGTGGATCCAGGATGCGACTCTGATTGATGTTCTGGGGTAATATCATGGAAGGGAAAGAGGCTTCACATAACAAGAGCAGTCCCAGGGGAGAAGTCAGGCACTTACTTAGGGCACATGCTCCCTGGGTGATGGATGTGAAGGTGGCTCAGCGAGGCAGGGAGCATCCCTTGGTCACAGCCCCTGCGGTGTTTGGGTTTGTGTGCCTGGGGAAGAGATGGGGGCCCTGGACAACAGGGACTGCTCAAAAAGTCCTTTATTGGTGTCCTAGACACAGGCATCTCCATTCATTCCAGTAGGTGGGAAACTAGTCCATAAATAATAGGTTTGTTTTTTCAATCTAGCTTTGAAATGATTAATATAAGCAAGAGTAAAACATGTTTTGTATCTGTAAGGGACTAAAACTATTCCTTGTCTTCATTGAAAACTCTCCGTAGCAGTTAAAACTTCCATCAAAAATGGGAGTTTTCAGAAAAAGCTGCTGGCTTCACTGCTCCTGATTGCGATGCTGATGAAAATATTTGATTGTTGAATCACTTTGGCTGTTTTCTGCCAGCAAAGGGCGATGGTTTGCACTCACCTCTGACAAAAGGATGATGCATCTTTATTTAAATCTAAGAAGTCAAAACCATTCAGTCTTGGCAAGTTTGCCTCAATAAGATCACTTTGTGTAGGGAGAGACAAAAGGAGTCATAAACCTTTTGTAATAAAATACAAAGTACGAGGGTTTTTTCAATGGTTCTCAGTGCTGCATAAAACCTGTTGGAGCAGATGTGGATGATAGGAGCGGCAGGATGGAGTTTTCCTTGGAGGATGCTGTTGAATGGATATCTTCAGAGCTAAGGGTTTATACTCAGTGGTAAACCCAAAGGCGGTGTTTGCAGTGATGGTGGTTGATGGGCACTGCTGCGGGGGACTGGAGCACATCCGTTTCAGTGGGTGTTCAGGTCCAAATACCTCAAGTTCCCACCAAACCTCCCTCTGTCCTCAGTAAGCTCACCAGCATCTTTTTCTCTCGTTTCCAGGTGATCTCTGCAGTATCCAGACTCTCCTTCCACAGTATTGCTCAAACCAAAGGAATTAGGTAAGAGCCTTTTAATACGATGCTTTAAATAATGTTCCTCTCTCTCTCCCTATCCATATTCCTAGTATTGAATCACATCAGACTCTTTAGAAGCTACACATATTAAACAGATGTCAAGGATGCTTTGGGATATAGGCAGGGTACTTGTAAAAGTGCCTTACCAGCTGCTCAGGAGTAGTTCACAAACAAAATAAGTGCAAATGCTGTGAGCTGTGTGTAATATGCCTGCTGGGGAGGGTAGAGGGGTGGGTTTTAGTGTCTCTTGCTGGACATTTTGTTCAGATCCCCTCCTAGGGGCTGTGCAGCTGAGAACTGGGATCCCAGTGATGCCCATCCCCTTTGCCCAGCCCAGAGCTGTGGTGCCACCCCATTGTCCCCCCATCACCCACCCCACTCCCCAGCCTGTGCAGAAGTGCCCAGGAGGCCTTCAAGTCATGAACAGCTAGGAAATTTCTTCCTGGCTTTGATGAAGACAAGTCTTTGGAGGGGTTTCCAAGCCATGGAGATGTGGTGCTGAGGGACATGGTTTAGTGGTGACCTGGCAGTGCTGGGGGAACGGTTGGACTCGATGATCTTAAAGGTCTTTTTAAACCTAAATGATTCTGTGATGAGTGCTGAGTGGGTGATGAGGGGTAGCACGTAACCTGGCCCTGGCACCCAGGGTGGGCTGCTGGGGCTGCTCCTCCTCTGCTAATTGAAGGAGCAATGGAGAAGGAATTAAAAACAGCAGCGAGCCCTGTTAAGTAGAGCTGTTACCCTGGTCTTTGTTCAGTTCCCTGCAAAATCAGTTTGCAATTGGTTTTCTTGTTAGTGTGCGTTTTATTATTAATCTGGCAGCAGCATCTCATTAGGACCACAGATACAACTGGGAAGAGTTCTCAGCCTAATGTACCATTCCTCCATTTTAGGGGGATTTTTTGGGTTGTGGTTTTTTTCCCTCAGCTATGAAACAGTTGTTTTTCTCCACAGAAGGTGTTGTGCTGCTATTCTGGTCAGGGTGTAGCACGGCATCGGCCTGCGGCTGCACCCCAGGTCCAGCCCAACCACAGCCAGGCTGTGGGGATGGGCTGGATGGGGCTCCTGCGTTACTTCAGCCCTGCTGCCCGTGTCCACCACCCCACCCCACCATTTGATGAACTTATTTTCACCACCTCAACTGCACTGATATTGCTGGAGAGGGGAGGGGAGCAGCTTTTCACGTGTAAAACAAGCTCAGAGCCTTTCCATCTGCTAAACACAAATTGGACAGACACCACCAGGGCTGGGGGGAGATTCTGGGGGTGAAGGTTTGAGGAATAAAGATGTGCTGTAAGTAAAGGGCTATTTATTATTAAGGGTAGTCCTGAGTCCTGGAGAAGCCTGCAGGGATTATTATTTTAAGGGAAAAGAGTATACAAGATGTTTGGAGGCAAGGAGCAAAGGGGGAACCCACGTGCACAAGGGCTGGGTTTAAGCCGGGGCATCGCTGGAGGAAGCTGTGATGTGTCACCCCTGGCAAGGCCGAGGGCCTGGTGTCACTTCAGAGGATGAATGAGCTGGCCGTTCTCTGGGAAGGCTTTGGCTGAATCCCTGGTGTTCCTGTTGAGGTCTCCCACTGCCAGGGATAGGTTGGGCCAGAGCTGGGAGCCAGGGGCGGGGAGGCTTTGCTATTCTTGTGGATGTGTGGCTTTTCCTTATTCATTTTACAACCAGCATTTACAGTTCCCACTAAAATCCCTTATCTTGGAAGCCTTTGGCACCATAATCGCACAAGAATAGCACAGAGCTTAGTGGATCTTTGCTTCTAACTCTGTTTTCCTGCGTATTAACCCTGCTTCTCCTCCCCATTGCCAGCTCTGCAAGAACAGAAAACGTTGTCTCTAGCTGGAAAATACCCCCCTGGGACTGTCCCTTCCCATCACCACTGTCCCCTGCAGCCAGAGAGCCCTCGCTTTGTCCATTGCTGCAGGCTTTTTCCTTTTAATTAGATGATTTCTCGCTAGACCACCACCTTAATGACAGAAACTAATCTCAGATGAATTATTTTAATCTGTAGGAACCAGCAGTGTCTCTGGCTCCCCAAAGGGACTGGCCACGTTGGCCACCACTGCCCCTTAACTCACCGGGGTTCCCACAGATTACTGGGGTCCCTTCCCTTTCCTCCCCCAGTGAAGACACTGCCATTGAAGTAAATCGGGAAAGCCTTGTTGGCATCAGCACAGTGCTCAAAGCCATGGTAGATACAGCGTGGTTAGGATGGGACACGGATCACATGGGTCTTCAGCCCCATAGCGTGAAGGTGGCTCTGCGCCAACCCCTATTTTGGGGTCTAAGAATCAGGATCACGCAAATTAAGAATGAAATAAATCCTCAAGCCTATTACTTGCCCTTACATAAGTTTCATGGCATGTAGGGTAGAAAAATAAAAATCAATCTTCTATGCTATTTAGTGGAGAAAAAGAAAAATAGTCTTTCTGTCTAATAATTTCTGGATACACGAACCTTGCCAGAGAAAGCCTGTTTCAGAGAGTAAATCAGATAGCTATCAGGATAGCTATGTTGAGATGATAGAGTGTTTCGTCCAAGAAACAAGCTAAAAGCAGCAAAACACGGCAAGGAATGATCTTGAATGCAGTGTTCTGTTTGCAGCACACTGCTGAGGCTGAGCTTCATCTGCACAGCTCTAACTACAGCCCGAGCTGCATCCTTCCTCCCCCAGCTCTGCTCGACTCCCAGTTGCAGGTTTCAGGAGTCCTGCAGAAAACAGGGTTGTCCTCCAGCACGGTGCATCACTGACTTGCCTCCTGGCAGGCGGTGGTCTCTGGTGATGGCAAAAATAGATTTATTTCTTGCACAAGGCTGTTTGTGCAAACTGAAGAAGTGTGTAGTTGCAAGGAGCAAGGACCACCACTGCCACGCTGGGTGGTTTTTTGGGTAGTGCCTTGTGAATAACGGGCCCCTTGATAAGAGGCTTATTGGTGCCTCCTAGGAAAAGGCACATTTTCTATCTTTAAGGCATTTCAAGGAAAGATGGTTTGTGGGTAAAGACACAGAAGGAAGGGAAAGTGGAGGCAAAACTCCGTTTGGATCTCGGCTCTGCCCCAGGTGCTGTATGCAGCCCTGGGCAAATCCCTTAATATTCTGTGTCTGATTTTTCCCCTCTCCGAAGTGAGGAGGTGAGAAATGTCTTTGTTCACCTGGCTTGTTGGAGACAGATCTGCCTGCTCGGTGGGCACAGGCAGCCGCGGCCAGCGCTGCTGTTTGATCTGGTTTGGGAGCACGGGCTCTGCGGTAACGTGATCGTCCCCTTTTCCTGGGGTTTCCATCCATGTGGTGTTTTACAGGGCTGTATGTGGGGACAAAGACAAGGTTCTCATTATATAGCATTGCTCATCAGCTAAGGAGAAGGGATTTTTAAAAAATTGTTATTGTTTCTCATCCTTTCGTCCATTTGGAGGACTATCAGCCGTCCCCGTGAGGAGTTACATCCGGGCTCCTTGCCCATCTGTGGCTATCTCTGAACAAGGAACCTTTATTTTACAGCCAGGACTTTTCCACTGCAGACCTGACTTGCAGCCCATTAAGCCCATTACCCCATTTCTCACGGCGGCTGGCACTGAGTGCTTCCAAGTCAGGTGGGAGGATCTTGCAGCACAAGCAGCGTGGTCATACAGGAGCACTGTGCAAAGGTTCTCCTGTGCTCCGGAGCATGAGTTTTCATTCCCTTTCCAAGTTTTCTCAAGCAAACTCAGCTCTCTGGAGGACAACAGAACTTCTTGTTGCAGATCCCAATAAACTAGATTTTTTCTTTTTTTTTTCCTTAAGACTTTCCTGGCTGTTCTCCATGGGTACACCTCGGTGTCCTCTGGGCTCCAGCCGTCGTCTGCCTCATGTGAGCGAGCTCCACCAGCTGATTGTGAGCTGGGAGTGGAGGGGGCATCTGTTTTTTCATCTCCCCAAGATATATGTTTTTCCTGGAAGCAGAGTTTTGCAAGCAAAGCAGGAGGTTAAGGAATATTGGCTCATGCTGCCTGCATGCATTTTTAATGTGTGCACAGTGAAACCAGCTGAAAAGGGGAAGGAGTTAGCATGTTCAAAGGCCTTTTACTGAGGCCCTTAATCTAAGAAAATCCTTTATATATGAACTGAACCTCTAAGTGACTTCCTTCAGAAGGCACTGCAGTTAATAAGATAGATTTAAAAACATTTGCAAGTGGGGAGGAGGGGGGAATCTTCTTCGTCAAGAGGAGCAGCGATGGTGTTTTGGCTGGGTGGTGGAGGGGAGAAGGAGGGGATGGTTGTGTTGTCCCCATCCTGGGGACCAAGGCACAGATACGCTGGGGGCAGCTGGTCAGAAGAATAAGTGATATTAGTTGTACCTTCAGGCAAACACAACGAGGCCAGCCTGTCTCCCTGAGCTGAGGTTTAGCTTGCATTTTAACAAATAGTTAAATACAAGCCAAAATGCTGGTTTTCTTGGCATTTAACCTCTGCACGTGGCATGCCCTGAGGTGACAGATGGTTCACTGGCAGTCAGGGGCAAGCCCTTGGCTGGGAGCTGCCTGTTGCCTGCCTGTGGCTTCAGGGCAGGTTGGATCAAGGGAGAAGGTGGTGGGTGCTTTGGATGCCTTCAGGTCCCTTACATTAGGAGCTGGGAATTGCTATTTCTCTTACAGGAGGCTGGACATACTGGAAACCCTCCTGGTTCTCCAGGGTAGGGGCTGGCACCAGTCCTGAAGCTGTCCCAAATCCCTGGGTGCTCTCCATCTCCCAGCAGATCCTGTGCTGAGTAGTTGTCATGGCTGGGTTGCCCACCAGCACCCTGTTGAGTGCAGACCCCCATCCAGGCCATCATGTCTCCATTGTGCCCATCTCTACAACACAGATAGTGAAGCTGGGAGAAGAGGTCAACACTGGGGTTAGCCCAGGTTGGAGCTGCCTCTGGTCAAGTTCAAGGCAGCTAAATGAGCTGTACCAGCATCCTCCCATCAGTGGCAATTTGACCCACAGGAGACTTCCCTACCACCCTGCTTTGCCTGCAAACCCCGTGCCCTGCTGACGAGGTTTGGTATCGCTCAGCTTTGCCCAGGTAAACCATTAAATCAGACTGAGGTGCTCAAAATGAGGTTTGTAGTGTTATCAGCCCTGGAGTTTCTGTGCTTAACGGCTTGCCAATAATATCAGGATGTGTGTGGGTGAAAGGGAAGAGGGATGGGAAGGGAGAGTCACAAGCATCCCGCTTTCACCCATCACGGGGTTGTGATATTACGGTGCTGAGCGAGCAGCACTCCCAGCACACAGGAGAGGGGTTGGGGCAAATGGAGGTGGATCCGCATGGGCAGCCTCCAGCCCCTGCCCTGCAAAATGTGCGTGTCTCTGGTCAGATGTGATTGATGTGGAAAATCCTCAGAGCTTCATCCACCAGTTCAGAAGTAAACCTAGAGTTTTGCCCAGGTTTCATGAATTTAACCAATTTTCCTCTATTAGCCCCACTACAGCGTGGGAGTACCCTTATATTTGCAGCGGGGGTGACCTTGTAAAGGAGACTTTGTGGTCCTGCCAGCAAAACCCACTTCTTGCAAAAGCTGAGATGGCACAAGCCCTGGTGTAGCTGATCAAGGAGACCTTCCTGAAGGAGAGAAGGGAGGTGAGGGAAAATCTTTAATGGGATTTGCAAAGATTCTCCAGCATGATGGAGGCTTCATGCTGATCATAGTTGGTCTCTGGTCCCCCTGCCCCTGGGGATGGTACCTCAGCATAGGCGGTAGATCAAACCATGTGTGAAAACAGCAAGCAATTAGTCGCTAATGATTAAGTCAGAGTATCTTCTGAAGAGGTAGTTACAGGACCTCTTCTCCTGTAAGGCTGGTTTTACAGGGACTTTTTTATTCACCTCCAACATGCTCTCTGAAGTTGTGCTCTACCTGTTATGCTTTTTTTACTGCCATTGTGTGTCCATTGTACGCACTGTAAATGTTGCTATAAAATGGATATAGAAGGCTGTGGAAGGGATCCATGGCTGGAAGTATGTATGGTTGCTGTGCAGCACGCTTCTGTGCTCCAGGGAGCCTGGGACTGGCACCAGTTCTGAGGCTGAGCACCAGTCCCGGCCAGCACGAGTCCACAAAGGTTCAGCTGCAGACCTCACAAGTGGGGGGTTGAGTGGAGATGGTTTCCTGTGATGTGGGCAGACCTTCTTCAGGAGTGACCATAAAGCTTCTTCCTTTGTCAGGATGCTTGGCTAAAAACAGTTCCTTTCCAGCTAAAAACCTTTGTAAGACATTTATTTTGGCAAGTATATGTCCTCACAGACTTGCTCCTAAGAGAGTCTGAAAAATATCATTGACACATTTTCCTGTGCGGCTGCTTTGTAGGCTTGGGAGATGCTGAGGTCACCCCGTAAGCATCTGCTAATAAAAGCAAAGACAACTTCTCTCACCCCTTCCCCACCAGCATAACGAAGGTGCTGTTCTGATGTGCACAGCTCTGCTTAACAGTCACACGTGGGGCTTGCTGGTTTTTGAGGTGCACCTGCCTTGGCATTGCTCATTGACTGGTGCTTCCCTTGGGGCTCCCTCTTGTGTCACTGGCCACCCTTGAACCATCTCACCTTTGGGTGCAACAACAAGGCATAACCAGCTGTGTCTCTTGTGCAGGGTCAGTGCAAAGGTGCTGGAAGCGTCTCTCTGAAATGCAGTCCTTGCCTCAAGTATGGAGAATGGCTTCAGGCTTGGCTGGTCCAAAACGGGGAGCTCCTGGAGATGGGGGACAGGAGAGGGCTCAGGGCTGGAGGCACCACCATGGACTGTGCCTGAAGGGACAAACCACATCTTTGCTTCCCACCGCAGAGGGGGAAGGGGAAGCACACGTCTTTTTGTGCCTTGTGGACCACAGAACGTGGTGCTCAGCCCAGGTGGTCTGTTTAAGTCTGGTTTACGTTGCACAGCAGGAGCCTGCTTGGCTGGGACACGCTGGTGGTGCTTTGGTGCCAACAGCCAGCGGTGCTGGCACTGGTTTGGGAGCCAGCAGAAATGCATATTTCGGTAACAATGTTTTTATTGGCATGTGTTTCATAGGACTGCAGCTGCTGAGGTGCAGCAGAGAAGCTGCTGCTTGGACTACTAAAAGATTTCCTTGTGCTGCTTTGCTCTGGAGCCTTCCAGGACTTAAAGGGAATTCTAAGAAAGATGGAGGCAGACTTTTTAGCAAGACGTGTTGTGACAGGACAAGGGGTGATGGTTTAAACTAAAAAAGGGGAGATTTAGAGTAGATAGAAGGAAGAAATTGTTGATGCTGAGGGTGGTGAGAGCCTGGCCCAGGTTGCCCAGAGAGGTGGTCGCTGCCCCATCCCTGGAACCATTGCAGGTGAGGTTGGCCAGGGCTCTGAGCAACCTGCTGTAGTTGCAGTTGTCCCTGCTCCCTGCACGAGGATGGAGGGATGGACTACATGAGCTTTAAAGATCCGTTCCAAACCATTCTGATTCTAAATTAAAAATGGGGGTTTCAAGATTATTGTTTTAACAAGGGTGTTTTCCAAAGCCAATTGCAGAGCCTTGTGGGGATGTTGTTAAATACCCAGGTTGTGTGTCCCAGGCCTTTCAGTCCTGGCTGCGATTTATCTGTGTGCTCCCCAGGTGAGCAGTGCCATCTCCCCAGGCTGAAGGTGCCCAAGCTTGGGTTAGTTGCTCTGGCCATCTCCTCCAGGGTGGGCTGGGCTCAGCAGGGCTGTGCTGCAGTTTCAAGGCAGTATGTGAGGTGCAGGAGCATCCTCCCTCCTCTTCAATCTGTTGCTCCACACATTCCTTGCGGAACCAGGGCCATGGGGACATCCCACCACAAGGGAGGGCTGCTGATGTCCCTGCTCGCTACACATGCCATTGATGTTCAGCCACAACATTTTCAAGTCTTGGTTTTTTCTTGAGTGGGAGACCTCATTTCCTAGTGATTGATTGTGCTGCTACCCGAAAGGGTTTGTTGGGGTTTTTTTCCCTTCTTTTTGAGAAGGATGTTTCTGGATTCCCCTTTTGATTTTATCCATCTGTTATCATCAACATGAAGCTGAAGTGAGGAAAAAATCATCCTGCTTTCTTCAGCTAGGCACTGGTGCATGCAAATGTTTTAAAAATGTGATAATGTGTTGAAATCTAAAATTATCTGAGCTGTTACTTTCTTGTCTCATAGTCTCCAGAAACACTCGGCTCAGATTTGGGCTAAAGATAAAGCCAGGCATGCAGCTAACCCTTGGGCGCTGTGCAGTGTGCTGTGCTGAACTCCCCTGCAAAATCGTCATCTTTGCGTTATCTGGTGATGTCGCTTTGCTGTTTCCCCACTGCTTTGCTATCAGAATTAATCTTGTGAGAATTTTTGCAAGTTCCAGACCACAAATACAAGCAAATCATAATTTTTCAGAGGACGTGTCTAGAATTTGGCATAGCATGAGGCGCTTCTTTCCAGAGATGAGTAATGTAACACAATAGTATGATTTTAATTAAATTCAGCAGCTTTTGGTATGCTCCGATGTGTCTTGTTCTGCAGGGAGAGAGTTGATTCCGCTCTGCTTTATAAAAATGGTTCTTGGGCATTCCAAGTGTGGTTTTCATCTATCTCGCAGTACTTTACCAAAATCGGTCCCTGACATTGTTCCCATTTCACAGATGGGAACCAAAACATGGATGTGCTGCCCAGGTCAAGAGCAGGGCTGGAGAAGCAGCTCCAGGTCACCTCTCTGCTCATCCCTGGTCAGCTCACAGCCACACCTTGGTACATCAGTAAATTAAACGCTTTAGAGACAGACTAAAGGCTTTAGTCTGTCTAATCCCACTGAAGCCGATGATAAATGCATTTTCGGTTGTGTGTCAATGTCTTGCTAAACCACGTGGTTTTCTTTGGATGGCTCCAGGAGTGCTGTGCTCATGACAATGTGCCCAGGGGACCTGCTACAGCTCCAAGGTGCCAGAAGCGATGGCTGAGGGGGGGCCCACAGTCACGGGGATGGGATGATCCCAAGCTCAGGGAGCGACTTGCCATCCTAGGGGAAAAAAGACCGGGGGAAGGTTGGAGCTATCAAAATGACATGCAATGAACAGCCAAGGTCTGAGCACTTGCCCTGGGGAAATGTATTTTGGGATTGAAGCAGAATTAAACCTTAGCAGTGGGACAGATGGACTCGTCTGGAAGCACAGGAGCTGAAGCCAGCTGCTAACCCGCTACCCAAATTCACATGGAAAACGCAGCCTGAAGTCCAAATCCTGGTGAAATTTCAGCCTCCCATGGGTGTTCTTTGTATTGACACCATGCTTTCTCCAAAACGGGGGTGCTGGAGGATCCGTACATCCAGCCGCACGTTTGTGAGTTACTACAAGTATAATTACGGTTCGTAGACACCTTGCCATGGAAGTGGTTTTCTGCCAGATCCTGAGCCAGGAAGACTCAGCACAGCCTGTCCATCCCAGTGGAGATGTAGAAGCTCCTTTGCACCAGCTTGAGGCTCTGGTCTTTTCCATTTACGAAGAAATCCCTGGCAGAAGGGGCAGCAGATGGGAGCAGCTCAGGTTTCATGGGTGTCACATACTGCACCTGCTTTTTAAAACACTGAAGTGTCATCCCTGGACTTAGGAAGATGAGGGCAGGTGATCATGCTGGTGTGAGGCTGGAGTCCTGCTCATGGTAAGGGATGAGCCATCTCCTTTAATCTGCTATGGGTGTTTGCACAAGTCATGAAAACCTCCTTGAAGATCTGCTCAACAGACGATTTCCACTGAGAGCAGCCTCAGATGGGAACAGAAGCTTTGGATGGAGGGCAGCAAGTGGGACGTTTCCACCCTGCCTGCTTCTCAGCAGGCTTTCTGTTCCCAGAGCTAGTGTTTGGCCCCAGGAAATCAGAATGGTGACAGGGAAAATAGAAAAGAAATCATGCCGGATCCTCCCTGCTCTGTCACGCCTGGATTTGAGGCTATGATGCTACTGTACAAAATTGTCAGGCTTAAGCTGACCCATCCCTGACCCTCTGTATTCTCTGTGATGGTACCATGGAGGTGGAGAGCCAGCCTCGCTTACTAGGACAATGCGCCCAGATGCTGAAATATGTTCATAAATAAATAAATCTTTCTGCTTATTGCTGTTAGAATTGCAGCCTACCTGGCTCTTCACGCTAAATAATTCAGAGGAGAGAGCAGCCAGGCAGCACATGGAGCTGAGAGGAGGAGTTCTGCAGGGATAGCTGCTGAGGAGATGGTGTGGGGGGGATCATGGGGTCACCCGAGTGACCACTGAGAGCAAGGGAGGGGTCTTACATTAGGTGCTTTGCGAAATATTAATTGGTTATCTCCCCATGTGATGTGCTCTGGCTGTGGGCTGCCTTTCCTTGCGAGAGCACGCTGCGTTTGCAAGGTGCTGTGTGCTGTGCATGTGCAAGCTCTCCAACCCAGAAGGTAGCCCTAATATTTTGTAAGATCAAGGGGGTGCTTTGCATTGCATGTCGAGAGCCATCATCTGCTGTAAGTCTTGTCCTCAAGAGAAGAAGCTCGCTCTAAACTCCCTAACAAATTACTTGGGTCTTTCCTTCTCTTTTAGGCTCTGAAACAAACACGTCAGATCAATCCTACTTTTGTTATCTACTTTGATCTCTGGAAGCAATGCAGTTGAGTGCTGTGGGGTTTGTCTGTGGAGAAGTCTACTCTGGGAGATTTATTATCTCTGAGAGCCTATTCCAGTGGTGTTTGATGTTGCTGGGGCTTTCGCTCTTTATCTGACAGGGATCAGGCTTGCTGTAGCCCAGGCAAGGGCTGGGGGGATAAGTGGCTCAGCAGGTGGTTTTTCATGATGCTGGAGTGAAAAACAAAGTGTAGTGCTTAACTAAGGATATTAAATAAGAGACAATTTCAAATGAATTTAAATGAACGGGGATCTGCAAACCTGTTTGGTTTCAGTGGACTCGAAATCCTTCACTCATTACTCTTGAGCATTCCCAGCTGTGACATTTGATACCGTGTATGAAGTCGCAATGCACATGGCTGCTCTTGAGGAGCTCATGACTGGAGAACATGCAGCAGCATGGCCCAGCCAGATGGAGATGTGTGGTTGAGGCCAAGTTGATAATCTGCACAGAGGTGTCTAAATGTAAGTCCTGTGCTGGACCTGGATGTGCTCAAGGGAAACCCTGGTAAGAGACATTGGGTTAGAAGTTCACCCAGTTGGCTTTCCTTAGAGTTGCGTGATGCCAATCTGGTGGGGCAGGAGCAAGAGCAGGGCTCTTCTCTCTGGTCCATTCCCCAACAGATCAAGTCTGTTTCTACAGCAAGCTCAAGTGGAAAACGTCACCTCAAGATGAGCCCAGACCTTGATGAGGAGCCACAAAGGTGATCTGATGGGAAGCAGCAGAACCAGCAACATGGGGAGTAATTGATGGGCCAGGCCTGGGGTGGACAGTTCACCCCATGTCTCATGCCAGCACTGCCTTGACCCCAGTGCTGGTGTGAGTCCAGGTAGAAAAGTATTTGATGTGGTTTTCTCTAGCTGGCTGCTGGAGGTTCATCCTCATCAGCACATTGCTGGAGGAGTAATTTTTCCTGTGTTCAGCAAAGAATAATAATGTAAATAGATATATAAGGGAACTTAAGCCAAAAGTAGGGAGGTATTTTAAATAACAGCCATAATTAGTAGGGCTAAATTAAATGACGGTTTTGCACATGGGGCTTTTAGGGAAAAGCAAGGACCATTTGGGCAAGAGCTGCCCAAAGCCCATGGCACAGTCCCAGCCCTGGGTGACTTGTGCTGCAGTCTGGGGGCTGACAACATGTTTGGGAGATGGGGAGAGAAGCTGTGGGAGGTGGCAGCTCTGATCCCACCACAGTGACCTGGGGATACCAGGAGCTTCTCCAGAGCCACTTGTGGTGTGGGCAGCTGGGGAGAGAGGCATGAACAAAGGGCAAAGCCAAGGCTTTCTCCAAAAAGCTGTCCTTCAGCTCCACATTTTAGATGGTCCATTTAGTATTCCTCTCCTTGGCGTGACTTTCCTTCTAATTACATTCTGTGCATCTTTATTTAGCAGTTATCTACTATTGTGGAGATACAGGTTATTAATTCCTCCCCTGCCCTGACTTTCACTCTGGTGCTTTGTCCACGGTCAAGGTGAAGCTGGGAGGGCTGAGGAGCTGCCATCTCCACGATACTCTCATTAGAAAATATTTTTCTCTCTTTGCTGTCTTCTGGTCTTACATGGTGGGGTTTATCACAGGAACTGATTACACCTCAAGCCCAGATTTATGGTTGGAAATGCATGCTTGTGATTTTAATACTGTTCGTGGCTCTTTTACTTCTTTCTTTCTGGCATGGTGAGCACTAGAAAAAGAAATAGTCCGAGATTAAGAGCAGAACATGCATATGAAAGAAAGGAGGTTGTGTCTTGTAGTGGACTTTTAAAAATTATTATTATTATTATTTTAGCAAGTGTTGTTTAAACAGAGGTCACCTCAGATTTCTCCTTTCTTGCCAGAGCTGTGCAGGACGGTGTAGCTCTGCGGCAGCAGCTCCTGTACACCATTGCCCATTGGGGCTGATGTCCAAGACCAGTGCTCATGACGAGTTCAGCCACATGCAGGAGGAGCTGATGGCTTTTTTGTCTGTGCTTCCCACGGCTTTTGTGAAGCCAAGGGAGAGGAAACGGAGACACGCATGGTTTGTAAAGATCCTGAATGCCTCCTGATCTCTTGCTTCATGCTTTGAAGCTTCTCTCCAAAATGGGTTTTCCTGCACACCTCACGAACACATGGGCAGCTGTTTGTGCCAGATGTTGGAGTGTTGGGATGATCACCCAGTGGCACCTGCCTTGCAATGAGACCATGAGAGCAGGCACGGCCCCATCTGCTCTTTCCACCCATCCCCATCCTCCCTTCCACATTGCCACTTTGCACGTGGGCATGATTGGACACACCAACTTTGGGGTGCTCCTTGATTCCTGTGGGTTTGCATCTCATGCGGAGGCAGGGCAGGCATGGTAGCTGAACATGAAACCGTTCTGCTCTGTGGCTGAGGCCACCATGGCTCTTTCTCCTCCTGGGCTCACCACCTGGTCGTGGTATTAACTGAACTCGCTGTAGGTCTGAGCACTATTTCAAAACACTTGGTCTGAAGCTGTTCACCAAAGGAAGGGTGAAGTATAGCCGGGAGGGGAGGCAAATTAACGCTAGAAAGAGGATCCAAAAATAGCAAATTCAGGGGGTATCCAGGACATGTATTAAATCTTTCAGGCGAGGCAATCTATCGTGAAGCAGGGAGGACAGCAAAGAAGAGAAGGAAATTACACTTGGGGGCAGTTAAAAGTTCATGTGTACCTAGCTTTGCTCCTCCATAACATTAACATCCCATCCTGGGCAGCTTTTGGCTCAGGGATCCCCAGCTGCTGTCGCTGCAGTGCCCACGGGGACAGACCGAGCTGCCGTGGCACAGCCCGTGTTCCCTGCACTCTCGCTCTTCCTCCAGCTTCTCGTGCCCACGGGGACCCCCAGCCCCACACAGCCCTGGTCGCAAGGTGCATCCAGCCTAGTGGAGCCACAGCCCACCCTGGCCCCGTGCCAGTAATAATACATTGGGTTTAATTAAAGCAGTATTTTTCATCTCCTTCATACATTATTTGGTTATTACTTCAGAGCCAAGGAATTCTTATATTCCCCCCACTCCCTCCCTTCCTCTTTTAATCTGCTTTCTCCCCCCTTCCTTTTGCCCTTTTGGTGTCCTTTCGCTCATCCCCAGGGTTTTAACTCTTTTTTCAGCTCTCACAAAGTTATGATGAGGTTTTATAAGGATTCATTCATTCGGGTGGGATTGGCTGCTCACGGTGGTGGGACATGCCAGTGGGAATCAGCTCGGTGTGCCCCAGCCATGCCCCAGCCAAGCAGGGCAGGAGCTCGCAGGTAGAAAAGCTCCATCACAGGTGGAGGAAAAGGTGTTTTTCTGTCTCAACGAGTCCAACACCAGACTTGAATTAGATTTCTACTGAGTTGTTTGTGCAGCACCAGCACAGCGGGGAGCAGCGGCTCAGACACGGGGTGTCTGAGATGCTGTTGGATGATGCAGGTCCTCACTTCGGTGCTCAGATGGTGCCCTGTGGTGAACCAGCCTCACCACCTGGTTCCTTGTCCTGCCATGCCAGCGCTGTCCGCAAGAAGCAGCTGAGATGATGTCCTCCTGGGAGCAAATGCCTCAATAGGAAAAAAATGTGTTTGCAGTGAATATTTTGTTCTGAAGCACTCTCTGCTCAGCAGGATGCTCAGGGCTGGGCTGAGTTCGGCTGGGGCTGCAGGGGATCAGCTGCGAGGGGTGTGACACCACTAACGCTGTCATTCCTCTCCTTCTCCAGGCCCTTCCCATCGGAGGAGACGACGGAAAACGATGACGACGTCTATCGAAGCTTGGAGGAGCTGGCAGAGTAAGTGGCCTCGCCTTGTCATGGGGAGGGGACGCAGAAAGGGAAAAGTTGCAGTGTAGTTCCTGCAAAGTCAGATAAAATTTGACAGCGGGGCTGGGAGAGCCAGGCTGGCTACTTTGATCGTCTTGCCAGGAGATTTTTGTGCTCTTAGAATAGTCCATCTTTTCCCATGTAGAGGCCTGGGAGGCATCACTTTGAATTGGGTTGAGTTTCTGAGTGGCTCAGTGGAGGGCCAAGCCCATGGGGAGCCCCCTCCACGTGCTCAGTCCCATCATTAGCTGCAAAACTCTGGGATGTAATTCCTCTTCCAAGCTGACCAAAGCCGAGCCACTCATTGGGACTGGGATACTCATTGCTAACTCAGCACTGGACCCCCCCCAGTGCCATTTTTGTGGCCTTGTGGGTGCTGGCACAATGGTCTGCATCCCCTGTGAGTGATTTTGGACCACACCAGCCAGCCCCAGGACAGTCCCTCTCAGGGCACCCATCCTGCTTGTCGCTGGTGGTGTGGGGTGATGCTGCTGGGGTTTCTGCGTCTATATTTGTCTGGGTCTCTGGTGTCTGTGTTTTGCTGCCCATGGTGATGATATAACAGACTTTTAAAAGTAACCTTGAACTACGACGTATGCGGTGAAACGCAGGCGCTATCGGAATTCGATGGCAGCGTTCCCGTCAGCCTGGGTTTTGCTTATGAAGTGCAGTCTGTTTTGTATGGGGGGAAAGTCGGTATGGGTGAATATGTGGCTTTATACAGTTAAATATTATTGTTCCACAACATAAATACTAAGGTTCCTTAATCCAATGAGTTCCTTATGGCTTCAGTTATTACAAAAGTAAATCGTAAATTACCAGTCGAGGGAACAGAGTACGCTGGATTCCCCAGCTCGCGGTTTACTCCCAGCAGCTACAGTTTAATAAAATTCTAACTTATAAAGGGGTCTTTTCAAGAATAACATTTTTCTCCCCCCCTCTCCTATAGTTCTCAAAATCCCTTTAATATTGGGGTTTAAAATGCCTGATTCTCACGCATAGGTGTGCTTTTAATTGGAGAACGGTCTGTGTGTGAGCTCGCACACCAGCGCTGGTGGGGATGGCAGCGCTCTCCTAGAGATCAGGGTTTCAGTGAGGAGCAGGTCATTTGGTGTTGAAGATGAATTCCCAGCTTTAACTGCTCTGCTGCCAGCAGTGCAGCTCCCACAGGATGTCCAAGTGGAAGCTTCCCAAAACTGTTCCTTGGACCTTTGCAAGCTGGTCCCTCTATGAGAGGATTTCAGATGCCCAAGTCCTGTGCTCACATGACTTAGAGGTCTATTTCTTCTTGATCGCCTTGTTCTGTCCCAGATTGTCTGCAGCTTTTATCATTCCTTTTTCCCCATTCTTTGCAAAATTCTCTTCTTTACATCTTTAGCTAGGAGCACTGGGGAAAGGTGTCTGTAAATCAGCATGGGGATATTGCACAAATTCCTTCTTCTAACTCTGTGTTCCTGGTGCAGCCGGGTTGTGCACGGAAACACAACATACGGACTGGAGACATAATTCACCCATAACTGTCAAAACTTCAGAAATGCCCCGGACAGCCCCTTAGTGCAAGTGTTGCTGCCTCCACTGACACATCAGCAATAGTTTCCCTTTCTCCCTTTGACAAGGAATGTCTCTCCGTGCCTGACAAGGAAACTTTCATTGGTAATTTCGCAGTCACAATGGTGTGTACAGGGCGCTGGCAAACCCCGGGGTCTCCTGAGAAAGCTCTTTCTTAGCTGCTGCCGATCTCCAAACAGCTGAACAAGGGCGTCATTCACGAGCTGGGAATGATTCAGTCCATCCAGCATCTTTGCATTTAATATCGCTGATGATCCAGCAGCCTTGGGCAGATCCGAGTGCATCCGAAATGCTTTGTTGGGGGCGAGGAAATGATTTTCACGGCAAGCAGCGAAGTGACCCAGTGCATGGAAGGAACCGCTACCAGACAGCCCAACCAGGCACAGCAGCTCTCCATTTTGCAAGGGAGACCTCTCCATATCTGTATGTGTTTTCCACATTAATTTCCTACATCTGTGCAGCTGAGTGATTATTTTTGCCCTTTGGATCATTTTGGAGGGATGTCCATAAAGCCACAGTGAAACATGCCACTGCAAAGGCCCAGCACAGCATCCTCGCTGACCTTGAAGGGCTGAGGTGCAGGTGAGGAGAGACAACCCCAGTGGGCTTGGCACTGCCAAGTCACCCCTGGGGAGCAGGGAGTCTCCCAAAGGGAGCTCTATTTAGGTGACATGCTGCTGGGATAAAAAGCTCGAGATAAATACTGGTTCTAATGACATTTTGGGGGTAGGTAAAAGTTGGGGTTTTTTTGAGAATCACAGAATAGTAGAGGTTGGAAGAGACTTCTGGAAATGATCTCATCCAACCCCCCTGCTCCAGCAGGTCACCCAGAGCAGGGTGCCCAGGATCACATCCAGGCGTGTTTGGAATCTCTCAGAGAAGGAGACTCCACAACCTCTCTGGGCAGCCTGGGCCAGGCTCTGCCACTGTCACAGCAAAGAAGTCTTTCCTTATGTTCAGATGGAACCTCCTGGGTTCCAGTTTGTGCCTGTTGCCCCTTGTCCTGTCACTGGGCACCACTGAAAAAGAGTCTGGCCTCATCCTCTTGCTCCCTGCCCTTCAGCTATTGATCAGCATTGATCAGATCCCCTCTGAGGCTTCTCTTCTCCAGCTCAACAGCCTTTCTGTGACACAGAGATGCTCCAGCCCCCTCAGCATCTTCGTAGCCTTCACTGGACTTTCTCCAGTTGTTCCTTGAATGTCAAAATGCTTCATTTCAGCCTTAAGTTGTTAAACAGAGAAGTTTGGTGTCCCCCATTTGAGATTTTGGGTGAATTCCTGTTCTGCAGAGCATCCAAACTGCACATATTTGTGACAAAGGCGCAGATTTGGGAAGCAGAAGGAGCAGGCTTTGTCCTCACGATGCTCTGAAGAGCAAGGACCTTCATCCCAGCAGGCAGCAAGGTTCACACTAGTGTGGAGGAGCCGCAGCCGGGGACAAAAGCCAGTGCTGGGGCTGGGAGCAGATCAGTGGCAGCTCCGCGCGAGCGCTGCAGAAACGAGCTGCCTGTGTGAGGGCGTGGGGGGCCTGCGGGGTGCAGGTGTGGATAAAGGATGTTCATGCCTTGATGAACCCGTTGTGCTTTCGTCTTTGGGGTATCACTTAGCTCCCCCACACCGGGTCAGCCATCCGGCAGATCGAGGCAGAGAATTGCCTGGAAATAGCTATTTCTTTTTAAAAAAGCGCAAAACCCAAAAAACCAAAAGAACAATTGGTGATGAAAAGGGAAGAGGAAGCTAAAAGGGTATCAGGGGAGCTAGAAAGTTCTCAAATTCCCTGTCCTCAGCCTGCTGGCCCCTCGGTTTGCTTTGCCATCAGCCAGATGGCAGCTTGCAATGAGCCTGGGCAGATGGCGAGGGCCGGCCAGTTTGCAAGTGGTGCCTGATCGATACTGGGAGCAGCAGTAAAGGGATGTTTGTCCTCTGCTGCCTGATTTATTTCTGCATGCCCTAACGCCAGACCCTCAGCTAGCAGCTGGTTTAGGGGGAGTTTGCCCAGGAAATGAGCAGGGCTTTGCAACGGCAACACATGGGTACATTCGCGGGAACCTGCCCCCAAAAATCAAAGCGACCCGTGTCCTGAGGATGCTCCCACAGGGATATGGGGTGCTGCTTCCCACTTGGCACTGATGGCAGTAGGCAGTTATCCACCTTACTGCTGAGCATCTTCCCTGCCAACTGCTTCTTCATCTCTCTTGATGGCTGTTCCAGCTGCCTCAAACCATTCTGGTACTTCAGGAGTTATACTTAACTTTTAACCTTAATTTTCTCTACTGCCACTTAAGCTCTCTCTAGTTATTTTGTCTCATTAAATTTACGAGAGCAATTAATCCTGGTCCTCTTTACAGCATCAAAACTTTCTTTATCATGAACGTTCTCCTTCATGGCACTGTCCCTCTGCGCTGGCACGAAGCCTGTCAGGCTTGAGTGCGTTACACATTGGGCAGGTTTGGGGTTTTTTGGTAGTTACTTGAAGAATTCAGAGTCAGGCAGAAGTGCTGTGAATGTTTTGACATGAAACATTTAATTTTACATGACTTTTACCTCCTTTTTTCCCCTTTAAAAGTGAATTGCTTTGCAGGGAGAAGTTGTAGTGTTGCAAAAAGGACAAAGAAAGTGTTTTAAGCAAAGAGCTCCTGCCAAACCCTGCGCTGGAGCCAGTGTGTGCCCCAGGGAGACTTTGTCCCACAGAGCAGTGTCCCCCAGTCTTGTTCTGAGCCTCAGCTCACTGGAGATTTAGCCCCAGCAAAAGTATCAGGGATAGTGGTGTATTCCCAAACCTTTCATTGTAGAAAAGAGGAGTTGCAGAAGATCTCCTGCCTGGCCTCAATTTCTCAAATGATGCATCTCGTTTGGGCTCAGACTCTGCCAACAGCCTGTCTCCTGCCAAGAGCTTCTCACTGAGGTTTCTCCTACTTCTTGCACTGCTGTCACCAGCGTTGCCTCCTCATATCTTCCAAAACAGTGATGTGTTCAGCAGAATTTCTCAAGCGCATTGAAAAAAAGCAATGAGTAGAGGAGCCAAGGTGAGATGATAAGTTAGCTGCCACTTTTCTTATTATTTTTGCTGTGTTGGAAGAACCACACACGCCAACCAGTTAAATAAATGGCTCCATGGTACGAGGCACTCGAGCCATAGCACTTGTAAACGCGTCTTTTTTTCTTTGTCATCAGTAAAGATTTTTATGTGTCCTGCTTGTGCCATTTCTAGGATCATGCTGGTTGCTATAACTGTGTGAAGCTCATTCTTGGGATTCTGATGTTCTGCTTTGAGTGGGGAACGTAAGACCCAAGTCAAGTAGATGGCAAAAGGCTTCCCTGACTATTTCCAGTTGCGTGTCTCTGTCCAAGTACAATCTGGCTAATTAAAACCCTGCGAGACCTCGAATCCAGCAACTGCAGATCTTGCACTTCTTCACCCTGAAACCTAAGCCTGCCAGATGTGCGGCAAATATAGGACTCTGCTTGTCCTCGTCTGACAGAAACAGTGCATGAGGGGGTTGGTTGGATGAACTGTCTATTTATAGCTGTAAGTGCAGAGCAAGAATGAGAAAGTGGAGGATTACTGGGGTGAACTGGAGCCTCGCAGCTGCTGAGCAGCTGTCTCAGGGACCCAGCAAATGTACTTCCAGCCTGGACCCAGAGACAGCTCTGAGATCTTCTGGCTCTTGACCTCTGCCATAGGGTGGGAAATTTGGGGTTGTTGTTTGGTGGTCTTATTTTAGCTTGTTCTCTCTCCTCCTCCTCTTTGTCTTGCTCTTCCTCGTGGTTCTGGCTTTTTCATGAGCAGAATGAAAACAGTGGCATGGTTTAGACAGGGTTTTGGCATGGTGAGGTTGTCCTGAAGGTCTCTATAGGGTTTCTCCTTGAATTCTTGAGGCTGGTATAAACTCATCAACTTCCCAGAGCTTGGAGCAGCTTTTCTGGATGAAGAGGTCCTTTGGTGGCCCTCGAGACACTCAGAGTTTCCCCACTTACCATCTTCATCTACAGTGTCGTTATAAGCGTGATGTGCAACCTTCCTTTAATATAGTGGACCTGCTGCAGATTATTTATCGGGGCATTGTGGGCCATTTACACCCATCCCCTGATGTGGGCAGCCCAGTCCAGAGCTCATCTTCTCCCAGAGTCCAGATGCAGACTATGTCCTCTGTTTTGGCCCTTTGCTGAGCTCTGGAGGGGCCAGAGCCCAGCGGTGGGACCAGTGGCTGCACCCAAGGCAGTGAGGTTCTTCCGCAAACTAACTCAACTTTGGCATCTTGTGTGGGGAGATTGTACCTGGAGGTGCCAGGGGACACAGGGGGACCCAGCCCTTCCTCAGCTTGCTCCTTCCGTGTCCCTGTTTGTCCCTTACTCCAAGGCAGCTGCCTGGCACTGGTCCCTCTGTTAGGGGAGCTGGTCCTTGCCGTGGCTGCTGCCTGCTTGGGAGGGCATTTGTGCAGAGTTGGCATTGCCGGGGGGAAGAGCTCAGCCAAAAGCATTGTTTTTGCCTGAAACTGCCTTAGATGTGAAAAGCTATATTCTTTTTTGCTTGGAATGCGCTTTCCTGGCTAGGCAAGATGCTGCCAGCCCAAAGCTGGTTACATCCATCCTAATAACTGTAATTGCAAATGCTGGTGTTAACTCTGAAGGGCGGATAAAATCCCTTCCCTAAACCCAGAGCTGTCAATGAATCTCCTAATCCAGGCAGTAGATCATCAGCTCTGATACCTGCAGGTAACTCACAGACTCTGCTGCTTTTATTAAAGAAGTAAATTGCTTTTCTTTGTGCAGAACAAGGTGAGGATCTGGCCTTCCTTGCTGAAGCTGTTCAGTTGGTGCATGACATGCTTGGGATGCTGAATTTATTGCCTCCTGTAGCAGGGGACTGTGCTAAACGTGGAAAATACCTGCCCTGCCTTCCCTCCTTGTTTAAAATTTAGTGTATTCTTAGGTTGCCGCTGGCTAAAATCATCCTGATGCGTGTTCCCTTTTTTAAATGATGGGGAGGGGGCATATTTTAAACTCTGACAAAATCCAGAGGCCGATGAAGATCAATATGTGCAAAGCAGCGGCGTCAACTGCCATACATGCTCTGGCAAAGCTCAGCCAGTCATGGGCTGCTCCGGGAGAGGTTAAACTGCACGTTTTACAGCTCTCCATAAAACTTGCAGCCTCTGGTGTTTCTCAGAGACGTACTAGGAATGTGTTTTAATAAATAAGGGTCCGCTGGACAAAGATGATGTTGTTTTAATAGCATCACGGCCGTTGGGTTTGAGCATCTCTAGTGCCTCTCCCCTAAGCTCTGAAATGGAAGTGTCTTTCTAGATGAGCTCAGGACAAGGGAGTTGTCCCAGTTTTTTGCCTCAGGCCAGAAGGAAGGGCTTGTACGGGTGTTGATGAGGAGGAATGAGTGGAGCAGCAGAGGCTTAGCCCCTTGGTTAGAGCAATAAGAGCATAAAGGGGCCGGATGTGGCCCCCTGTGATGGGTGCAGTGCTTGTGTCAGTTGGCTCTTGGCAACTCTATGGACAGATTTGCTGAGTTGTCCTCTGGTGGGTGCTTCTGCCACTTTCTTGGTGGCTCAGAGGAGATCTGGGTAGGGCAGACTGGACCACGTCTGTGGGGCATCTGTCTTCCTCCATGCACTGTCTAGGCATTCCCTGATTTAGCAAAACCCCTTCAACATCCCATGTTGCCACCTGGGTTTCTCAGCAGTGATGTCCTGGTGCATGCCTAGCTGTGGTCCAGAGCTCATGGCTCCTTTGTGGAAAAGGAGCTCTCTCCTTGGAGAATAGGAGGGCTTGTCCAGGCTGGAGCCCCCGTGCAGCAGCAGACGATGCTGGGGTTTGAGGCTTGGACGCGGTACCTGGTTGTGCTTGTGTGCAGGAGAGCAGGTCCAGATGATGCTCGGGGAGCAGGGCTTCCCAGGGACACCTCAAGATGCTATCTTCTCCTTCTGCATATAGCCCAGAACAGTTGCTGAGCTCTCTTATTGCTGGTGATGAGCAGCCTTCGTACAAAGCAGGCTCTGCCCTGGCAGCAGCATCGCCGCAGTGCTCGCCATGGTCATATCATACCCAGCCAGGCGCCTGCTCACGACATTAACCCAGCCATAAGTTTCCCAACAACCCTCAAGCCAGGGAAATGATGTATGGAGAGACAGCCAGCATCTGAGAGGTGTGGGCGGGAAGGGCAGATTAATCAGGAACTGGGAGTTACTTGCTCTGGATAAGGAGTGGAGCTGAGAATATAAATATTGGTACAGATAATAACGGTGACGGCGACGCTTGGGAAGGGGAAGATGGATCACCAGCTATTAGTGGGCATTATTACAGCAGCTGTAATGCATCACTCTGGAAGAATGGGATGGATACATCATGCCAGTGCATTTATTTAAAATCCCCAAACTTTTATTAAATAAATCTGTTCTTAAAAATAGAAAGAACTGTATTTAGAAAAGAAATAAAGCCGAGTTTTGCAAACAGATGCGCTCTGGCACTCCGTGCTGCACAATACAGAGATGTCGAGCGCTACAGCTTGAGCATAGTTTTACACCTAAATATATTGGCATGTAATTAATACCCATGTTGAAAGAGAGCTCATAAAATATGCGAACACTGATATTCCAGCATTTCACACTGTCCTGGTCCCATGGGGTTGACTTCTACGGGAGCCATTAGCAATCAGCACCTGTAGATCTAAGCACTACAATTATTATTGTTAATTGGTATTTATTATGGGTTGAATTTTCAAAAGTGTTCTAAGACTTAGGAGCCCCTTGGGGCTAACACCATCACCTACCTAACACCATCACCTTTAAATACATGTTGGGCACTATGTTTCAGTGATGCCTTCAAAGCTCGTGCTTGCAGGGGAATCTCCTAAGTGATGTGGCCGGTCCTGAAAATGTGACTCTTTTGCTGCTTAATTTATCTCTGCTGTAAATACTATTATTGGGCTCTGCTCACTCTTGGAGCTGAACAGCATAGAATTATTTAGGTTGGAAAAGACCTTTAAGATCATCAAGTCCAACCATTAACCCAGCACTGCCAGGTCACCACTAAACCAGCACCCACCACTAAAGCATCACCGAGCTGAGCAGATGGTGAACTTGCTTTATGGTGATCAGGAGAGTCTCCCCCTCCTCTGGGAAATATCGGATTAAAAATCTGATATCCCTGCCCAGCAGGGCAGAGATTGTGTTTTATGGGAGCTGGTGGATCACCCAGAGAAACTGGATCTAGAACTTTTAAACTGGAACATGGTGCCCATGGGGCCATGGCTGGAGGTGGCTTCTTGGGCTGAGCTCTGCCTGTGGCCAGTCTGTGTCCTAAAGAGGAGAGGCAGGAGATGACCAGGAGGCTGTGGGCATCTTCGGAGGCAGGTGGAGCTGGACGTGGTCACATTCAGTGGCTCAGATGGTCCTGCTGGGCCTCTTGGCCATCAGGTCTGTCTTGACCGGCCCGATTAGCGCCGAGCAAAACCTCAGCAGGGGCAGAGCTGGCAGAGCACAGTGGACTGGGCATCACAGGCGTGCTCGGCACGGGACTTGGAGCAGCTCTTGGCTGCAATTCCCACTCATGTCGAGCAGCGTTTTGCCTTTTCCATTCTTTAGCAAGCAGAAAGAGATGCGCAGCGGGTACCGATGCGGGAAAACCAGAGACTCCTAATTCAAACAGAACGTGGATTGAACAGGTCAATGCTGTGGGCCAGGAGGGTTTTCTTATTGTCGTGGTTATCCTCCCTCCTTGGTGCAAGAGGAGTTGTTGGTTTGCCTCATCAAGTGACAGTGAATATACTCTCAATATTATCGCTAAATGGCTTTCCTTCTCGTTCCAGCGAACATGATCTGGGGGAGGATATTTATGACTGTGTCCCCTGTGAAGATGAAGGCGATGATATCTATGAGGATATCATCAGAGTGGAAGTTCAGCAGCCCATGGTAACAATTTATGTGCATTTTTAAAGCTACACCTTGGTGGGAGGGGAAGGAAGAGGATTCAATTAAATAAATAAGAATCCGCCAATGACGAGGCGAATCGCTTTGCATCACTCCTCAAAACTGAGCTGCCTTGTGAGAGGTAAAAACAAGCCAAACTGGGATGGTGCTGGCCTCGAGGGTGTTCTATGAGGAGTTTCCCAGCCCACCGTGTTATCTGAAGGAGTTTGGGGAGGAGGAGGGGAAAAGGAGAGGTAATAAATCCTGAAAGATAAGCTAAAAAGAGTAATTTGCTGCTGAGCCAAGGCAGCGTGTGTCACCTCAGCCCTTTCTTGTATAAATGGCAAAAACGAGGGAAAGCTCCCACCGTCCAGCAGCCAGGTAGTGCAGGATTAGGGTCAGTGGAATTGGCAATTTTTCACTGTCCCTCTACAATGTTTTATCTTTTCTTGGACAACACAGG
The DNA here is from genome assembly GCA_013400335.1 of Eurystomus gularis. Lineage (NCBI taxonomy): Eukaryota > Metazoa > Chordata > Aves > Coraciiformes > Coraciidae > Eurystomus > Eurystomus gularis. Next base: position 372,436 of record VZZY01017682.1, read on the forward strand.
GCAGTGATGGAGTCGATGGCGCTGACTCCCTTTCCTCCCCATCCTTAGTCAAAAGAGTCTATTATTAATACAAGCACCCACATATCTGTCTAAATACTGGAATTTTGGTAAAGATTTGTTGCAATAACAAGTGTGTAATGCTAATTGGTTTTTTGTATTTCTGCATGCTTCAGATTAGATATATGCAGGTAAGACACATTGATTAAAATATTGGTTTCCATCCAGCTGGTAGGTTTGAGCTGTGAGTTCTAAGGGGGTGTTCAGAGGGTGTCCATTCCTGTGCATGATCATTAAAACCCCATCGCTGAATCACCTCCTGGGTTCAGAGACTGCACTGAGGAGGGCAGCACCTCCCGATCTGTTTTCAGCTCCGCTTTACGGATGTAAGAGCAAGAGAAGTGACTGCAGGAGTTGGACCTTTGAGAAAAACATGTATTATCAGATTTGACCTAAAATCATGAGAATTGGCAACCCTGGCAGGGGATTTGTATAAGTCTAAAGTATTATTTATGACCCATTTAGGTTCTGTTGTGAGTTTCATCTTAAGAAAAAAAAAATGGGGAAAACCAGCATTTATCTCTCATTTATTTGTCTTTAGCTGATAGTCTTTGGTGATGTGGTTCTAATAAATGCAAAAAATGTAGTGCTTGCCATGTTGAAACATATTGAATAGTACATCCAGGGTTCCTTCCTAATATCTCTGGATAAAAATAATATCTGCTAACATAAACCAGGAACAGTACTCCCCTGACTTTCCAAACTTGTGCTTGTTCTGAGTTTGCTGTCACCAAAGGCTGCACTGGAGCTCTGCTCCACATGAGCAGGTTCCTGGACCACCCTCAGGAGTGTCTGACCCAGCGTTATTTTTCCTTTTTCTAGAAAATGGGAATGACAGAAGATGACAAAAGAAATTGCTGTTTGCTAGAAATCCAAGAAACAGAGGCCAAATACTACAAAACACTTGAAGATATAGAAAAGGTAAGAACTGAGCCATGTTTTCTGTACCATCACCTTCCGCATCATTGCTTGATCTTGCATATATCTCACTGCGTTAGTTCTCGCTGCAGAGGTGATGAGGCAGGATCGATGCATTCACACGTAAAATTGGAGAGAAGGGGCATCCAGAAAACCTGTAGTGACAAGCACAAATATGCAGTCTGTAACTGTAGGAGCCAAAGAACATATTTTTTCTGATTGTTGCATATTGGAAATAGGCTGAAAACCATCCTGCTGTGTCCCCCCTACCCCTGGATAAGAGACTCTTGCTCCTTGCTCAACCGGGCCGCTCTCGCTGATAAGAGCCACGTTTGCAGATATCTTATCGCTTTGATTGCTACGGAATAATTTCTTTATTCAGGGTGTTTTTCAAAAGCGCTGAAGCTGTGCTGACTTGTCATTGAGACTAATTGGATTAAAAGTAACATTTTGCTGCTTGGAATTCATGGGTTTTAATTGGTTTTGGTAAATCATTGTTGTGCCTTTCTTTTAAATAAAAATAAAAACGAACACCTCAGCAAGACAGCGGAGCCACGGATAGGGCTGGAGCCTGGAGGTGGTTTCTGCTCCGAGGAAAGCAGCAGGAATGAAGAACAATAGTGAAAATCAAGCTGCCATTTCTAATCACCCTAACGCTTTTCTTCCCCCCCTTTTGCAATTATTTGCCTCCGTCTGCTGAAAGTTCCCACAAAGAAGCTGTGAGCAAAAGCGGCGCGATGGGATAACATTTCCTATTTTCCATGGAAATGTTCCAACGTACGTGTCGTTTATGTAAATAGCCCTTGTTCCTTGGAAACAGCCGCAGCCCTTCTGGTTCAGTCTAGAGGAAGAGTTAAATTATCACTTTGATATCCATTTAAAAGACTGGCAAAGGCTTAGTAGGCTCTGACGGCGTGTTATGGGTAGATGGTCCTGTCTTTGGTGTGCTGCATCGGAGGCTTCTTTTGTAGTTACAAGTCATGTAGACGTTTCTATTAATATGTATTTGTTCAGAAAGGCATTTCCAGAGTAATCACATCAGCGGCGCTTTTTCAAGGGCAAAATTCTAGTGAGATAATCAAAGAGCTGAAAAATTCGTCCGAGCTCTCCCCAACTGCAGCGAGGTGAAGAATCTGTGCATTTAAATCCCCTTCCCTGTAGATTTAGCAGGAGAGGGGCTGCACCCACCCATGGGTGGGGGTCTTGCACCTTCCCATGCCTGGAAGTGCCGTGGGGCTGAGGGGAGCTCGGGGGAAGGTGATGCACCCATGGGGGTTCCTGGATCTTGCTTGGGTCCCCAACACAGAACAGTCTTTAGAACTATCTTATTGCTCATGTGCCTTGCAAGGGCTTAAATCCATTAAAACCTGGCTTTTCCCTGCCTAGGTGAAGCAGGGAGAAATACCCGCCTTGTGCAAAAAGAAACTTGCTTCTCTCCACTGTTTCAATCCCTTTTCCATTTACTTCTTGCAGAACTACATGAACCCTCTGAGGCTGGTACTGACTCCCCAAGACATGGAAGCTATTTTTATCAATTTGGAGGTAACGGTGTAGACATTGTGCCTTAAATCTTTGCTCTTTTCATGGCAGCTCAGCCACCTTCCTGCTTAAGAGAAGACTCAGGTTTTGTGTTAGATTTGTGCATTCACCTGTAGAGGTTCAGTCCTTCATGTGCTGCGGAGCTTCAGTGGGTTTTGGAGTTATTCTTTAACACTCCATTTTAGAGTTGGGGATTATATGAACTCTAGGTAGGAAAACAATTTTATACAGAGGATGTTCCAGGACTGGGGCTGTGTATTTTAGCTGTACTTAGAGATGATTTGGGCACGCTGGAATGAAGGGATTTATTTCAATGCTGTCTTGCACAGCATCTGGGATGGAGCCTGCCCATCTCCTCTGCCTCCTTCAGACGTGTGAAAGGGACTTTAAAACACATGGAAATCCTGGGGTATTTAGCACTGTGTAACTCCTGGTGGAATTACACCCTTGCAGTCCTGGCCATTTAGGGCTGCATCTCACTAGAATGACTTATCTGAAAAAGAGCTAAAAAAAAAAAAGAAAATGACTGCCTGATTAAGTCATGAATGTGGGTTTCTTTAGACTCTGTTTGCCCGCTTGCTTTGGATGTGTTTAAAGTATTGATTGTTTCTTCGTTTTAGGACCTAATTAAAGTGCACTTCAGTTTCCTGAGAGCCATCGATGTCTCTATGATGTCTGGAGGAAGCAGCCTGGCAAAAGTGTTTCTGGAATTCAAAGAGAGGTAAAGGAAGAGCGGTCTTTAGGCAGCTCCAGTTTTACCAGATATGGGTTAATATTCACAGGGCCCATCTCAGAATTTGGAACAGAAATGCCTGTCACAACAGACCAGGTTTGGATCCTCTGCAGCTAAATGCTCTCAAGTATCTGAAGCATCACTCAGTGCCAACATTTAAGCAGCCAAACCCAACCACAACCGTACCAGTTCTCCCAGGGGCACAGGTTGGGACACACAATGCATTTGCTGGGATGGATCGGAGGGGTTAGAGATGGGGACTTTATGGGGAGCTGGAATGGAGTGAAACCTCGCTCCCCTTCAAGGGTTTAGTGTGCTCTTCTCCTGGAAGCAGCAGCAAGACTTTGAGGGCCTGTGATGTGGTGGGATGACTCCTTTGCAGGGGAGACTTCGCTCCGGTTAGATCAAAGTGATGGCTCATATGATTCACATCTTTGGCAGCTCTCTTGTCCCGCACCTATTGCACGATGAATGGATGTAAAAGTTGCTTTTGCAAGCATAATAGATTCTGTGTTTTGGCAGCTGCAAGCAGCAGTACCCCAGGATGCAAAGATAAGGTTAATAAAAGCCTTTAATATCCTTAATACTAATCAAAGGCCTGATTCATTGTGGAATCACGCCAGGGTGTTATTTCACTGTGATTAAACCAGTGTCTAGACACAGAAATGCCATTCAGAAGTCAATAACTCTAGAAATACCATCTGCATTAATAATACACCGTAAGGTCAGATATTCCATCGTTCACAGTGCCTCTTTTTAGAAAGGGAATGTTTTCTGGATTAAATTTAAATAAAAAAAGTTTCCAAAGAAGAATGCAAATAATTCAAATAATTGAAAAATACTCATAAAACTCACTTAGGTGATTTTGATCTCCTAATTCCTGGCCCAGCTCTGTGCATGCCCCAGGACAGAGCTGTGCATGTGGGGAGCAGGAAAGGGATGTGGAAGGAGTCATGGAGGTGGCATTTGCTTCCCGGGGAGATCCCTGGGCTGAGTGGGAGCACCAGGCTCATTTTTGGGCTGACAGCCTTTAAATACATGTTTGCTTCTGTTAATTTGCTGGTGGGAGCTCAGCAGAGCCCTTGGAGCTGATGGGTTTCATGCAGGTGGATGAACAAACTGACCCAGTTGCTAATAGAGTTTGCAAGCAACTTTTTAAGGGACCTAAAAGCCTTCCTGAGAGGTGAGTAAGGGAGCCAGACTGATGGCTGGTGAGGTGGTGATAGCTGCATTCAGCCCATGGAGGTCCCGGGGACCTCAGCACTGTGGGGAACTGCTGCTCACAGCAGTTTTGGCTTGGAGAAGACTGCAAAACCAGGCTCATAAGGCTGCAGAGCTTGAAGCAACCTGATCTAAATAGGCAGGGTCCTTTTCCACGTCAGGAAAGACAATGATACTGCACTTTACAGCAAGGAAATCGGGATGCAGGAGGAGAAAGTGAGCTCACCTGGGAGACAGTGTTGTCCCACCAAGAAGGGAGCGTGGACCTCCAGAGTCTCCGCTTGGTCCCTGTATATAAAACCTTCCTCCATCAAAAGTATCTGTGACAAATAGCTCTCGCTTCCCTCTGCATCCTCAGAGACATCCCAGCAAAATGATGTATTGCTCCTCTGCTTTGCAGGTACTACTTTTTTTTTTTTTTTTTGGAAGGGAATAGTTTGTAAATCTCTTTCTCTGAAAGCCGACGGTTCGAAATTATGCTCCTGAAGCCTCTTTGAAACTCTCTGAGTGCTGGCAAGGTAGATATTATTGTGCATGTTCAGAAGTTGTCAAGGGGAAAAAGCAGAAGAATAATCTGTGTTGGCTGCTGCTTCGCCGGGGACTGCGGCTCCCATAAATCTCCCTATTCAGTTCCCGCCAGGCTCTGAGAGTCCCACGTTTATGGAGCGACACCGGGTCAGGTGCTCCCACATCATCTCCATCGAGAGACTTGCAGCGTGTGATGGAATACGTGTCTTATCAGCAGCAATACAGTTAACGGCAAGGAAGGGGGGGAAAACCCAAACCTGTCGTGCAGGATTAATGAGTGAAGTGGAGGAAGAAGGAGAAATTCACAGCAAAACTGCGCTGTTTCTGTCAGGCGTTTATAGCCCAGGGTGTCCATACAGAGCTTCACTGCATTTCCAAAGGCTGTGACAACCTTCTTTTCCCAAATTACCCCATCTCTTGATCTCTAGGTCCCTGTGGCCCATCTTGTGAGGAGCAAGGAGCTTTCTAAAATGTGTCCTTGGGCTTTAAGGGGACTTGAAGCCTCATTCTCTGATGAGGTGCAAATTGTCATTACTCACATCCATTCTGAGCATGTCTTAAGGATCAAGAGTTTCTTGCCTTCTTCCTTACTTGTTGAAATATCCAGAAACCTGCCGAGAGAGAGGTACGCATCAGCCATGGTGGTGGTGATCATTTTTTGGGCTGTGAGCAGCTGTGACTGAGGAAGTGAAGAGGTTTGGGGAGATGAATACAAGATACATGGGCCTGAATGAGCTGCGTTGGGAAGCACTCTTAGGAAATGGATTTTTGTTGTTGTTTGTTCTTGAAGCTAATATGGCACAGCCAGAAAGCCTTGAGACATCGAGGGCATGATGGTGATGAGAAAAAGCTGGCTCGCAGCCAAGGAGCTGCAGGGGGTTGCATTGCAGGGGTTCAGCACTGACCCCCTTCTCTTGCTTTAGTTAAACAGTTACTTGCTGGGGTTGGAGCTGCTCTGTGGGAGAGGCGAGTGCCGGTGGTGACCAGCAGCTTGGGCAGGGATGGGGCTCCAGCTCCTTGCTGTTTCTTTTCAAATTTGGGCTGTCATACCTTGGATGTAGGTACCTCTTGTAGAGTCACTTTGCAACCTGCTCTAGGAAAGGTCTTTCAGTGTGGAGCTGGGTTTCCCCTTATTATCATGGTGCTCCAGAAGCACATCTCTCGGGGAGAGGTGGTTAAATAAACTGCACTTGGGAGTGGAGGGATGAGCCATCGCATCTCTGAAAACAGGCTCCTCTGGCCACTCGGCCCCTTCTTCTCATCATGAGCTGAATCCCCACCACGGGCTTCAGCTCTGGAAACTTTGAAAGATTTAAATGTCCAAAAGCCATGCTGTAACAGAGTGTTAATACTTTGCTAAGCAGTTATATGGGGGAATAGCTGTTTGCCTTGTCCTTTCACTGTGTGTAAGTATATATATCTTTTATAACAGGTTATAACTGCCAGCGTGTGTTTCCAATTAAGTCTGTGATTTCCCCCTTCCAGGCTGCTGATTTACGGCAAGTACTGCAGCCACATGGAGTATGCCCAGAACACGCTCAACCACCTCCTCGCCAACCGGGAGGATGTCAGGCAGAAGGTGGAGGTGAGCGGGCTGGGGACATCGGGGCCGAGTACTGTCCACCTTCCTTGTCGCGGGTTTGGGAAGGGCTTGCTGGAGATGAGAGTGGTGTGTTGGGAATGTTTGATTTTACTAAGAGAGGGGAGGGATGTGGGGGGCTGTGCTCCACAGAGAGGGAGCAAAGCTGGGGGTGATCCTGATCCCCTGCTTGGCTCTTCATCTCCACCCAAGCACACTCTCTGTCCTTCCCTGAGTTTGCCCAACTGAAAACAAGCCAGGTAACTTTATTGGAGTGGGACTAGCTGTGGACAAGTTCCTCTTTGAGTCATGCAGGGAGACTCAAAGGCAGCGAGCACCCCCGAGCCAGGGTCTGGGTGACTTTCCGAGGTCACACGCAGCATCGGGGACAGTCGGAGGCCAACCCCAGTCCCCAGCGACCGCCCAGATTACTCCTCTGTCCTCCTTCTGCGGCGTAAAGGCTTAGTGTAAATAGGGGCTGATCCAGATATTAAGTAAATCAAAGGAGCCCCGGAAGGGATGCATTGTTTGAGCTGCTGTTTTTACCCAGCTTTAATTCCTGCTTTGGTCTTGATGCTAATCTGAATTTGCTGGGCTGTCTGTACACGTTACCTCGCTTTCTGCAAATGTGCTTTGATTTTTCCCTGCAAAAGTAGCAACTCAATTCAGGGATAAAACTGCATTTAATGATTTTAAAAAAAAAAACAACCCATGTTCTTCGGATCTTGCATCAAGCCAGTGCCTGTAGCATCCAGTCACTCCCATGCTTCTCTTTTCTCTCCCTCCGTCATGGCAGCTCCACTCACCTTCCTTGGGGGGCACGGGGGGGTCCCAGCCAGCACAGCAGAGTCAGGTATCTAAATGGGGCTGGGCAAAGGTAACGGTCACAAAACTTCCTGGGATCACATTAGCTCATCGGAATGACTTAATGCTTATCAGTGAAGCTGCAGCAGTTGCCTGCGTGCCTGCTCCCAGCCCCTCGCAAATAAAACACATTTGTTCAAACCGTCGAGGAGGTGAGTTAAGCTAATGCGTTTCATTTGACATTTCCCGAGGTCTGAGAGCATTCGTGTGCTCCCCTAATGAGCAGGATCTCATTAAGCTGGAGTAGCTCAGTTGCATGAGAATGCCTGCATTTGAGGGTCCAGCCTCCGTGTTTTATTCCTCGAGAACCTCTGCGGTGGGAGCTCTGGCACTGGCTGGGTGCTTGCAGGGACCATGAGTGTTTGTCATCAGAACTGAGTTTACAGAAGCAAAACGTAACTGCCACAGGCAGTTGGAGGCTTTTTCTGCAGGGGAGCCGTTGTTTTCCCCCAGCTGCTTCACTGCTGACGTATGGATTTCTTTACTAGGAATGCACGCTGAAGGTTCAGGACGGGAAATTTAAGTTGCAAGATCTGCTGGTGGTCCCAATGCAAAGAGTTCTGAAATATCACCTCCTGTTAAAAGTAAGTGTTTCAGCTTTGGCACTTCTCTCCAGCTGCCATCCTCGCCGTGGTGTCTTTCAGCTTTTACAGCAGAAAGCGAATCATTGCCAAATGCAGAGTGAGGGCTTTTGGGTTTTTTTTCCCCCTTCAAATGGAATAATTACAAGAGCTACTTAACACGACATAATATTTGTGCCGCTTTTTAAAGTACAGTGACCTAGGGTAATTCTGCACTTGTTAGCCACAAGAGGCAGTTAATGAATGTAAAATAAGCTTGCATATAATCTGATTATGTGTGAAATTCCTCCCGTCAAGTCCATGTAGCAGATCTCTGGAGCACCAGCCACTTGGCATGTTCCCCGTCCTACGGCTTCGGCCGCAGCCGCCCACCCGAGCATTGCTGCCACCACCCTGGCACAGGCAGCAGCTTTCCGAGCACACCCAAACTCTTTCTTTTTCTTTCTTTTTTACTTTTTCAGGAGCTGCTCAGCCATTCATCAGACCGACCAGAGAAGCAACAGCTGAAGGAGGCTCTGGAGGCGATGCAGGTACGGGAGGGTGGGAGCGGTGATGGGGCTGTGTTGGGTTTGGGGTCCAACGGAGCACAGGACCCCTCTGCTTCTGTACAACAAAAACTTGGATGGAAACACCATCCAACAGCCCAAGGGAAGGCAGCATCTCCTTTAGGACATGCGTGTGTATATTGATCGCCATTCGATGCAATCGCTTCGCAGCAGATCTGTCCTCATCACTGTTCTCTTCCTCCTTAAGCAGCTGGGGAAGCTGGTGTTTGTTGACAAGTTAGGACTTTTCACTAATTGCTATTATGTGCAAAGAAGCCTCGCCAGGCTCGGTTCTTGGTTTTGCTAGGAGGGATCTGGAGGAACTCCAGCCACCTCAGCAAGTCGGGGAGTATTGCAGAAATGGGAGCCCGTGCCTGCGCAGAGCATTGCCTGCAGGCTGTTATCCAGGCATTGGTTGGGAATCCTTTTATCCAAGTGTTTTGTTTCTTCTATTAAGGGGAAAACACTCTTTCCACAAATGAAGACTTCTGGTGTCAAAGTTTTGATTTGTTTAAAGCTTTTTTGAGCTTTCAGCTAAAACCCCCAAGATCTCAGGAAAACCCCCTGCAACAAAAAATAAAATCATCTAAATGTTTTCTGACTTGGATAAATCCCCCCTCCTCACACACTTCCACCGCGGGACCATCCTCAGCAGAATCTGACCTGAGGATGATCATTAGCTCCAGGTTTTCTCTCTGGAAAGCATTTCAGGATTCATCCCTGGGCTCGCTCCCGCGTTCTCTCACTTTGTCTTCCACCTCTGAGCTGCAGCTTTTGTAAGGCCGCTGCATTTTCCAGCACTTACATAAGTTGTGTGACCTTTTCAGCCATTATCCCTGCGAGCCCCGGGATCCAGAGCCAACGCGTAGGTCACTTGAAAGTTAAGGTTGTTTGGAGGACATCTGCAGCCCGCTGCAACGCAACACACGGCCGTGGCCTCAGACAGATGCTAAACCTGGTGGCAGTTGTTAAACCCTGCTTATGGCCTCATAATACAGCACCCAGCGATGCCACTGCTAATAAATAAATGTATGTATGCTCTGGGAGCCCAGCAGACTCAGCGCTTTTTACAGGAAGCCGCCCGTAGCCATCAGCGAGGTTTCTCCTCATCGCCCCATCGCCAGGAGAGAGAGGTGCAGGTCAGACCGCACTGGGCTCGGCAGCGGCGTAGGAAGCGGTGCAGTTGGGTTTTAATTGATCTGTAAACTAAGGCTTGACTTACAAGTAATGTTTTTCATCATGAACCCAGCCTTTCTGTCTGCCGTGATGGTGGGCAGCAGACGCTGCTGCTGTCTTGCGTGAAAGATGGATATCTACAGCCAGAGCTACACTTCCCAAAGGGCTTCACCTCCCGTTTATTTGGCATAGCTGGCTGATTGCACAAAGCAGGGGCAGAATCTACACCCAAAATTTGCACATGGGGATGTTTGGTGCAGGTACCACCTGAGTGTGCAGAACCAAGCCCCTGGGTGGTGGATGTGACCTGGCAACATGCACTCGTGTCCCAGAAGCCAAACGTCCTCCTGGGCTGCATCCCCAGCAGCGTGGGCAGCAGGTCAGGGAGGGGATCCTGCCCCTCTGCTCCGCTCTGTGAGACCCCCCCTGCAGTGCTGGGGCAGCTCTGGAGTCCTCAGCACAGCAGAGACATTGACCTGCTGGAGTGGGGCCAGAGGAGGCCCCAGCAATGGTGGGAGGGCTGGAAGCCCTCTGCTGGGAGGCCAGGCTGAGAGAGCTGGGCTTGTTCAACCTGGAGAAGAGGAAGCTCCAAGGAGACCTTCTTGTAGCCTTCTGGTACTTCAAGGGGTGTCTCAGAAAGATGGGGGCAATCTGTTTAGGGTCAAGGGGTGATGGTTTTAGACTACAAGAGGGAGATCTAGACTAGAGAGAAGGAAGACACTTTTGATGCTGAAGATGGTGAGAGCCTGGCCCAGGTTGCCCAGAGAGGTGGTCGCTGCCCCATCCCTGGAACCATTGCAGGTGAGGTTAGCCGGGGCTCTGAGCAACCTGCTCTAGTTGCAGATGTCCCTGCTCAGTGCAGGGGGGTTAGAACAGATGACCTTGAAAGATCCCTTCCAACTCAAACCATTCTGTGATTCTAAGCAATAGTGGGGGTGAAGCAAGTTCTCAGCTAAATCCCACAGCCCTGGTTTGCATGTTGTTGTCACGTTCAAGTTGATCCTGGGGTTGTTTCCCATTTGTGTAGGAGATGGCCTGTTCAGCAGGAGGGAGCAAAATCTCAAGCGTGATGGAGGGTGTTGCTTCATAAAGCTTTTGATTTTGTCATTCTTCATAACCATCCCTGCCACTGGCCCAGTGGGGTATTTTGTGATGTTATAAGTATTGTCACGTAGATTTGTGATTATCATCTGTGATTAACCCTTCTTATGTTGGGAAGCTGAGGAAGGTCTGACCTGGAGGGGATGTCTTAAAAAATCCCATGTTCAAATTTAATCCAATTTGACAAGAGCTATTGTTGAGGACAAGGAGGCAAGGAGCAGATAAGAACAAACAGGCACAGAAAATAGGCTTGGAAGGGTGTAAGAAGTTGTTTTAGTGGAAGGGATCACAGAATCCCAGCATGGGGGGGATTGGAAGGGACTTCTGGAGATCATCTTGTCCGACCCCCCTGCTCTAGCAGGTCACCCAGAGCAGGGTGCCCAGGATCACGTCCAGGTGGGTTTGGAATCTCTCAGAGAAGGAGACTCCACAACCTCTCTGGGCAGCCTGGGCCAGGCTCTGCCGCCCTCATAGTAAATAAGTTTTTCCTCATGTTCAGATGGAACCTCCTGGGTTCCAGTTTGTGCCTGTTGCCCTTGTCCTGTCACTGGGCATCACTGAAAAGAGTCTTCTTGACCCTCACCCTTTAGATATTGATAAGAATTGGGATAGGGTTCTTTCTCTTTGGTGGGTCAAAATTTGGGGAAGCAGGGCATTTTTCAGGGCAGAACAAGCTCCATTGAATGTCCCCTTATTTTACAATATTGCCTTTGTGTGGTGGGAGATGTTGGAGGCCCAGAGGTGTTGGAGATGGTGATGCTCTCACAGGGTGTCACCTGGGAGGACAGAGCATGAGCATCCCAGTGCTCTGACCAGCTCAAGTGCGATCCAGAGCACCCAGGGAGGTCAGCTGGAAGCAACTGGGGCAGAGCCAGATCAAATGCTATTCACAGCTAACATGCAGCTGGGTGTCCAGAGCGGTTATTTTACGGACGTGGATGTTTTGACAGCAGAGGCTGGCTCACAGCTTTTGTATCCAAGGGATGAAGGGAGTTACGGTGACAAAAGCTGAGAGAGAAGGATGCTGCTGGGGCAGAGGTGCAAAGGCTGGGGATGGCTGGCTGCTCACCAGGTGGAAGCCATGGGTCGGCTTTGCTGTGCTGCACTGGATTCATCCATTGCCCTCTTCTGGGAAATGATAAAAATTGCAGCTCCTGCCTGGTTCAGCACAACCAGCCTGATCTCGGGGTCCTGGGCTGCTGCTTGAACCCTGGGCTGGCTCCTGAGGGCAGAGGGGATGGTGGCTCAGGGAGCCGGGTCGTGTCTTTTCTGCTTTAGTGAGCTATTGTGCATCTGGAAAATAAAACTCGATATTCACTTTTCTTTTAAGGACTTGGCCATGTACATAAATGAAGTAAAGCGAGACAAAGAGACTTTAAAGAAAATAAGTGAATTTCAGAGCTCTATAGAAAATCTGGTAAGTTGGAAAATCCTCTTGCTCCCAACTTTGATTATTATTCACATATTTGCTTTTCTATGTGGTAACTACTGAACCTGGTGGCTACCCCAGGAAGATCCCTGTGTGTTCAGACACTCCCTTATCACGGACAGTGTCTTGGCTGATGGTCCAGAAGTGGCTGCTGCATTACAAAGCTGATTGAACTGTGATGGAAAGTGACTTCTCTTGGGGGTGTTATACTGAAAATGTTTCTCGAGCTTTTTCTCATGTTGTTAGTGTAGGAGGGACCCAAGAATTTCCCAGGTCAACTCTCTGGCTGCTATTTAAAGTGGGTTTTCTTTTGCCTTTGAGAAGACAGAGGTTAACTGGAAGTGTCCCTTTTCGGAGAAGGTCACGTGTAATAATGTACCTAATCCCCAAAATCTCAACCGGATATTTTAAGGAGAATCTCATCCTCCAAACTCCAGAGGTATCAAACACTCAGTCCCATTACTGTGCATCAGCCCACCTTGTGCAACCCATCACTCACTTCAGCCCCAAACAAGCCCATTAATTTAATATTCAGTGGCAGAGCTTCCAGCTAACGAGCTTTTTCCCACATTTGCCGGGGGGCTGGTCAGCTGTGGGTGCAGCTGCTCTGCAGTCACGCTTTACGCTGGGGTAATGCAATTTGGGGGCTGACACCTGATACTCCAAAAGGGCTGATGGAGGGAGATGCCAGGGGCTGCCCACTCCGAAGGGGGCATGGGTTTGGGGGGCTTTAAGCCTTGGCATCATTCGAAAACAATGAACTTTTAATTGATAGTTATTTAATGGATGGAGATAAAATCCTTAATTTTCAAGAGAAACCTGCAAAAATTCTCTGGTGGGACATGGGCTGTTGTGGCTCACAGGTTTTGATTGCAACAGTCACGATAATCCTGATCTGTGCCAACAATCAGGCATCGTGCTCCGTAAAAATGGGAATGTAAATGGGGGCACGAAGAAGCCACTCCTCCTTGCAGCAGTCAGAGAGCAAATTTGGCGTGCAGGAGATGCGATGCGAGCAAAGCAGTCGCTCCTGCCTGCAGATCCATCCCACGCATGTTCTGCTCAAGGTTTCTCCTCATTGCACTGGGCGGGACGTTGTGGAGCGATGGGTGTTGTGTACACAGAGCCCGATGGCACAGCAATTAAATAATTACAGACTATACATACAGCTGCGGGAAATACTTATTTTCCTGACCAGTGATGATGCTTTACAATGGGGTTTTTCCTGTGAGAACTGTGCAAGGGGACTGATTCCCCTGGCTTGGTGGCTGTGCTGTGCAAAGCAACAGTTCAAGTGCTTCTGAGCTGAAAGACAAACTGACCAACTCTTGGGCTGCGTTCCAGCCTCCACAAGATCTCCAGTCTTGGTTCAGGACAGGAGTTAAAACTACAAGAGCCCTGGTTCTGCTTTTTGTAGGAAACCCTAAGAAATAGGAAAAGGCAAAAATGCTTTGTTGGGAGAGCCTTGCCCTGAGATGCCAGAGCTGGAGCTCCAGGGATCTCCCATGGTCCCACTCCTGATGCCAGGGCCATGCTTATGCACAGACTGCCCTTGGCAAGGGCTATGCTGTTCCCAAGAGCTTCAGCAGCTCAAGGCAAGGCTGGTGGGGATGTCCCAGCACACCAGGTGATCCGGGAAGGTTTGGGTTTCCACCTCTCCAAAGCTTCAACCCAGCCCTGCTTTGCTTTCTTCAGCAAGTGAAACTGGAGGAGTTCGGGAGGCCGAAGATCGACGGCGAGCTGAAGGTCCGCTCCATAGTCAACCACACCAAGCAGGACAGGTGAGTGAGCAGCGGCGCTCAGAAGCTTTCCCAAAGTAAATACGCCTTCGTTTGGCAATTCCCTTTATGCTCATTTATTCAATTATTGCCCAGAGTTGCACTGACAGAAACCACCATCATGTGAAATTACGGCATGGTTAGAACATTGAGCTGCGCTGCCTGGGAAGCTCTTCCCCTTGAACGGGGGCTTTAATGAGATGTTTGACTGGGTTGCTTGTTTATTTGCTTGCTTTGGGCAGGTATTTATTTTTATTTGATAAAGTGGTGATCGTCTGCAAAAGGAAAGGATACAATTATGAGCTGAAAGAAATTATTGAGCTGCTCTTTCACAAGATGACCGATGACCCTATGAACAACAAGGACATTAAGAAGGTAGGTGGACCAGGGATTGGCTCTGCTGGAGAGCATTTTGAAGCTGTTTGGATGAGTCCTTGGGTAGTACATTCCTATCAGCCTTTTAAATAGAAACAGAGCTTGCAAGAAGGTGGAAAATAAATGCCCGGCTTTCAGGGCAGCCTTACAGACCTTTGGGAAATGTGTATTAATGTGGGGTTGGGCTTGATCCTTAACTTCTATCATTGCAAAACAGCCCTAAAGAAGCTGGGATGATTTGAGTTAGGAGAGAGAAAGCTGCTTCCTGCTTTCTGGCCCACCAGCAGGGAGCAAACGTCAGATGGGATGGAGAGGAGGGCAGGGAGGGAAGGTCTGTCTGGATGCTCTTGCTCTCATGAGTCATGGGGTGGAGGAGCCCGGAAAGCCAGCGTGAGCGTTGCTGGCCAGCCTGCCAAGATTGACTCTCAGAGCATGGTTGCCACTGAAGGAACATCATTTTGCTGGTGGTTTTGAGGCTTAGTCTGCAGTCATGAAGGAAAACCTCCCAGTTATCAGTTTAGCAAAGACCCGTTAGCTTAATCTACTTAGATGCAATGGGAAGAGGTACTGTACAGATGGGATAAGTGACATTTGGGTAAGAATAGCCAATTTTGCTACTTGGATGCTGAGGAAATGCTGCTGGCTTTGTGATTTAATGAAATATATTTCCACTTTGCTCTCCTATGCTTTCTAGTCTCATGGAAAAATGGTAAGCAAAGCGCATGATTTTCTCTTGTGTTTTTCTGTGCGGTGTTGTAATGAGACAGGCAGAGCATATGTGCAGTGGGCAGGTCAGATGTTCCTCCTGGGCTGTCAGTTGCTGTCAGGGAGAGATATAATGGCTGGGGAGGATCCACTGGAGCAGAAAAGTCTGGGTTCTCTCATCTGCCACCATAAAATCCTATTTGGCCCTAGTGCGCGGTGCCAAGCTGACTCAGGCATCATTAGCTGTGATGTGTTAGAGAAACACGGAGCTCTTCTTCCTCCTTCCCTGCTGTTACTTTGCAAAGGTTCAGCAGTTCTTTAGAAGCAGGGACAGAGGCCAGCACTGAGAGCAGTTATTACGACGCTGGAATAAAAGCGCGGTGCATTTTGCTGCTCAGGCATTGGGAGCATCATGATGCCATCAGCTCTCTCGTTTTCTGTTGCAGTGGTCATACGGCTTCTACCTAATTCACCTCCAGGGGAAGCAGGGCTTCCAGTTCTTCTGCAAGACAGAGGAAATGAAGAGGAAGTGGATGGAGCAGTTTGAAATGGCAATGTGAGCATGAGTTGCTGCTCCAGCCCTGGCGTGCAATGGCCAAGCACAGGGTTACAGTGTCTTGGACCAGCAGGTCACTGGAGACCAGCTCCGATAGCAAAGCTTGTGGTGGGGAAGCTTGGGTGGGCTTGCTGGATGGGTGCCTGTGCAAAGGGAGCTTGGGTCCGGCAAGAAATCATCTACCCCAGTGTCTGCACCAAAGCATGGGTGGAGTGTCTCTGCAATAACACGTTACCATGGTGTGGAGCACCAGGCTGGGGCTGGAGGAAGGCGTTGCAGGACGAGGGCTGCTGCTGCCAGGAGCTGGTCCTGAGCAGAGCAGGGCTTGACCCCACACTGGAGCTGGGCTGTTGATTGACTCGGGCAAGGGCCAAACCCATGAACGTTGTCCCAGGGGGAGGTTGATGGGCAAAATCCTCTCTCTGCACAGTCAGCCCTGAGTCTGCCTTCACACTCTATTTCCTATCTGTCCGTGTGGTTTCCAAACACTGACCGAAATGCAAACAGCAGCTGCTGTGACACAGCACAGTGTGGCTTGTAGGGACAGGTTGATAACCCCTTGGTCCTCTCCCTTAGGTCCAACATAAAGCCAGAGAAAGCCAATGCAAATCACCATAACTTTCAGATGTACACATTTGAAAAGACTACCAACTGCAAAGCCTGCAGGATGTTCCTGAGGTGAGCACCGTCCTTCCACCTTTTCTGCATTAAAACACAGAAAGAAAATCTCAAAGTTGAGCCTGAATTAGGACTTTCTGACTTTTTGTTTTGCACAGAGGAACCTTCTACCAGGGCTATCTTTGCCCCAAATGTGGAGCGGGTGCTCATAAGGAGTGCTTGGAGATCATTCCTCCCTGCAAGATTGGTGAGTTATTTTATGCCATGAGCAGCTTGTGCCAAGGAGGTGAATGAATGTGAATGATCTGAAAGATTCTCACTAGAAAGAGCCAATGTTCGTTAATGTGTAATAAAGCCTAAGTATAGAATTATAGACTAGTTTGGGTTGTAGGGTCCTTTAAAGCTCATCTAGTCCAACCCCCTGCAGGGAGCAGGGACATCTGCAACTAGAGCAGGTTGCTCAGAGCCCCGGCCAACCTCACCTGGGATGGTTCCAGGGATGGGGCATTGACCACTTCTCTGGGCAACCTGGGCCAGGCTCTCACCACCTGCAGTGTAAAAAATCTCTTCCTTCTCTCTAGACTAAATCTCCCTCTTTTAGTTTAAAGCCATCACCCCTTGTCCTGTCTCAACAAGCCCTGCTAAAAAGTCTGTCCCCATCTTTCTCAGTGGCCCCCTTGAAGTAAACTCCCACCCACCTCCCAGGGCTGTAATTCACATTGGCTGTGATCATAAAAAACCCAAACCAACCAAAACCGAAGAGCTGAATCCCCTGGGTGTCAGAAGATCGCAGCAGCTCTCTGTACTTTGTGGACATTTAAGAGAAATGATGAGTTCCTCCTCAGAAGGCGCTGGTTAGCAAAAATGAGGAGCTCTGTATCAGAGATAATGTTTCTGGTGAGCAGGGACCTCATCTCCGGATCCCAAATGCCCTATAGTATGCCAAAAATGTGTCCTTGTCTAAACTGGGCAAACCTGTGACTGTCTTCTGCTCAGCCAGGTCAGAACCCTGGCACTGCTCACTGCAGGACACTGTCATGAGGTGGCTTCAGGGAGGCTTTGGGTGGGGGGAGAAGAATCACAGAACTTTGTTGAAGTGAGAAAATGTCCTTGTCAGGCTGCAGTCCCTTCCTGGTTCTTGCCCACCTGGTGCAGAACAATGCCACAAGTGACCCAAGACTCTGCTTTGTGCTTATTCCATCAAGTTCAAGTACAGCTGCCCATGTATTGATACAGCATAAAGAGAAAAAGAAAATGAGTCTGTCGTCTGTTAAGTTAACCCCTTATTTCACCATTTTTCTTGCAGGTTCTTCAGCAGACCAGGTATGTTGTTTGATGGCCCTTCTCCTGCATCCCTCTGCTGTGAGCAGAGCCTGTATCCTTGCCTGGTCCGTGTGTGGGGAGCTCGTGGGCAGAGCCAGCACTGACCTCGGGGTGGGGGTCCCAGCACCCTGGGGAGCAGGACTGGAGAGTGATGTCCTCTTCTCCAGCCTAAACTAGCCTGGTTTGTACAGCACCACAGCTCTTGGGAGGTGCCAGCACCCAGATAGGGTGAGCACCATGGGCTGGGAGGTACCAGGGAGGTTTTGGGAGAGGGTTTCTCATCCTGGAGCTTCAGACAGGGGCTCATGGAAAGAACTGAGACTGTTGTGTCCTCACGGAGACCTTTTTTCTCTCTCTTTGCAGGATTCCCTGAGCGCTGGACCTGGTAAGGGCATTATAGTATTGCAGGAGGGCAAGTAGAGACAGCATCTTGATTGTGCCTGCAGGTGTCCCTAACACTGAGCAGGTGGGAGGGGGAAGCTCCTTCCAGAACCAGAAATGAGCATTAGTAGCTGCAGAAGGGTCTTGTGCAAGTGATGGGGCACCAAGGTCTCTCCTATCCCTACTCCCCAAAGTAGCAGGTCAAGTCTCCCGTGGAAAGAGCTATCTCTTCCCTGGGCTCAGCCCTTATCTGCGTCATTTCTTTGGGTGTGTTTGTGCCCCTGGATTGCTCCACCAAGTGAGTAAAGCTTCTGCACATCACACCAGTAACTGAGGAGAGCCTGGAGAATTTCCTCATGCACATCGTCCTTCGAAGCAGAGCAAATGTGTCCTGACAGGGAGGCTTGTTGGTGATGGGGAGCATCTTCCTGCCCTTACCCTTCATCTCATGGGGCTGTTAGTCATGATGATTACCACTATATATTTTTATTTTCCTTTTCTTAAAACTAGCCTAGACAGAGTGCTGGGCCTGCCCTGCCCGTGCTCTGGCTTGAAGGAGAAGGAACAATTTGTTTTTGTGCTTTTCCTGATGGAAGGAGAGCCAAGCCTGGCAAGAAGAAACCTGAATCAAATTGGTTGTTAAAAAAAATAGAAAGCACAGAGTGCTCTCGTTGGGCAGGGAGAGGCAGAGGTGGGGAAGCATTCTGAGGATAAACACTGGGGTTTTAGTGCAGTTGGGGAAGCTAATTTAATGTGCAGTTGTTGGCAAGACAACTGGACTTTGATCATGAGCTTCGGGGGCGTTTGGGTCCTAGGTCCAGATGAAATTCAGTGGAAGCCAAGTGTTCGCTGGTCCCTTTTGCAATCGCGGGTGTCACGCTGGACCCGGCGAGGTTTGGTGCTGGCCAAGCATCGCTAGCGAGAGCTGGTCTGCTGTGGCAAGGTTCAAGTCCAGGTGCAGGGCTGGGAGCTGGAGCTTCAGCTTGGCTCGGTCCTTCATGGGTTTATTTTCGCTTAGGGAACTCAACCATCCATGTAACTGCGGGAGCCAAGACCGTCCACTGACGACACCGTTCCTTTCTGCGTTCATGCTTTCTGCCTCAAAATCCTGCCTGCTGGTGCCGTGAGATCTGTGGCTTGCAGGATAAGGAACAACTTATAAGGAGGGGCAGCTTTGTTTTGTTTTTTCTTAATGGGGACTAGCTGATGAAACTGTATTCCTTCCCTCTCAGGCCCTAAAATGGTGGCGGTTCAGAATTACCACGGGAACCCAGCCCCTCCTGGGAAGCCGGTGCTGACATTTCAAATTGGGGACGTCATCGAGCTGCTGAGGGGAGACCCCGACTCACCATGGTGGGAGGTGAGAGTGATTCCCCTCGAGAAATCCCTGGGAAGTTTTAAAACCAATGACTTCTGCATAGTCCCTTTTATTTGTGGGCTTTCCCGGAGCACAGGGATGAGCAGGGGGTTTGGAGCTGGGAGTGGGGAGCTGGGAGCCGGTTTGGAGCCTGTCCCCATCCCTGCACAGCAAAACCCCATGCACATCCCAGTCTGATACCTGGCTTGGCTTTGCAGGGGCGGCTGCTGCAGACGAAGAAGTCGGGTTATTTTCCCAGCTCATCAGTAAAGCCCTGCCCCGTTGATGCGAGGGTAAGTGCCAAGGAGGAGGTAGAACCAGGAGCTCCAGGACAGGAGCTGGGGCCTGTCACAGGAGGTGCTGCTCCAGTGGTGCCTCTTGCTCTTTTCAGATATCTTCTTGAGACCTTGGTCCTTCTAGTAAGCCCTTGGGCCTTGAATGAGGTCTTCTAGTGTGGCCAAATTAGTGAGGCCATCATCCCGTGGTTGCAAATGTCTGGTCAGGTTGGTCTCAGACCTATTGCCAAGGCTGGGGTTGGTGTGACCATTCCTCCTCTGCAGGGCTGGCTCAGGAGCAGAGTACTCAAGATCAGTCACAGTACAGCAAAGCTGTGTTTCAATATATTCTTACTGTGTTTTGCAATGCTCTCAGCCACTTCCCAATTAAAAAGCGCTCAGGTAAATGAACAAATGTAGCATGCTCCTCACAGCCGGGAGGCTGAGAGAAACACTCGGCTACCACATTGCCCTCCTCCAGCAAAGCCAGTAATTCAGAACTGGCTTGGCAGACGGAAACCCTCCTGTGGAGAGGAGCATCTCACACGTGATCTATAGCCTGATGAGATGCCTGCTTATCAGTAATGAGCAACGTCCTCTTTGCAGCCTCCCAACAGCCGGCCACCCTCGCGGGAGATAGACTACACAGCATACCCGTGGTGAGTCTCCTGCCTGCCACTGGACACGGCCATCCTCTGCCCAGGAAGGTCTATCAACCTGGCCTTTTAATTGCTACTTTATCAGGAATCCGCTCTGATAATGAATTATGAATGCAGGCTAGCAGAGCTTTGCATCCCGCCTGCCCTAGGGCCCTGCTGCAGTGGCGTTTGGGTCTTGAAACCTGGTGCACTCCTCTCAGCATCAGTGGAGATTTCTGCACTGATGGAGGGGGTCAGAGGCTAAAGGAGAGGGATTTCTCTTCCCATTTTCTGTGTTTTCTGTGCCCAGAAAAGTGTTTTGGGAGGAAGGAAGCAATTCCTGCCTTGGCAGGAGAGGGTACGCTTGGCTTGTCTCCTGCTCCTCCTCTCCAGCTCCAGCTGGGTTTGCAGATTTGTGAGTCTAAATTACGCCTCTCACTGAAGCCTCATTTACCTGGGGACCGATTCCCAATTAGTGGGATTTCTTCTAGGTGTAAGATACTTCAAAGGGAAGAGGTTGCACTCTGCAGCACTCACCCTCTGAGCAGCTTCATGTATATCTCAGGGCACTTTTCTTTCTGCTCATGAAGTTTTGGATGAGACCTGTTCCTCTACTTGCCTTCTCAGCCTTTAAAACAAGATATATCTTTTTGTCTAAACCATGCCTGTTTTAAAGATATGCATTAATTTTGAGTGAATTAACCTAATTAATTAACCTCTGGGCTCAGGTTCGCAGGGAACATGGAGCGGCAGCAGACGGACAACCTGCTCAAGTCTCATGTCAGCGGCACCTACCTGATCCGGGAGCGGCCGGCCGAGGCCGAGCGCTTTGCCATCAGCATTAAGTGAGTATAGTTAATCTACTAATTTAGTAATTTGGTATCACTCATTCATGGAGGGTGAGACAGGGCTGGAGGATGCTGGATGTTTTCTTGAGTGCCTTTGCTACTGTTCACAGGTTCAATGAGGAGGTGAAGCACATCAAGGTGGTGGAGAAGGATAACTGGATTCACATCACGGAAGCCAAGAAGTTTGAAAGCCTGCTGGTAGGTCTTTGTGGCCCCTTTGAGTGTGCACACTGTCCCTGCAAGTCACACAGAGGACAGCAGAGACATCTGGGTGCTCTCCATCCTTCCCAGGAGCTGGTTGAGTACTACCAGAGCCACTCGCTGAAGGAGAGCTTCAAGCAGCTGGACACAACGCTGAAATACCCCTATAAATCTCGGGAGCGTTCTACCTCCAGGACCTTCACCCGCTCCCCAGGTAAAACCCAGCTCAGCCACAAGAGCAGGTGCCGTTAAACCCCTGATGGAAAATCTCAGCCTTCCAGTGAGGTGTGGGAGGGATTTACAGCTTTGCTGCAGGCCTTGAGCCCCATAATTTGCAGACATCTGCTCGGCTGGTGGCATCTTGAAGATGGGGCTCACAAGAGGTGACAGGTATTGGGGAGTCTGGCCGAGCTGGGGCTGCCTGGCGCTGCTCCTCCGAGCTCCATGGAGCGGGTGCAGCCTCCCAGGGAGAGCTTTTGCTGGGGGAGGCTGGTTTCCCTCCCGTGATTTTGCACCCTGTGCTCGGGGGTGGTTGGCCACCCCCTGGTCCTGCCAGGAGAGGAGCTGTGGCTGCAGGGGCAGCTCTTCCACCTGCGGGTGGTGAGCAGAGAAGTGATGCTCCATCAGTGGGATAGATCGTGTCTTACCTGCCCACGTGAGGCTTTGTGCCTGTGTTTTAATGGATGCAGTTCCAGCGTGACTTGTGATGATTTGAATCCCAGTGGGACTCCTTTAATGGGGGTGATGGGAGAAATGGTAAGTCTGTGCCTAAAGTTAAAAGAAAAAGGGAAAAAAATCAAACCAAAAGGGAAGCAAAATGTGCATTAGTGCAAAATGTTCCACTTCGTCTAAAAGCCAGAATGCAGAAATAACTACTTGGTGGGGAAAAATGCATTTTTAAAAGACTTTTTCCTATGTGTACTTTAAAAAGAATGCCAAAGGAAAAAAGCTCTTCTAAGTTGGTTAAATATCCTTTCGCATAAAATTCAGCCCTAGGATGGCTTTTGAGCCCCCACACTGGCTGTGGGACTGTGGCCAGACCTGCTGCCAGCTGTCCCAGCTCTGAGCCCCTGCACAAGACCTTCTGCATGCTTTGCCCCGTATTTCTCCGTTGGCTTTTAAAGCATTGTGCACTATGATTTTATTTTTTTTTTAATTTCCCTTTTAATGCGTGTTCTGCCTCTTTCTGTTTTTCTCTAACCTCTTTGCAGCCTCCTGCGCTTCCTACAACTTTTCTTTTCTCAGTCCTCAGGGCCTCAACTTTTCTTCTCAGAGCTCCTCCAGTCCCTTCTGGTCAGGTACCAGTGCCAGACAGACCTGCTGCCTTCCCCAGGCTGCAGCATCCCCAGCTTGAAAGCCATCGCCAATGGGACCTGTGGGGTCCCCACTGTCCCTCTGTCACCTACAGGCAGTTCAGGGGGTCCCCAGTTCTGCCCTGGGCACAGCCAGGAAATAAGTTAATTAACCATGGCTTGGCTGGAAGCAAAACACACTCCCTCATCTCCCCAAAATCAAGGAAGGGAGGAGGTGGCGTTGTCGTTATTTGAGAAAGGGGGCTAAAATTAATGCAAAAGCCAACCTAGCACATTGGGATCTCATGATGTACTTCAAGCTCGACCTGCTTATCCCATGTGTTTCACCGAACAAGCATTGGCATCACACCGTCCTCCCGACCGTTTCTCCTTGCTCTACAAGGAGAATGTCTCAATGTCCAGCAGTTTTTGAGCTCTGGAATCTGAGGCTGCTCAGGAGCCCCTTGCTGAGAGGTGGGGGGGAACCTGCGCTGTCAGGTGTGTGCTGGGGCTCAGGCTCCCTGCAGAGAGCACGGCGGTGCTCCAGCCTTTGAACCCCGATGATGAAATGTGTTACAGACTGGTGTCTTCCTCCCTGCTTGGCAGGGAGCAGAGCAAAATTGTGCCAGTTGATCTCTTCCCATTTAAGCTTTTGCTTTTCAGTATTTTCTTTAGGCTGGACAGGGAAAATCATCGACAAAGCCACGCGTGCTTTCTTTGATGCTGTTTTTGGGAAGAACACTTAACTTCTCAAGGTATTAGAACACAATTCTTGGAATTTTGGATCCTTTAGCTGCATAGAAAGGATGGCAGAAAGTAACTTGTGCAGCAATGGGCTCTGAGCAAGCTCCTGATGAAAGAATTCAAAGCTGCCATGAATCTCACTCTGTTCTCCAGCCTGATGAGGACAGACGAGCCCTCCAGTGATTGCACATTGTGTGTCTGGACTGTCTTCATCGCCATCCTCATCTCCTTCCATTGCAAGAGCTGAAAACCTGGGCAAAGCTTTCTCTCAAACTTTAGTTCAACCTTGGTTTGCAAACTTTTAAAATGGAAATTAATCCTCGGCAGTCCTAGGACGTAAAGAGTAGCTTCACTGAAAAGTGGTGTCCCTTCAGGGTGGGGATTTTTTTTTCAAATTTCAAAGGAGGTGCATTTTTCCCCTCCTCTGCCCATCCCATCCTCCCACCGCTGCTCCCAAGCCTCCTTCCCCCTGCCCAGGCTCCAGGGCACGGAAGCTGAGCTCTGTCCCTGCCTTTGCCCCTCTGCTGCTCCTCTGTGTGCCATTCCTGAGCATCCCCTGCCTGAAGCGATGGAGATCCCTGGTGCTAGGGCCGTGCTGGTGCTGGCAGAGGTGGGCCCATACTTCTTATCCCAAGCTGTTGGTCAGCAATAGGGTTTGCGGGGTGCTTTTGCACCTTTTGGTCTGTTATGGCACCAAGTTTCCAAGGCTCACGGCTGCTCCCTGGCAGGGATGGGAGCAAGGAGGGTGGTGGGTTTGCAGCTTGTTCCTCCTTAAGGTCAAAACATGGAGGTTTTGCTCAGCATCTCTAGAGCATCCAATCCAAGTAACTCACTTTTTTGAAGTATCTTAAATGCAAGTTAATTTGTGAAATCTTTTGACAAGGTGAACACTTCAGGTGCTGGGAGCTGTGCGGCAGCCAGACCTCTTAGCGGAACAGGATTTTTCTGTGATTTCATTGTTAATGATCATGTATTCCTATGAAATCTTCTCTTTTATCATCTTCTCACAAAAGTGCCCCTCACACCCCAACAATCCCCACCAAGCACCTCCTGGACTCCTCTGGTCAGCACAGAGGGTCTTCCCAAGCCCACAGAGCTGTTGAAAGCCCAGTTTAACCCTGACCATCCCAGTTTGTGTGGGGATGAGTGGTTTGGGTGAGACCAGCCTCACCATCTGAGCTGCTCCAAGTTGTGACATTGCAATGGGAGCCAGCGTCGTGGTGGAGAACCCAGGTTGAACCCCACCAAGCTTTCCCCAGGCTTCGGCCGGTCCGGCATGGTGGGACAGCCCCCGACTTCCTCTGCTTTGTCCCTTTGCAGTGTTCACCCCACGGGTCATAGGGACAGCAGTGGCACGATACAACTTTGCAGCGCGGGACATGCGGGAGCTCTCGCTGAGAGAAGGCGATGTGGTGAAGATCTACAGCAGGATTGGCGGGGACCAGGGATGGTGGAAGGGGGAAACCAATGGAAGAGTAAGTGCAGCTGGAAACTGTCCCATCCAGTTTCTGCAGCGCATGGTCCTCCCCGCTCTCAACCTGCCCAACTGGAGCATAACCTGCTGTCAGGACAGCAAAGGGCAGGCAAGGAGGGGACACGTCCCACTCCCTCTTGCTCTTTTTCCATCATCTCTCAAGAGCCACCATTGTGTCACCAGTCAGCGCTGTGTGACAGTGACCCACAATGACCGTGCACACAGGCAGATGGAAACATGCGGTGGGCAGATGTTTGGATCACACAATGGTCGGATCTGCCCTTCCTTAATCCTGTATGTGGGGGATTTGTGCAGGAGAGGCTCTGCAGGTGACAGGCTCAGCATCCCAGGGAAGAGCTGCAGGCTGATGGCTTGACCTGGTGTTCCTCAGAGTTTGTAGGACTGGAGACAGATTCTTCATGCCCTAATCCCTTAGATATTGTGGACAACCAACAAGGTGATGTATAGTTGCTAGCTCTGTTCCAAATTAGGGTAGCGGCTGCATCACTGTCACCACCGTGCATTAGGATGTGCGCACATCCGGTTCTGTACAAATAGCTTACCAGGAATAAGCTCATGGTGGTGGGGAAATAGTCCTTGTGACAGGGCAGAAGGTCCTTTCAGGTGCTAGAGCATGTCCAAAGAAGGGCAACAAAGCTGGTGAGGGGTCTAGAGAACAAGTCTTGTGAGGAGCAGCTGAGGGACCTGGGGTTATTCAGCCTGGAGGCTCATGGGAGACAACTCCCTGCAAGGAGGTTGGAGCCAGGTGGGGTTGGTTTCCCGAGGAACAAGTGACAGGACAAGAGGAAATGGCTTCACAATGCACCAGGGGAGGTTTAGGTTGGACATGAGGACCCTTTGTGGAAAGGGTAGTCAAGGTCTGTCCCAGGCTGCCCAGGGCAGTGGTGGAGTCCCCATCCATGGAGGGGTTTCAAAGCCATGAAGATGTGGTGCTGAGGGACATGGTTTAATGGTGACCTGGCAGTGCTGGGTTAATGGTTGGGACTCAATGATCTTAGAGGCCTCTTCCAACCCAAACGGTTCTATGATTTGGTTCCCCAGTCTCCAGCTCACCTCTCCGCTTCCCCAACAGGTTGGCTGGTTTCCCTCGACGTACGTAGAAGAGGAGGGGGTGCAGTGACTGTGGGGATGTCTGATGGAAAGTCGTCGAGCACCCAGAGCAAGCCGCTGCAGACCATGCGCACTTGTCCCGATGCCTGTGGCTCCCCAAGAGCCAAGGCCAGACACCTCCCAGGA
Organism: Eurystomus gularis; assembly: GCA_013400335.1. Classification (NCBI taxonomy): domain Eukaryota; kingdom Metazoa; phylum Chordata; class Aves; order Coraciiformes; family Coraciidae; genus Eurystomus; species Eurystomus gularis. The sequence continues at coordinate 398,529 of VZZY01017682.1, forward strand.
CTGCTCCGGCAGCCTTTAGCAATCCGTTCCTCTGTACAGTGTGTGTGTGTGCGCGCACGTCGGGGCTGCCGCCGGCCTCGCTCCTCTTACCTGTATAGAAGATGGATGGTCTGTCGGATAATGTTCATGTAGCAGCCACAGAAGGGTCCCAGGAACGCTGTGCTCCCCTGCATGGACAGAGCTGAGAGACTCTATGTGATGCCCACCAGGACAGGGCCTCCAAAACCTCTTTTACTAAAGGTGTTCTAAAAGCCACCAGGGTGATGGTGGTGGGAGGGTGAGGTTGAAGGTTTGCACCTGGGCTGGTGCCTGGGTGTGTCAAGGTGAGAATTGGGGGTTTATAAGGGGAGGGAGTGACTCAGCCCTGAGGAGACAACATGGACACCCTGCCACGCTGCTCGGTTGGGCTCCTCAGGTCAGGATTTCTGCAGTTTTGCTGGCTGTGGCTGGGATGAGGGGGCAGAACAGGGACACCCAACCCAGGAGGGCTCATCTCTGAAGGATGCCAGCTGTGACATGAGAAGTGTGTTCTGACCATCAGATATAGGCTGGAAGTGGACCTCCAGGTCAGAGAGGAGGAGAAAGAGCTGCTTTGGCATCCCAAGCCTATTTTCTTTAGAACCACCTTCAATCCCACCTTGCCTTGCTGTGGGCAAAGGGAACAGCCCGAGATGCAGACTGGTCCCACTGGTGAGCAGGAGGTCTTGCTGCAGGACTGGAGATGCACTTTGCCACATAAGGGTTTTGGAGGCCACCAAGGCACCAGGTACATGCAGAGGAGTGGACAAGAGCATGCATTTATGTGTCTGTCCTGCCCTCGCCCCCAGCTTGGTCCTGCTGCGGGCAGGATCCCACCCAAGCCAGGCTGATTTTTCTCACAGCCATGACTTGTCCCACCTCGCTGAGCTCAGGGGGATGAACCCACCTGAGTAAGGGCTACGGTATCAACTCCTGATTTCTCTCGCTGAGTTGTGTGGCATCTCTTCTTCCCCAGCTTTGTGCACTTTTGGGGGCTGTGAGCATTGCCCCCTCTCCCTCCCACAGGCTGTTTCTGCTGCTGCTGTCAAGTAAAGGTCTGTCTGTCCTGGCATTGCTGCTGTGTCCTGAGCACCATCCGTCCGAGTCTGTTCTTCCCGAAGTGCGGCCCTCATGGTTGGTGGGTAGAGCTGCCGGGTAGAAATCCCAGCCATCGTCTTCTACCGGGCACTGGCTTTGCTCCCCAGCTCCAGAATTTCCTTCAAAAGTGCAAATACGAACAAATCCATGTGTGGGTGCGTGGCAGGGAACAACTTTCCTCTCTCCAGTGTCTGAGCCCCAGGAGATGCTCTCCAGCCTCTCTAAATAAGTGGCATTCTGAGCTGGTGCTTCCATGCCCTGACGTTGTTCTCCTGGGATTTGCAGTGGTCCTGCCATGGGGGACCGTGCTGGTGCCATCACTCTGGTGTAGCTCTGGCAGATGCTAGCATGGGGTGGGTGGGTGGTGGTGATGCCCTCTGTCCCTGGCACGGGGGTACCGCAGCTGTGTCCGAAGCCTGGGTGCAAACGGAGCAGCAGTGTTCTGCTTGGGATCATAAAAGGAGGAGTTCAGGGCTCTGAAGGAAGAGGGAAATATATTAACTTGGAAATTAAATGTTGTTGCTCAGTGATGAGCCCAGAGCCGCCCGGCTTTGCTGCCTGTTCTCCTGGAGCCCTGCAAGTACCCGGCTCTGGGTGCTGGGGGGTGGGTGCAGCCGGGCTCTGGCCAGGGCAGGTGCCCACCGGGGCTCTTGCTCTGCGAGGTGATGGGGATGCGGGGGGGACACGAGGCTTTCTCAAGGTACTGTTCGGTGCTAACCTCACCCAGCCAGCACAGGGTCCGCTCAAGGGGGAGCTGGCAATGCCCTGCTCTGGTTCATGGAGCCATGCTGGAGCTAAGGGTGTGTTTAGGGGGGATGAGACGCACAGACACACACACCCCTCAGACAAACACAATGGCTCATGTTATGCCTCGGATCCTAAAGCCTTATGCAACCCTCCTATTTAACGTGGCTGATTTATTAAGCGGCAAGGGCATCCCCCCTGGAAGAGCACGTAGTCTAATGGGGACCATGGCATCATCTCTTCCTTCTGCCCCAAAGGGGTCCCCGACCTCCTGCGTTCCCCTCCCAGCCCCACCAAACCCCGCTCCCCTCCGGAGAGCTCTCCCTCTTGTGTTTACTGTTGTAAGAAACTTGTTAAAAAGATTGTTTTGTTTGTAAGTAATTATTCAGCCATTTGCCACAGTGTATATCTGTGAATAAGAAAGGGAAATGTTTTTTTATGATGGCGAGAAAATTGTATATATATTTTAGTTCATCGCAGATCATTCAAAATTGCAATGGGATACGTTGGAAAATAATATGTAAATTCCTTGGGTTTTTCCTTTGCACTGCACTAACTGGGGTAGGGTGGAGGGGGGTTTAAAGATAAAACTGTTTGTTTATGGAATAGTTTATAGCTGGGAATTTGGAAATCATTTGGAATAGCTTGTAATGCTGGACTAGAAACTTTAGCTGCTACTTAGAAACCCTTTTGCATGTGGTTTTTCCAGACCTTTTTAAGTTACAATACATCGAAGTAAATTCCACAATGAAAAAATAAAGTGTAATTTTGCTGATAGGTTTTTTTTTTTTCCAGCTATTGTTCTTACTGTGCCAGGAGGCTCGGGCTTGAGTTAGGTTTCTTGTCACTAAAGCCCCCTTAGCTGTGCTGGGGCTGGAGGGGTGGCTTGGCAAGTCCAGGGAGATGGGTTGTTCACAGGGATGGATCCTTTCTGACTCCTGTCATGAACCGTAAGTATTTGTGCCCTTCCAAAACTCAGAGTGAAACCTTCCTGCAGTGTCAGACACGGCACCAAGCGCTCGCCAGTCAAGTTCCTTCTTGTTTCTGGAGCAGCTGCCTCCCGTGCAGTTGTCCTGCACTCCTGCTGGGCTCCTCTCCCTGCCTGAGCTGAACTGCTGTAGGGTGAGAGAAGGAACATGATTCTCCACAGCTTTTAGTCACTCCCAAGTATCATGTTCCAAAATCGCACTTGGCCCTGCACACAGCAGTGTTTTCCAGAGCAATAAAAGAAATAGCACCATTGCTTATAAAATACCTGAGGCATTGCTGGAGGTTTCACCCCAGAGCAGGGACATGAGATGCCACTGTGAGCTGCCATGTCATTTAATTAATATTAATTTTGTTCTGCTCTTGAAGTCCCCCGTGCTTTTTCCTTCTCACAGGGTCAGCTGAAAGGGGCAGGAAGAAAGCAGGACTTGAGCTGGGCACTAACTTTTGGATGCTGATTTGGAAAGTTGCTGCTCAGACAGATATTCAGCTTTGGCCAAAGTGATGACCCCTGCCTGGAATAAACCCTTTCCCTGTCCTGGCAGTTCGGTCCAGCAGAAGCTCTCTGATATGTATGAAATACTGGGGTTTGGTACTCGGATGCTCTGCTGCTGATTATGAGCATCAGCTCTGCCCCAAGCAGGTCCAGCATCGCCATCAGACACCCACGGCACGGCTGGGCTGCAAAAATGCAGCACTAGAGCCTGGAACCAACCGATGACTGCTGCCATTGAGAGCAGGTAAATGCAAAATTCTGCTTCCACGCAAGGTCCTGCCTCTGAGGACATCCCTGCCATCCCAGAAGGTGGTTCCTCGATGGCAGCCAGTGACATCAAATCCTCATGGGGTGGTTGGAGATGGCAGCATTGCAGCCTCGGCCAGGTGGGTGCCTCGACAGCTGGCTTTGCTCAGCTCCATGTCCAAACCTCCCCTTGGGGTTTGCGTCGATGTGGACTGACGCCCTGGAGATAAATGGGGCATTTATTGACCACAGCCAGGTGCGGTAACCAGAACAGGAGCAGCCTTCCCAGGGGCATTGAGAGGAGAATAATTCTTTAGCCATGGCCAACGCAGCTGGTTCCAGCCCTGCACAGACCCCTGCCTGCCCTGGGAGGGGGGATGTGCCAGAGACAGGTTTTACTTATTTATTACGATGTTTTCCCCCAGCGATAGCAGCTGCTGACATAATCTCGCACATGAGCTGGGCTCACGGGGGTGCTGCCTCTGCTCTGAGCAAACATGGCGTGGAGGGGTGGTTGCATTTGTTGGCTGCCCTCTACAAACAGTAGGTCCTGCTCCACGCTGCAGAGGGTGACATTGCTGCCCCCCCATGTACCCATGGCTGGGCCTTGAGCATGACCCGTGGCCATCCAACACATGGCCACCTCCCTCTACCACCTCAGCTAGTCCATGCTGTGAGCAGGAGTGTTGGCTGGGTGCAAGCTCCTGTGCCACCCAGCTTGGTGGATCCCAAAACAAGGGTCCAAACTTCTGTGTGATCGAGATGGAGAAACTGAGGCAGGAGGTTGCCAAGAGCAGAGCTCAAAAAAGCTCTGCCCAGTGCAGGATCGAGCCTGCTTTTGATTTGGGGTGAGGCACCAGTAGTGCTTTCCCAAGACTGAATTTGGATTGTGGTGTGGGGGAGAGTGCTGCCAGCTCGTGTGGGCTCCGGCGATGGGGATGGGGATGACACACACGACGATCAGATGCAGTTTTGCAGCACGCCTGGCTAGTTCATTCCTGCATTAGCCATCATGTTTTCTGTGACCTAGAAAACTCCAGCTGGCACTTGCAAGCCATTACGCTCCTTTATTTTATAGTGAATCTAAGAATCGTAAGGAAAAGATTGAACTGGCTTAGGCTCCCTCTATGTTGGACTGACCACCAAAAAAAAAAATGATGCTCATTCTTGCTTGGGGCTTGGAGGGGCTGAAGTCATCGCTGCTTTCTCCACTGTCCATCCTGAGCTTGGTGAATGGCTCAGGCTGACAAATGCCTACCTGGGCTTGTATTGTTTTAGGTCTAGTCTAACCCAAAGGTCATATTTATAATTAGTCCATGCTGATGAAATGGTTCTGGCCTGTCAAACAGAAACACCCCACTGCAAACAGGAGTTTAGACTTGTTTGCATCTCTGTGGTTCTTTTGAGCAATTTGCGCACGGAGAAGTCTGGAGGAATTTGGGTTCTCTCTTTAAGACTTTGATTTTATCTTTGGGAGAAATGCTGCTTGAGATGGGCTAATGCTGGAAAAAGCAAACTCCTCTGTTTTTATCCAAACCCTTCCCAAACTGGGGGGGTTTGGATGCAGACTGGGTACCGCAGTGTGTTCAGTGTGCAAGAGCAGAGGCGTGGGGTGGTGGGAGTAGCAGGGGCACTTCCTGGGGTTACGGTGCTGTCAAATGCTAAAAGCCCTCCAAAACACCATCTCTTCAAAACACCATCCCTGCACTGCTCGGGTCTCTGTGAGGCCATGGGCGGGTGATGCTCCCTCAGGGGACACTTCAGGGACCACGATGCTGCTCAGACCCCAACCCCACCAACCGCCGCCCAAACCCCAGCTCCACCCCGACCTCTGCTTCTCTGAGATATCTGAATCAGACCCTCCAGATCTGCCTTCAAAGAACTTATGTTGGCTGTGTATCCTGCCCAAACAGGCCCTAATTTCAGGGATGAATCCTGGGCGGGAGGAAAAATAAACCTTCAGGCTGAGAAATGTATATCAAGCCTTTATTTTCCTGCCCCCTCCAAATTAAATTTTTTGCTGTTTCCACCTTTGCTTTGAGCTCTCTGGTGTAGCAAATGCATAAATTTCTTTTAATTCTGCTCATAAAATGTAACTGCTGGGAACCCCGGCAGGAGGGTCAGATGGTGCCTTTCCTCGCCGTGTTTGCTCTCTGGCATCCAGCTGACAGCTCCAGCCAGCACCGAGCCAGCCTGGGAGGCTGCGAGTCCCCACTGGCCCCAGCCAGGCTGTTTGTTCTCTGCTGGGCACCGAGCCGGGGAGAAAAGCAGCATTTTCCTCCATGTTTTGAATTTCTCCACTCTGCCTGACTTGTCTTATTCACTGGGGAGCAGCAGAGCCACGAGAAGGGGTAAGAGGGATGTAAGCCTCTATTTCCCAGCTGCCTGCACTGGCTTCACTCGCCTCTGGTGCTGGTTAATATTTTTTTGTGGTAGGGGCTGAAGGGGCGGCCGTGCACGGAAGAGGAGGAGGAGGAGGAGGAGAGCATCGGAGGAAGGCAGGGGCCCCACAGCCATCGGGGCAAGGAAAGCCAGCCCGGAGCAAACCTCACTGGTGAGTGGAGCTTGGCGAGTGGTGGCCACGGGTAACGGGAACACGCCGTGGGTAGTTGAGAAACTCCAATGCGTGTCGCGGGATCTGCCGAGCGGGAGTTTGCAGCTCTGCTGGGCTGCAGGGGGACAACGGGTGTCTTGGAGGCCACGTGGCAGTGAGCAGGGCATCTTGATGGGGTGAGCTCTGGGTAGCCCCTGGCCACAGCCCCTGGCTTGTGTGGGAGGGCTAGTGCTGGCCTACGAGCCCCCGCTGCACCCCAGCACTCGTGCACCCGGAGCAAATCCCGAGCTGTGTCCCCAGCCAGGAGCCCTGCGCAGGGGCAGGATCTGGCCCCGTCCCCCCCAGCAGCCATTGCACCACCCTCTTTTGATAAGGAGCAAACCTTGTGCCTTCGTTGTGGCCAAACAGCTCCTGAGTACAAGGGGATTAAAAAAAAAAAAAGAAAAAGTGGTTTCTGCAGGCGTGAGCGAGCACAGCGTTACCATGCCCAGTGCATTTACAAGCCCCTTTTTTGAGCAGGGCCCCTCTGAAGGGTGTTTGAGAGCTGCACACATGTGCAACTGGGATCCAGTTTCCACGCTGGAAGGGGGTCCCAGCAGCCCCCTCAGGGACGTGCCCTGGGGCTTGCCCTAGCTGCCACAAGCTGCTCAGTCCCTTGCACAGCACCCAGAGATGCTGCTTACCACCGCAATGCTGGTGAACCCCTACCCATGCCAACGAGGTGGGTTTGGGGTTTGCAGGTGGAGATGTCTTACGTGAGCTGTGCCTTGCGGGTGGCCACCCCCCGCCACCTGCCAGTCTCCTGGAGAAGACCCCGGCCCTTTAGCAGCGCAACAGGCCCCACGGCAAAGAAGAGCGTCCCATACCAGAAGACACTGAAGGAAGAAGACTCCGGGAGCGGGGAGCCCAGTCAGACCCCACCACCCTCGGCCGAGGTGGTGGTGGTTGGGGGGGGCAGCCTGGGCTGCCAGACCACCTACCACCTGGCCAAGCAGGGGGTCACCAACGTGGTGCTGCTGGAAAGAGACCGCTTGACCTCGGGCACCACTTGGCACACGGCAGGTGAGGTGATGGGCACAGTGCGCAGGCTCCCTGGGGTGGGCGCGGGGATGCCCATGGTTCGGGATGTGCCGTTGTCCCTGGAGCGGATCCGTTGCACAGGCTGTGTCAGAGAATCTTGGCTTTAAACGTGGAGGATTTCAGGGTGTTCTTATTCCTTTTTGCCAAAACTTTTAGTTAAGAAAACATTCCCCAAATTTTCTTTTTAAAAAAATTTTTATATGACCATGGGAAAACGAAACAGTTTATTTCTAACCCAGTACATTCTATGATTCTATGAGTTCCACACCTTTTTTTTTTTTTCTTGTTTAAGCCAATTTTCTTTGGCAGGGAGAGGTGGAGCTAGAAGAGGTTAATTCAATAAGCTTTTGGGGAGCTTCTCTTTTTTGGGGTACTCTGCTCCAGAAACCTTTTTTTGCCATTCATTTAATCATAGAATGGTTTGTGTTGGAAGGGACCTTTCAAGCTCATCTAGTCCAACCTCCTTGCAGTGAGCAGGGACATCTGCAACTAGAGCAGGTTGCTCAGAGCCCAACCTCACCTGGGATGGTTCCAGGGATGAGGCAACAACCACCTCTCTGGGCAACCTGGGCTAGGGTCTCACCGCCCTCAGCATCAAAAATTTCTTCCTAATACCTAATCTAAATCTCCCCTCTTTTAGTTTAAAGCCATTACCTCTTTTCCTATCACTACATGCCCTTGTAAAAAGTCCTTTTCCAGCTTTCCTGTAGGACCCCTTGAAGTACTGAAAGGCCACAGGAAGGTTTCACTGGAGCCTTCTCTTCTCCAGGCTGAACAAGCCCAACTCTCTCAACCTGGCCTCCCAGTGGAGGGGTTCCAGCCCTCACGTCATTTCTGTAGCCTCCTCTGGCCCCACTCCAACAAGTCCATGACTTTCTTATGCTGAGAGTCCCAGAGCTGAACACAGTAGTACTCTTAATGCCCAAGAAAAATAGAAACGAATGATTTGTAGCTCTCCCACGTTGCCAGGAGATGGAGCAAGAGCCCTGGCAGGGTGACCCACACCACGTGTGGGGCCCTCTGCACCCCACTTTGGGTGATGGAGGGGTGGCAGAGCCTCCTGTCCCACCCATGGGTTGTATGTACCTCCTCCACAGGTCTTCTGTGGCAGCTGCGTCCCAGCGATGTGGAAGTGGAGCTGCTGGCCCACACACGGGACGTGGTCAGCCGGGAGCTGCCGGCCGAGACGGGGCTGCACACAGGCTGGGTGGAGAATGGAGGGCTCTTCATTGCCTCCAACAAGCAGCGTCTCGACGAGTACAAGAGGCTCATGTCGGTAGGGAGAAGACCTTTGGTGTGTCCTCCCCAGCTGAGTGGGTTGCAGGAGATGGCTTTTATCTCCTGCCCATGGGAGCAGGGCTGGGGATCCCAGGACTGAGGAGCCCCTGGGTGTCTGAATGTCCCATCCTTCGCTACCTTCCAACCCAGAGAGCTGTGAGTGGCCTGGAGTGGGCTTCCAGGGCAGCCTCCTGGCTTTAATAAGGCTGCTGAAATCAGATAAAATGCTGACAAAGCAGGCAAAATGAAATCCAACCACAGATTTTTGCCTTCTCAGATACTGGTAACATCATTTTTACAGCTGCATGAGAATAGTGGAGCATATTCCCTAAAATCTGTGCAGATTATCTGGCCTCATCCTGGATTTCAGGCTTGCCTTGGGGCAGCAGTTGCCTCATCTGGGAGATAAACAAGTCCTGGGGGTCTCCTTCTGCTCCAGCAGCCAGTGATGAGCAAAGCTTTTGTTGCCTGCTTGAGCTCCCAGTTTTCTTGTCTGGTTGGCAGCTGGGGAAGGTGTACGGTGTGGAGTCCTACGTCCTGACCCCATCGCAGACCAAAGACCTGTACCCGCTGATGAACATTGACGACCTGTACGGCACGTTGTACGTCCCCAAGGATGGCACCATGGATCCAGCTGGTACCTGCTCGACTCTGGCCAGAGCAGCAACAGCCAGAGGCGCTACGGTAGTTCCTAATTAGTAATTACTAATCAATGCCTGTTGACCCTGGAAAGGGATTTTATCCTCTGCCTTCCCCAGCTCCTTCTTTCCCACTGGAGCAGAGTTGGTCCTGCAGCATCAGGTGTTTGCCCAAGAAGGGTGTCATCCTGTTCAGCTTTGATGTCTGCTTGGGTCACAGCAACAAAGCTGACAGGAACCATGAGATCCAGGGAATATATAGGATGAAAAAAAAGGCCTTTAAGAGCAAAAGGAAGCAGCACCCAAGGCAGGTTCCTTGGGAGAGCGGAGGTTTTAGGCACAGGTAACACAACCTGTGTGGTGGCTGGGACCATCAGCACATCCTTGTGCATTGTTTTACTCTCATGCATGTAAACAGTAAACACCCTCTGCAGCTGCGGGTGCACGGAGCAGAGGTTTAAGCCTGTTCTTAAGGGATGTGTGTTATTGCCACTGATAACAGTAATAGCTGCTGGGAAGGTGAGATGGCCAGCACCAGACAGCTTGGATTCACATTTCCCAGATTTGGAGGGTGGATGTCACGTGAGCCAGGTCATCTCACCACCTTTGCGACCTTGCCATGACTCTGCTGCCCTTCGTCTGCCACCAGATCATTGAGAACTGCCCAGTCACCGGCATCCATGTCAGAACTGATGATTTTGGGGTGAAGAGGGTGCATGCAGTGGAGACGGCCCATGGGACCATCCAGACTCCCTGTGTGGTGAACTGTGCAGGTATGGAGCATAGAGCATGGCAGAGAAGGTGGGGGACCGGGGCCGTGCCGGCAGGGCAGGAGGTGGCTTTGTGTCCTGTGAGCCAGAGGGTCTCCATCCGTCCTCGTCTCTCTGATCAAGCTGTCACTCCCAGACCACCGCAGGTCTCCGGAGGATGGAGGGATGCTGAGTGTGGGGTTCTTTCCACAGGTGTGTGGGCGCGAGCCCTGGGCCGGCTGGCCGGCGTGCACGTGCCGCTAGTGGGGATGCATCACGCCTACGTGGTGACCGAGCGCATCGAGGGCATTCAGGTCAGTCCTGCATGGCTGTGGGTCGGCTCCTCTGCTCTGGAGGACAGCACGTAGCAGAGGGAGATTGGACAGCTCACCCCCCAGCACCTCCAGACCCGCTGGACTCTCTCCACCTTCAGCATGAGCCTGCACTGCTGGGCCAAGCTCTTCACGCAGGGAAGTGCACACCCAGCAGCTTCTCCTCCTAGCAGGACTATCAGACTACCTTTAATAGAGATGTATTTAATATTTAACAGTGTTATGACTAGCAGGATAATCTTTTTTTTTTTTTTTTGTCTTGGTAGAATTATTACAGGGTCTGTGATGTGTGGGTGTCTGATAGCAGTGTTAATAAAGTTGACAAACACATTCTGAACAAGCCCAATCCCCAGCAGGCAGAGGTGTAGCTCTCCAAGCATTTCTAAACTCTCCCAAGGAACCTGTTCCTGCCATCTGGCTGTGGAGAGTTGCTCAGGAGTCAAAGGACACTTCATTCATTCAGGCTCATGGGCTTTGAGGGTGATATATTATTTAGTTTCCATCCCACTGACACAGTCTGGCTCTGACTTTTCAGTCCGAGGTACCTAATTTTTTTAAGTGCTGGTGTCCATGATTACGTGTACATCCCAGTAACTCTGCTGTGCTGTACAAACATGGTAAGAAAGAGGCTTTTCAGGGAAGAGGCTGCAGCTTGTGAACACCGGTGCCTCCCATTCAATCCACTCAGTTCCATACATGAATTGCAGCAGGCCCCACACCAACACTTCCATGCTACCTAAATGTTTCTCTATCTATTATTCACGAGAACAAATCCCTCATTCTTCGCGCGCTGCTGCCTGCGTGTCGTGCTGCAGCATGCTCCTGCGGAGGTGGGTGGCAGAGGAGTGATGCTCTCCAAGCTGGGATCAACCGTAGCGGCTGCTTCCGCTCCCCGGAGCATCCCTGGTGCTGCCTGTGCCATGGAGGAGCAGCCGGAGAGCCGAGGATTTGGGCAAGACTTGGTTTCGTGCTTGGGTGCCTGGGCTCCGCCCGCAGCATCGCTGCCTGTGTAACCTGCTTTGCCCATGGTCTGGCCAGGTGTGCTGGAGCTGACCTGGGTGGCTTTGTCTTGGGGCACGCAGGCACCCAAATTTCAGGGCTGTGGGAACATCCAGAAAGCCACCACTGCTCCCATCCTTGGCAGGTCACCGCAGATGCCCCATTCATCCCCCTCAGCCTTGCTGGGGCAATGCTGGGGCTCCCCATGGCTCTCAGTCCCCTCTCACCCTTCTGATCCCTCTCCCTGTTTTTCAGAACATGCCAAACGTTCGTGATCACGATGCCTCAGTGTATCTCCGTCTCCAAGGCGATGCCCTTTCCGTGGGTGGATATGAGTCAAACCCCATCTTCTGGGAAGAGGTGAGCGGTGCTGGGAGATTTTCTAGGGGAACGAGGCAGGTTTCCAGGGAGCCCATCTCAGAGGGGTGAGGCACAAGGTGTGAGCACCTTGGTTCCCAGCTCCTGTGGGGACCAATCTGCAAATGGCCAGTGGGGAAAGCACGGGACAGCATCTTCCCATTGGGCCTGCCTGTGGCATAGACACGAGATGCAGAAGCAAAAGGAATGAGATGAAAAGTTTGGGGGAATTTAGAGGCCACCATGTGGTCTCCACCCTGCTGCATTGTTCCTTTATCCAGGTGCAGGTGTCTTTATTCAAGCTCTGCCCCAGACCTTTGCCTTGGCTGGGCTGTTCATGAAAACCCAAAGAAACTAGAGTCTGGAAAGCAGCCTCTATTTTATATGATCTCCAAGGCTGCCAGAGCTGAGAAGTCCTTACGCCATCAGCTGTGCTCTATTTTGTGTCCTGATTCCTGTTTCCCACCTTCAGGTATCTGAAAAATTTGCTTTTGGCCTCTTTGATCTGAACTGGGATGTTTTCATGCAACACATTGAAGGTGCCATCAACAGAGTACCAGTGCTGGAGAAAACAGGCATTAAATCCACCGTCTGTGGGCCAGGTAATGTGGCAGCGGGGGCTCCGTGGAGGCCACGTTCCTCCAAGGATCTTGCTGGAGGCGAGCGGAAATTTCATAACCTAGGGAGAAGAAAAACTCTGAATGCAGGGAACGGCTGTGGTCTGGCTGCAATGGTGTCATCTTCCGAGGGGTGGCATCCCAGGCTTAGCCTAGCTGGAGAAATAATAGGCGGGAGTTTATCGCCTCTGGTCCTCAGTGGTTGGCTAGCACAGATTTACAGCTGATGTTGTGGCCACTGAGTCCAGTGAGGAATTAAGGGGCAGATTTTTTTCAAGTAGTGGCCATTGTTTTACCAAATGTTATATTATTATTTTTGCTGCCTGGGGACAAAAACATCTCTCTTATGAAGAAAGGCTGAGGGACTAGGGGCTTTTTAGCCTAGAGGAGAGAAGACTGAGGTGGGATCTTACCAATGCTTATAAATACTTAAAGGGTGGGTGTCAGGAGGATGGGGCCAGACCCTTTTCAGTGGTGCCTAGTGACAGGACAAGAGGTAACAGGCACCGACTTGAACATAGGAAGTTCCATCTAAACACGAGGAGGAACTTCTTTACTTTGAGGGTGCCAGAGCCTGGCCCAGGCTGCCCAGAGAGGCTGTGGAGTCTCCTTCTCTGGAGACATTCAAAACCTGCTTGGATGCATTCCTGTTCAACCTACTTTAGATGACCCTGTTCTGGCAGGGGTGTTGGACTAGATGATTTCCAGAGGTCCCTTCCAACCCCTATCATTCTGTGATTGTGACATCAGATTTACCCCGATTTCCATCGCAGGCTGTCTGGGGTGGAGTTAAAGGCCATAGCATCACTGCAGCGGCAGCTGGAGGTGATGCCAGCCATCGAACCCCAGCCCTGCACACTCGCTTTGGCCTTGAAAGCCAGCACATGCCAAAAGAAAAAGTTTTAAAATCCCTTTTTACTGAAGCACTTAAAGGGAAACCCTCAAGGCCCTTGGGGAGGGAGCGGAGCTGCTGTATGAGGGGAAAGTAGGGCACATCTCCTGCCCCGCAGCAGATACAACATGGCACGTACATGGCGGAGAACTTGGCCCTGGGTTTGATCAAACCATGGTGTAAGCAGAGCTGGTGGCCTCCGGTGGGGACCTGAATTCTTATAGATCAATGTCTAGTATTCGTAGGCCAGTCATGTAACTTCCAAAGGGTCGGAGCTCTTCCTTTTCCACTCCTTGATCTAAACCAGCAGCTGGTTTGCTCGCGACAGCTGAGTCACGCTGGGCTGAAGCAAATAGCAAACACTTGTCCTTTCTGCTGCGCGGTAAATATTTCACCACCAGAACATCTACCACGCTGTGTTCTGGGCACAGGGGACAAAAGCAGACCGACCTGGGGTGGTTTAAGCTGTTTCTGCTCCAGCTGCTGATCCAGCCCTGCAGCCCAGCAGGCCAAGGTCCTGTGTGAGCACTCGGCATCCGTCCCAGTGCGAAGTCGACAGGACTGGTGTGCGCCACTGGTGAAGGGGAGGTGCTTTGGGTGTTGCTCCATTAACTCAGTGAGCAGGTTGCCCAGAGAGGTGGTCAATGCCCTATCCCTGGAACCGTTGCAGATGAGGTTGGCCAGGGCTCTGAGCAACCTGCTCTAGTTGCAGATGTCCCTGCTCCCTGCAGGGGGTTAGATGAGATGACCTTTGAAAGGTCCCTTTCAACCCAAACCATTCTGTGATTCTATGAATTTGCAGCCTGGCATATTGGTCCAGGGATATTGGTATGAAATAATCTTCTGACTCTCCTCTTGCCTTCTCTTGAGCACAGAGATCATGTGAAACAAGCCAAGTATTGCCGGGCAGGGGAAGGACCAGGCTGAACTCTATCTTCCCTCTGTCCTTTCACACGAGTGGATGCACCACCATAAAACAGGGAGGAGGATTGCAGACCTCTGTCAGGTTGTTCTGCTCTTTCCTCCCTGGCAGGGATTTGCTATGGGGCTGTGGTTGATAGCCTTATGGGGAGCAGGAGCTGGCAGCAGGAGTCATCATTAGCACAGGAGTCTTGGGCGACATCAGCAGCAATCCCTCAGCTGAGTAAAGTAGCTTCAATTCGTGAAATTTCCCAGCAGAAATCAATGAAGGTGAAAAATAGTCATAAAAAGGAAATATGGCCTGGATGTTGAAAAGGTAACAAACCGGTCTGTGCAGCTCCCTCAACTGGGGGAGCAGAAGAAAGCAAGAGGCTCCTTCACCGCAGCACTGCATGCACCTTCTGGTTGGGGATTCACTCTGCTTCACAAATTTTCAATCTAAACCCCAGCACTGAGGTCCTCCCCTCACACTGTGGGTGTGCAGCAAGCGCTGCCAAGCTCCCTGGGGGAGGGGGGGGCACAGTCACCCCGAGCTGGGGGTTTCAATGGTGCAGGGACAGACTGGACAGTGTGCAGGGCTGCAAAGAAGCTGCCTTGCCCACCAGGAGCATGATGTGCATGTGTGTGTGTATGTATACTCATGCAAGCTTCTGAAGCAGATATATGTCTATATATTGGCTTCAGGAGCCTCCACAAGACTCCTGTGTGATGCTGGTGATCCCAGTACAAGGGCAGCCTTCCCTTTGGTCTCTGCTGCCTGGGTGCTGTTGGAGAGATGCAAGTAGGGGATGCCTGAGTTGAGATGCTGGGAAGTGCTTGGTGTTGGTCCAATTCTGGCCCCACTGACCTCTCCAGGAGCAGGTTGAGGCCAGCACAGGAAGCTGAAGGAACCCTGCTCCCAAAGTGTGTGACGTATCCCCAGAATGCCTGTCCTGTCCTGTCTTTGCTGGCACATATTCCTCTCTGTCTTGCAGAGTCGTTCACAGCTGACCACAAGCCACTAATGGGGGAAGCTCCAGAGGTCCGAGGCTTCTTCCTTGGTTGTGGCTTCAACAGTGCTGGTAGGAGAGTCCTCAAAGGTTCACACCTTGAGCATCCCAGTGCAGGCATCATATCCTGGGCAGAGCCCAGCAACCACAGCCATGCTTGGCCTCCCGGCCTCATCTGAGTCCTCCTCTCTTCCCCCAGGGATGATGCTGGGAGGTGGCTGTGGGAAGGAGCTGGCTCACTGGATCATCCACGGGCGGCCAGAGAAGGACATGTACGGCTATGACATCAGGCAAGTCACCCCAGCTGCCCCAGGCTCCTTTGCTGATACCCCTCATCCTTGGGTGCTCCTTGGAGATGGGTTTTGAGGCAGGGCTGGATGCTGGCTTCAGGAGTGGGTGTCGGGCAGCGTCTGTGCCACAGCTTGTGTCCCTCCAAGGAGCTGAAATCAATTATGCTCAATGGCTTTAATGAATTTACACGTGGGGTTTATCTCATTTTCTCCCTTCTACACAAACGGCTTCCATCAGACACAAGGAGATTGCAGCGATGGGAAAGGACAGGGTAATTATGTTCGGGTTTTGTTGTTGTTCAATTAGTGCCGTGCTTAATCCCCTAAGTTAATAATCAAGGGTGATGATTTCAACAGGAGAAAGATTAGCTTTCCCCCTGCTCTGCAGCACAACATGGGCCTGGAGTTTTGGCTGTGCAGATGTTGGCTCCGTAATTGCTTTTGACTTACTTGATTATATTTGATTGGGTTTGGGCTTTCTTATAGGGCTGTTGCGACAGCAACCACCTTGACAGGGACAAAGCTTTTAAGATCATGATGCTTTAGTGGCAAAGCTGGTGAACGCCCCATTGATGTGGGCTGGGAGGAGAGGGGAGTCAGTGCTGGTGCCTGCAGAGGTCAGCAGGAGATGCCTTCCTCCAGCAGTCTTCCTCCAGCAGCCAGGGCAGTGATGGGCCAGGCTTGGGAAGGAGAAATCCTCAGGCTGGGCAGGCACAACCACAGCCTTCCTGGGGCTGACCTGTGCTGTGGGACCACTGCCCCACTCCAAGAATGGCCGGGGGCTTTCCAGCCCTTGCATCTGGATTACCCAAGCATCCCCCATATCCCGTCTGCCATCTCATCGAGCTGGTGTCAGTCACGTCTTTTTTTCTTTTGGCAATGATTACTAAGCTCATCTTTGAATAATTCCCTTTTCTGCACATTTAAATATTTATCCTCTCAAAGCACTCGCTTGTAAATATTTCATCTGGCAGCTGTTGCTCCTCTTGCTGCTGTCAGAAATTCAGCACATCGATGAAGGGGCTGGGGCTGATGAGGTGGCCAGGGGTGCCAGTGACATGCCATGTGTCATGCCAGTGATATGCCATGTCTCATGCCATGACATGCCATGTGTCACCTGCTGCCTGTCCCATGCCAGAAGAAGAGGCAGCTGCCCTCACAGCAAGCCTGTGGCTGGTTGTGGAGAGCATCGCTTGCATTGCTTGCACCACTGCAGGGCTCGACCCTGGTGCCCTGTCTCTCCCCAGCACCCAGGCATCAGGGAGGGAAGCTGAAAATATTGTTTTAAAAGCCCCTAGAGATGGCATTTTGTGTTTCCTTTCACCTGCTGCCTGCCTCCCTTTCACCAGTCCCAGGAAAGGTGCCACTGGCGCATAGGGCTGCTCTCTGTGAGTTATAGATCTCTGGTAATAAGAACCTGAGCGTGTGCTGAGCTGGCACATTCCTTCAAGGACCATTTCTGTTTGAAAGATGAAAATATGTCAAACAAATTTAAAATGCTTTGGGTTTTATTTATATTTCAGCCCAGGGAGAATTGGATGAAAAATGTAAAGAATGTCCAGGGCTCTTTCCCTCCTCAGGGCTGTGTTTAAATGTGGACTGTGCGCGAGGCATGCTCTGAGGCCAGCCTCATGCTGAAGCAGAGCAGAATTAATCTCAGGTTTCTTCTTTTTCTATTTTTTCTTTCCCCCAGAAGGGCTATATTCTGCTCCTAGGGGTAGATGTGGCTGGAGCAGGGCTGGGGAACTCGGTGTGGGCTGTGCCCAGCTCCGGTGGGCAGCATGGCCAGCACCAATTCCCACTTGGTTCCTCTGCTCTCCAACCCACAAAATGGGTGTGAGAATAGCAATGTTACACCACAGCAGCTGCATCCACATCTGGGTCTGGCCAGGAGGGTCATGCCTGGGGAGGAGACACCCTGTGAGCTGGTGGGCTCATCAGGACACTGCTCTCTCCCTGCTTTCCAGGAGGTTTCACCACTCCCTCACCAACAACAACCGCTGGATCCGGGAGCGGAGCCATGAGTCCTACGCAAAGAACTACTCCGTTGTTTTCCCCCACGACGAGCCACTGGCAGGGCGCAACATGAGGAAGGACCCCCTGCACGAGGTGAGGATGAGCATGCTGACCCGGGCTGAGGAGCCATGGGGGACCCTCTCAGCACCCTTCCAGCAAGAAAGAGGTGGCAAGGAGTGGCCACAGCCACATTGCTCTCCAAAACAGTGTGCTGCACCTTGACTCCCATACTTTCATCCTGGGAAGATCCCTGTCAAATCCCAAAGCCTGCTGAGTACGTGCTGTGAGGGTGCTGGGACCACGGACTGTTTAATGGTAGAGGTGCCAGGCATTCCTGTAATATTTAATTTAGCAGATACAGTGTAAGATCCCAGTGATGGTCACTGGGCAAGGGAAGAGTGGAGAGAAGGGTTCAGAGGCTTTTTTCATCTACTGCCAGTCCAGCTCAGGGACAGCTGCGAGAGCTGTGAGATGCTGGATGCCCACAGTGGTCTCCTGCCCCACCTCCCCCGCCTTGGTTGCAGCTCAGCAGCAGTTTTTCCTCCCCAAAACAGCATCTCGCAATGCAGAGTGAGGCTGGGGCACGAGGAGGGATGTGGGAAGAGCAGGAGTTCTACCTCCACAGAGGCGGTTTTGCTGGCACTCCTTAAGTCTCCACTGGTTTTGCCCCCTGGAGCTGTCAACCGGGGCTCCTCCCGGCTCCCACCTTCACCAGCCGCTTCCTTGCACCGATCTCCATGGGTGAACTCTTTCAAGATGAAGCACTTGAGACAAAAACCCAGTTTCCAGTGGCTCACTGCACCAGCAGCATCTCAGCAACTGTGGCTCAGAGCCCCCACAATCACCCACCGCTCCTGACATGCTCAGGGTGTCCTGGGGCCGGTGCCTCGTCCCACCCCATCACTGCCAGCCCCAGTCCCACTGAGGAGAAACCACATTTCTAGAGCCTACTTCTGCTCATCACTAACTCATATCACAGCATTCCTCTTCTGATGGAGAGCAGAGGCTCAAGCAGTAAAACAGACATCCCTCCCTGCCGTCCCCCGGTGTTTGGTTGACAGCTCAGTTGCTTTCTGTCACCGAGGATGCAATTTATTTTTTAATAGCATGTCTAATAAGCGATGCCCATTTGACTGACAGCCTGGTATTTATACATGCAGCTCTAGAACATGTGCTGTGTTTTATAAATAGGCACTGAATCATTTCTGAAACGTTCAACAAAATCTATTCTTTTCCGAACAGAGGCACCAAACAAAAATGTCTTAATGGACCCCTAATTAACTGTGTGGAGAGAGATTTTCCTGAGAGCACAGAGGGGGAATGAGAAGGTTGCCATACGAATCTCAAATGTTATTATATAATTACTGTTGTAAACATCGGGGGGAATCTTGCTCTCTGGATTTAGCACCTCTCGGTCAGTAATTCCTGTGCCGTAGCGCAGGCTTTGGGATGTGCACGGCTGGGCTGCCGGACTCCTGCCCGTCAGCTGCAGTGGAGGCAAATACCTTTCTTGGGGGGAACAGGAGTATTGGGCAATTTGCAGGCAGCTGTTTGAAAAAGACAAACTGCAGAGCTGATTTTGGCTGCTGATAGCCAAAGCCAAGGGGTCTCAAGTCTGATCTTGAGCATGCACTCAAAGAGGGCAGCCTGGGTGCTGCTCAAAAAGCAGTGCAAAGGTGCTTTTTAAAATCATTGTTTCCCATTTCTCTGGCTTCTCTTGCACAGGAGCTGCTGCAACAGGGCTGCGTTTTCCAGGAGCGGCATGGCTGGGAGAGGCCTGGCTGGTTCAGCCCCAGGGGAGCAGCCCCGGTAAGCACGGCACATGTTTTGAGGGGTGTTCAGCTTGGAGGGGACCGGCTGTGCCCCGCACACGTAGAGTGCGTTCTGCATGTACAGGGTGTGTGTGTGATATGCTGTGAGTAGTTTCACGTCCCCAAAATGGCTCCATAAATGCTGCTGGGCTTTAATTCACTATAACAGCAGTAAGAGGGTGACCCGTGTGTGCCTGTTGTGTGTGTCTGTCTGCCTGTCCCTCTGCCACAGGCAGCATCTGCCTGCAATGCCCCCAAACCACTTGAAGAGAGTAGCAGGCAGGGATGCCAGGAAGGGGACCCATCACTGTGGAAGGGATCCTGGGAAAGGGACCCATCCCCACAGCCAAGTTCTGCATGAACCCACTTCTCTCCCAGTAAGGGGTGAATGCAACTGGGAGAAGCCCCTTGGCTTCATCCTTACGTCGTCTTCCTCACCATCCGCATCCTCTTACTTCCCCTGCCCAGGTTCTGGATTATGACTACTACGGTGCGTACGGGCAGGAGCGTCACAGGGACTACACCTACAACCGGCTGCTAGGGGATGAGTACACCTTTGACTTCCCTCCCCACCATGATATTGTGAGTGTGAGGGGAGCAGCCCCCCCAGCCAAAACCTCTGGGCACATTTGGAGCTGGGATGGGGGTTAGAGGTGGCAGAACCCACACCACACTGCTGCTTTGGGTGGAGTTGGTGAGGGGAAACAGTGAGCTTTGCCCAAAACTGGGGAAGATGTTCCAAAAAGATTGAGAAATGCATGACCGTGCTCGGAAACCTCAGCGGAGAGGCCACAAAGATTTTACTGCTGCTTTCCCAAATGAAAGACCAGCTTGGGGTCTTGATAACTGTGCTAGTGAGGTAAGGAATGGGATTGAGCATACAGGATGCCCTGGCAGGCTTGCTCTGTTTAATATCTGATTTTTAAGGAGTGTTTTGAGGCCCTTAAAGGCACCAGGCAAGTGTCCTGGTATCATTTCCCATTATATAAACAGTTCTAATACGTGCCTCCTTTTGTGGACTGAGAATATGACTCAACTTCAGCGGTGTGTGTGCTTTAATTGTAGATCAAGAACGAATGCCTAACATGCAGAAATGCCCTGGCTCTCTTTGACATGTCCTATTTTGGGAAATTCTACCTGGTTGGGCCTGAAGCAACCAAAGCAGCGAACTGGCTGTTCACTGCCGATGTGAGCAAAGCACCAGGTACCGGCTCAGCCCCCTGATTTCGGCTGCGTGCTGTCTGCTGGGAAATCACATCTGACACCAAAACAACTCGGGGGGGTCCCAAGCTGGCTTTTCCTTTAAATGCAGCTTTTGCCAAGGGTATGGGAAGCATGTGAGGGCTACTGCTTCCCCGTCCTCACCCAAGGCTGAATTCTGCTCTCATTTATGCTGGGACAAATGTGCTCTGTGCTGGGAGGGTGAGGGAGGGGTCTGGCCCTCCGGCTCCAGCTGTGGCTCACAGCTGGAGATGTGATAGGTACTGGAGTAAATCAAGCACAGCTCTTGCCAGCTGTGGTTCACATGGGGAGAAGCTGCCCCTTCTCCAGGACTGGGAGGCAGCTTATGGCATTTCCAAGGATGCAGCTTCACCTCCTCACACGTATCTCAAGAGGAAAAAGCCCAGCTCCCACCTCCTTCATGGTCCATCCAGGGTCGGTCAGGGCATACCCAGGCAGTGGCAGCTGATGTAGCAATGAGGACTAATTTTCCTGGTACCCACCTCCCTCTGCTGGCACCATGGCTCTGTGCCAGGGCTGGCTGATGGGCAGCGGTGCCTGACTCCTTCCCTCAGGTTCGACCGTGTACACCTGCATGCTCAACAAGCAGGGCGGCGTGGAGAGCGACCTGACCGTCAGCCGGATCAGCCCCGGGGACCCAGCCTCCCCCCTGGCCCCCGCCTTCGAAGGTAAAAGCCCTAAGCACAGGGATGCTGAAGTCGGGTGTGTTTCTGCACCCACCGTGGGGCTGGGGGGGAATCACAGGGTGGATTTACCCTCCCAGACTCTCCTGCTGCCTTTTTTTAGCTGTGTCAATGGACGCAAAAGCCTTTCCAGTCCCAGGAAGCCATGGTGGCAGGTTTGGTCCAAGGTCTGCCAGCATCTCCTCCATCCCTGCTATGCTTGGGGGGCCGCAGGCGCAGGGGTGATTGCATTTACCTAATGGCTCTTGCCTGGCTTTTTCCACCTCTGCCCCTCGGTCCCTGTAACCTGATTATCCCCCTCATCCCTGGAGGCCTGCACCGCTCATTGGCATTATTGGGTTTGTCCAGCTCTGGCTGGCAGCTCTGGCCTTCTCCCCAAGTCCTTATCAGCTGCAATAAAGAGGAATTGAAAGGGAGCAGAGCAGTGAGCCCCGAGGGCAGAAATGGCATTATGCAGCAGAGGAGGAGGACGCCAAGCTCAGCCCCAGCACCAGCGTTGCCACCAGAAGGGAGGTTTGCACTTGGCTGCCCAGGCAGTGTCACCCTCAGGGCTGGTGCTCAGAGGGGACCACCCTGCAAGGGGTGCAGCACCGGTGCCAGCCCAGGCTGTGGGTGCTGTGGGTGCAATCTCGCTGCTTTTGCTCTGGTGTCACTGGGTGCTGCTGAGTTCTTCCCTCCCCGTGGGGCAATCCTGCCTCCCACTCATCTTGGGAGTTCACGGGGAGCAGGCGGGAAGCGGATGGCAGAGCTGCAGGGCTTGTCAGGTGATGGAGGAGTTTCATCACAGCAAAGTCTATTTTTCCAATTACAGTAGGTGGCTGCACTTATTATCGTTATGACAGATTATCAGAGAGCAATTTTGTAGTGGCAGGAAAGACCGAGGGAAGATTGATTACATATTAATCAGCTCTCAAACTCTATCCCTGGGGATTTTTCCACCCAGGATTACTGAGGAGATGAAATTCCTCCTCGTAGTGGTTATGGCCCAGGCACTGCAGCCCTCCCAGCTCCCACCTGGAGTTCCCGGCTCCCTGTGCACTTTGGCATCCGCTCTGTACTGGGACAAAAGAGCAGATGCTTTTGCTGCTGGTCTCAAAGGACAAAGAGTTTTTTCTCTTCCCATGATGCTCACAGACTTCAGGGGCACCTTCAGGGCTCAAAAAGCTTTTTTTTTACCTTTTCGTCTTTCAGATTTTAATGGGTATTTTGTTTTCACTGTGCTGAGTCTCACGAAAGGAAGCGTGGATGTTAGCAGAGCCCCAAATCCCTCCCTTACTCCAGCAGTATTTAACTCCCCAGTTTCTTGGTGGTCCCTCAAGGGCTGTGCAAGCTGGAGAGGCTCAGGGCTGCAGCTCAGGCTCTGGAGAGCAAAACAGCCCCAAGATGAGCTGGGCATCATACCCAGCCGGATGGTCTCAAGCCTGAAATGCTGCCGGGGGGATGTCTTCCAGGGGATGGCTACTACCTGGCCATTGGAGGGGCTGTGGCTCAGCACAACTGGTCACACATCACCACCGTGCTGCAGGACATGAAGCTCCAGTGCAAACTCCTCGACTGCTCAGAGGAGCTGGGCATGATGAGCATCCAGGGCCCCCTGAGGTGAGTGCAAGGAGAGTATTGTGGCCTCCTCCTTGCACCCAGACCATGGAGGGGTGCAAGGAGGGATGTGGGGAGGGAGGGAGGAAGGGAGGGAGGAAAGGATGGATGGATGGATGGATGGATGGATGGATGGATGGATGCCTCAGCTGCAGTCCAGGTCCCCTTGTTGGGCAGGGGTGGGTGTGAGCCCCATGGTACCAGGCAGTGGTCTCACTGGAACAATACTCTATTTGCTGAGGAACTGGCCTTTCTTATGAGGCTCTCACAGCCAGCATATCACCCACATCAGCTTCTGTTCGGAGGGAGAGGTCTATCTTGCCAACAAGACAAGAAAGTAAGTTTTAGCAGTAGCCTGAGCAGGCTGGCAACCTACATCCTTTCACCACGGTCACCGACATCCTTTCACCACAGTCACTGACATCCTTTCACCATGGCCACTTTGCTCTTTCCCCACAGCCGTGTTGTCCTCCAAGAAGTGCTTGACACCGACCTCAGCAATGAAGCTTTCCCCTTCTCCACCCACAAACTCACCACAGCCGCAGGATGCACGGTAGGACGGGGCCAGCCCTCCAGCTCCCCAGGGAGGTCTGTTCACTGGGTCAAGTGCCCACCAGCCTGCATGGCCAAGCATTCTCTGCTGCGGAACCCATCTTCCTCCGCATTGCTGCAGTGGGAAGCTGGGAGGCTTTGCTGAGGGTGTTTTGTTGGAAAAGGCCAAAAAACAGGGTAGGAGAAGGGTGTTTTCCTCCCCAGTTACCTGACAGGTACCAGCTTGCTGTCCAGGCCCACCCAGCAGTGTTGTAGCCTGGACTGAGCTTGGGGAAGGAACATGGTGACTTATGGCTTTGCAGTGGTGTCAGAGGAGCAAGAGATGCCTCCCATGGATTAGGCGTGAGCACTAGTGATAAAGAGATTTATCTGACACACTGGAAACTTTCTATTTCCCACTACACATAAAGAAAATAGGGACGATTAAATGTAAAGCATGTCAAGTACCGGCCATAAGGGCTGGGCAGCTTGTGGAGCTTCTGTATTTGATCACAGGAGAATTCTGACAACCTTAAGCTTTCTGTCCAAGCACAGATCATCCTGCATTTGCTCAGACTTCAGGGCTCGCATTAGCAGTTATGCAAGAAAAGCACAGAAATGGTAATGCTCCATGCTAACACCTTGGGCTAAGCCCCTTGGTGTTGGAGTGAGGGGAAGAGAAGCTCCTTGGGGTGATGGTGGAAGCCAGCACCACTGCCTGGCTTGGGTGCCTGGTGGGGAGTCAGGGGTGGGGGGTGCTGGCTGGCTCCTGCACCCCAATACATCACCCAGGGAGGCAGTGCCCATGTGGTGTTTCGCAGGTGGAGGTGAGCTTGCTTTACCTGCAGAGCACAGGACAGGCATGTCCATGCTGTCTTGGGTGCAACAGCCCTCAACAAGCTGTGGGAGATGCACCTTGCCCAGGCTGGCAGCCCAGCACCTCTGCCAGGACCCATAGCAATGAGTTTAATATGTTGTGTGGCACCACTCAGAGGTGTTGAGGGAGGAAGACTCGATGTAAAGTGGTTTGGTGCCACTGGCTGTGTTGCAAAGAGGTGGATCAGTCCCCAGGGTTTGCTGTGAGGTTTCACAGAGCTGTCTGCTTGGTTGGACTCCTCCGTCTTACCTAGTGCACCTTAAGTCTCTCCCCCACCTCGCCCAGCAGAGTTCAATGTAGTCTGAAGTGATCCCTGGGGAAAGGGGGAGATGGCAGTTCTTTGGAGACTTCCGTCATGTGTGAAGCTGCTGATTCACCCTGCTTGAAACACCCTAAATAGAAGAGTTGATGACCATGAAGTGTCACTTTGTCAAAAGAGAAATGTTCTGGGAAAACCTGCTGCTGGTGTCAGGAAAAAACTTTTGAAAGATTTACATGAGAAGCTCTGCCTTGATTTCTTAGTGATTCTTACCCCATATGAAATATTCCTTCCATTGCAAAAGCATCCCTTTGGAAGAGAGGGTCAAGTTTAGACCCTACCCTTCCCATGGGAAATCTGGGCAGGCAGCGGTCCCAGGGCATCCCTCTCCCACCTGGAGCAGCCGGCTGGCAGGAGGGACTGTGCCAATGAGAGATGAAGGGGCTGAAGGTGCAGCAGTAAATCTTGTGAAAGGCAGCGGGAAAACAGGGAGCTGGAGGCAGGCTGGATATTAGTGAAATTGGGTTAAGCCACACATGGCCACTTTTCATTCAGAATTAAAGTGGCTTTAATTCGAATGCAGCTGGCTGCTGAAGAGATTGCTCACAAATCAAATTAAGGCTACTTGATTTGTGAGCAAGACCCTAGCCAGGGTTTAGGGCAGTTTACCTAAGGCACAGATTTTGCCCAACTCGGATTAATCCTCCAAACCATCACCAGCAGTGTGTCCTGTGCTCCAGGTACTGAAAACCCACAGTGTGCCCAGTGTCCTATGGTGGGGAATCGTGGCACAGGGGACCCAAAAGCCAATCCATCATTGCAGGTTATCCAACACATTGGATTTTAGTCTCCACCAGTGAGTTATAAACCTCCCCACTCCTCCTCTGTTATGCCTGTGGCAAGCTGATAACATCTCATAATAATCTACTTAACCCCTAGGAAAGGTGTATAAATGTTCCCGTCTCCAAGAGCGTGATTAGTTTATTTGCATTTCACTTCAAGTTTACAAAAAAGAATCTGATCCCGTGTGGAAGAAATATCTGGTAGATTTTTTTTTTTTTTGCCTGTTTTGGTTGTAAATGCCCTGGCTGTAGGAAGCTTTCCTGCCCAAGGGCTCTGAGCTGGGGAGCGTCTCTGACTGCTGCCAGGGCCACCCTTTCACGAGGTCCCCATCTCCCTGGCCTCACAATGAGCACAGGGGACTCCATCCCATGCCAAAATTAGCGTAGGAGGGTTTGTCAGGACAGCAGGCTGAAGCCTTCACTGATATTATCGCCTTCCAGGGGGATTAAACTGAACCCAACATCTTTAGAAAGTTATCGCTGAGATTTTCATGCATTAACTCAGTAGTTGAACAATATCAGCTGGAGTGAAAGGAGACTTCCAGCAGAGTTAATGGCTCTGGAAATTACAGATTGGTTTGTGAGTTTATATATAGCGTCTCTCACTGTATTGAACAGAGAAAAGTCCCCCTTTGAAATTCATGGCTGGATACAGGGTAGAGTTCAGGGTCTCATTTTCTAGAATACTTAAAATGCTTTTGAATTGCTGCTGAAAGACTTAGGAATTGATGCTATTTCATAGCCCCTGTTGAAAACTAACAGAAAAACGTGTTCCTGGGGGGATTCAGCTGAAAGGTGGCAGGAGCAGCTGAGCCCAGCCCTTGGTGTCACCCTTGGCCTCCATGGTGGGTGCCCACTCCTGTCTGGGGTACATACGCCTGGGTGCAACCCCAACCCCTGCCTGTGCAAAGCTAAAGACTGGCACCCCAATTTTCACGAGGATGCCTATTTTCTATGGTGCACTGCTCTTGCCTGGATGCTCACTCCCCCGGAGTAAGGGTGGCTGGAGGGGAAATTTATCCCAGGAGTAACTTGCTCCTGAAAGTAAAGTGCACTTTAGCTGCAGTGCTGAGTCGCAGGCAGGGTTAATGAGCCAGGAAGCTGCCTGTCAATCCCCAGAGCATCTCCTGCCATGAAGGTAGTATCTGGCTGCAGTGGCTTGATCTCTGGCTGACCTCTAATTAGATGACACCTTTGTGTGGAGCAAAAAGCTTCTCCATGCCCCTCTCTGTGCACCTCGAAAAGCAATTGCTGGCCTTATTGCTTCACTGCGGGGCTGTGGCAGGGATGGAAGGAAGGATGGCTCCCAGCATAGCTTCTTGTGAGGAGGCTCAAAAGACTTTCCCATTACCTATGGCATTCCTCCCTCCTCTCCACTTCTACTGTAAAGGTTAAGATGTCCTTAAAAATGCCTTAAAGTCTGCTTGAGGACGTGATGTTTGCAGTGCCGGTAGAGCTTCAGGAGGGCTGGGGGAAGCAAGGATGGGTTTGGGTTCTGAGCCATCACCCACTGGCCATCCTCACAGAGGAGAGGCTGGGCACCACTTTGGTACTTCTTGTGCCTGTCGCTGCCTGCTTTGGGCAACGGCTGTTGTTGTCTGTTGTTGTTTATGCCTGGGCTTAGGGAACACAGCTGAGACCACCTCCTGGTTGTGCTAAGAGGTCAGCAAATGTCAAGATGCAGCTTCTGCCCCCAACGACATCCAGAGCCAGCACAGACAAGACAGTCCCAAAGCTGTGGAGCGTGCCCAGCCGACAGAAGCAGCCTGGAAGCCTCTTCCTAGCTGAAAACTGCTTTATTAAGACTGCAGATCACAATCTGGCCTGAAACTCTTGAGTTAATCTCTCTCCCAAAGCGAGACGTGCTTTTGCAGTTGATGTGCATCCAAAGGGATGAAGCAGAGGGGTTTTATGTGGGAGGAAGTGGAGAAATCCAAAGGGATGAGGCAGAGGGAAATGCAACTCAGACTCAAGGGGTATCTCCAGAGAAGGTGCCCAAGCTGGGGTGTCCCCAGCCACTCTGGAAAACTTTGGGAATGCAAACTGGCTTAGTGGGGACAATGGGAGGATGCAGGGGAGCCTGTCTGAGTGAGAAGCAGGGGGGAACATGGGCAGGGCAGTCCCAGCATGGCATGAGATCTGTGACCCCAGGGAGTGTAGGCAGAGAGGGAGGGAGATCTCCAAGGATGAGTCTTCCTCTGAGAAGCACTGTGCTGATCTGCTCATTCCTCTTTGGAGCTTCATGCATTCGATGTGGAGCTAATTTGGCAGCAGAGAGTAAAGCCCTAGGGCACGATCTTCACTGAGGGAAATGTGAGCGTCTCTCTGGGATGTGAGGTGGGGGTGTGAGTCGGGATGCTGGGCTCAGCCCCTGCCCAGGAGTGTAGGGCCTCTGGGTGCCTCTGCCATGGGAGCACTATCCCAAGCTGGGGACAGCCCCAGGCGACAGCAGCCACAAAGTGCCCCAAAGCAGGACAATCGTGTTGGAGACCAGCCTCCCCATCTAACAGGCTGTTTTGGGGAGATGCAGGTCTGGGGGTGCCCGTGGGCATTCTTCTGGAGTTGATGGATCAGCAGAGGGAGACAAAAGCCCAGCTGGAGCTGGAGCATCACATTGAACTCCGGGACAGCCCTGGGATCGTGGGCTGGAGGATGCTGAATGCAGCCTCCTCCACCCGCTGCCCATTCTTCATGGGCACTGATGAGAGCTGGGTTCGATGTGCCAAGTTTAGACTGTCCAGAGATGAGAGACTCAGTCTGACCCTGATTGCATGCGCTGGGGAGAGCAAGGAAATGCCTTCCACCAAAGCAGGGTGTTTGCACAAGGTTCCTGGGCAACCTGGTTTTCTCCTGCAATAGCAGCACGTGGCTCTGCAGCCTCTCCACTGCACAGCCCGGCTCCGTTCACAGCAAAGTTTGGCCTCTTGCATTTCACAGGTCCGTGCTATGAGGTTGTCGTTCGTTGGTGAGATGGGCTGGGAGCTGCATGTGCCCAAGGCAGACTGCGTGAAGGTTTACCAGGCAGTGATGCAGGCAGGAGCCCGGCACGGCATTACCAACGCCGGCTACAGAGCCATCGACAGCCTCAGCATCGAGAAAGGTTTCCTGCTTCCTTTGCAGCAGTGCTCACTGCTTTTCCTCTGGCTGGGAGACCAGAGTAAATTATTTTTTCCTGTCTTCAAGGGTGGGTTAATGTGACTGGAGGTCTGGCAGCTACTGGCAGAGATGCTGCCAGCCCCAGCCCTTCTTGCTGAGACTTCCCCGATATGGGCTTCTCTCAAGGGTGCTTTGTCCAGGGTCAAGTGAATCGAGGGCAACAAGGGATGTCCAAGAGGTGGGGGTGATGACTTGGTCTCCTGATGCTGCTCACCCTGGGCTTGCTGCTGTGGCAGGGAGAGGCCAGGTGATCCATGCTTGCTCTCTGCAGGGTACAGGCACTGGCACGCAGACCTGCGCCCCGATGACACCCCACTAGAAGCCGGCTTGGCCTTCACTTGCAAGCTCAAGTCCAGCATCCCCTTCCTGGGCCGGGAGGCTGTGGAGGCTCAGAAAGCCAAGGGCATCTTCTGCCGCCTTGTCTGCTTCACCACCGAGGAGTGAGTACCAGTACTGGGCTACACTCAGCACCAGCAGCACCCGACACCAACATCCGCCCTGGGATGAGCACCTTCAGCCATCCCCACCCACCCCTGCGCCCAGGCACACGTGGAGCTCAGTTCAAGCCGGCTCAGCTGTTTTCTATGCTCTAATTCCGTCTCTAATTTAAATCTCACTGCAAACTCCCTGCTGGATATCTAGTGGGAGCTGGAAGCGGCGTGACAGGGAGCAGGTTTATCTTGTTTCACCCCAGACAGCAGGAGGTTTTGCAAATGGGGCTTTGCCAGCCCCTGGGATCAGCACGGGGAGGTGAATGAACATGTGGGCAGTGGGAGCCTTGGGGTCCTGTCCCTCCAAGCCCCTCTGCCCTGTGGGGTCCCAACGTGGGGCTCTGCTGATGGCTGCTCTGCCTTTGCCTTGCAGGAAGGTGCCGATGTTTGGCCTGGAAGCAGTTTGGCGGGACGGCAAGGTGGTTGGCCACATCCGTCGGGCAGATTTTGGATTTGCCATTGACAAAACCATCGCCTATGGCTACATCCGTGACCCCGCAGGGGGCCCGGTGAGTACCGACCCCCCGATGCCACAAGCCCCTGGGGACGGCTGGCCCTCTTTCGTTATGTAAAGACATATGCATAAGTTCATTGCAAACCCACTGTCGTCTGGGGAGCATGATGGGGCAGCCCCCCAGTGCTTCCTCCACGGTGGAGGCTGGAGGGTGAGAGATGCTGTGCCTCGGCAGCAAGGTCGGTCTCACCGGCTGTCGGTCTGCGGGGCCCTGGTGATGCTCTCTGGCTCAAGCACTGCCTCAGATGTTCATTGAAACCGACTATTTGATTGCGGCAGTGAATTAACTTGTGTTATAGGGAGCAATGGCCAATAGAAGCACAGCAGGCTCTTAATTAACCCAGGAAGACTCCTGGATAGTAAATCAGATGCCCTCATTAAGCAGCGTGCTGTAGGCAGAGGCCAGGGAACCCATGTGGGGACAGAAGGCTCTGGATGATGTCCCCAGGGTCCTTCCCTGTTGCAAACCAAGAGCAGTGCATATGCTTGTGCTTTCACCCTCTTGCTTGCCTTGACTTTTAATCCTGCATCAGTGTAAGACTCGCACTCGTCGTGTGGTTTTGTGTTTCGGCTGCCCCCTTGGCCCCTGGGGACCACTTTTTCTCCTTATAGTGAATGTTCCCCCCTAGACCTTCCTTCTCTTTCCCATTCTCCCTCCCTGTTACGTCTCGCTCTCCCAGCCGCCCCTGCCTGCCCCAGGCAGTGTGACAGAGGCAGCAGGATGGAGGTGGTGGGGGGACCATCCCTTCCTGCCTCCAATCGATGCGGCAGAACGATGCTGAGTGCATCCCCGCTGGGTCCATCCATCGCATCATCGCTCTTCCCTGCTCACACACTCACTGCAGGGAAAGCTCTGCTGTGGGGCTGGCAGCTGCCTGCTGGGCTTTGCAGGAGCTGAAATGGGAATGGTGGGGAGAGGCACTGCGTACGGGTGGTCGTGCCGTGGGGTCCCCAGCCCTGCCAGCTCTGTTGCATGCTCCGACTGGCTGCAACTGGGGAGCAGTGCTCCTTAAGAGGATGTTAACGTGCAGCCCTCATCTCCCTGCTCCCTGGGATAACTCTGGCTTGGTTTGGGTGGTAACTGTGGAAGATGGGGGAGCTTTGCTGTGCAGGGAGGGGAGGTGGCTTGGGGGACCTGCACTGGGATGCTGCCCCATGCCATCCCCATCAGGGGCTTGGTGCTGGGCCCAGACTCCACACCAACCCCAAGCTCCCCTCTTTGCAGCTCCCTGGCAGTGGGGTGCCCAGCATGGCTGCTCAGGGCTTTGCCATGTTGCATGTGGCCCTTTCGTTTCCTTCCCATGGATACAGCCCTTCGGTGACTGGGTGTGATGCTCCCCAGCTCGGGGAAGGGAAGTCCAGGATGGGCATGTCTCTGCAGCATCAGGGCTAGAGAGTCAGAGGAGCAGGAGAGGTGCAGGAGGTGACATGGAGAGGAGAGAAACAACAATTCCGTTTGCTGCTGAATCGCTGACAATTTCCAGGTGACACAAACACACTGGCATTGAGAGCCCCCAGCCCTCCCTGCCCTGGGGTGTCTCAGCTTCTGGCAGTGCCTGGCACTGGGTGGGCCCCATGGGTGGAGGGGACAACCTGTGAGAACCTGGCTGCCACTTTGGTCCCCTCCTGCAGCCCTGTGGCAATGAGCCCTCATAGCCTGGCTGTAAGCGCACTTTGCACTGGTTGCCATTGAAAAAACCCACAGGAAAAAAAAAATCATTAAACCCCAAACCTATATTCTCTTTTTTTTTTATTTTCAGCTGAGTGCTTTTAAAAATCTGTTTTCCTCCTCTCCATGCATCCTCCTGGGATGGCAGAGCTGGGCTTTCTGTGGAAAGTAGATCTGGGGGGTGATGTGGGAGCTTGCCCAGCAATGGAGCTGGGATGCTGGCACGGGGCTGGTGCTCCACTGGTGCCTCGCAGCACCTCTCTGGGATTTCACCATGGCTCTGCCTTGCAGGTCTCCCTGGATTTCGTGAAGAGTGGCAGCTATGAGCTGGAGAGGATGGGAGTAACATACCCTGCCCAAGCACACACCAAGTCCCCGTTCGACGCGGACAACAAGCGAGTGAAGGGCTTTTACTGAGAGTGCAGCAGCGCGGGGCTGGTGAGAGGGTGCTGCGGACACTGGGATGGGGAGAGGGAAGATGCCATTAGAGCTGCTGGATGAATTCCTGGCCCCTGGATAACCCAGCTGGCTCCAGGGTCTGCTGGAAGAGCTGGGCCAACGTCTGCAGTGAGCTCATCAAGCAAATTTGGGTCAAATTAGAGGGGAAGAGGAGGAAGAGATTCCAAAAAGTGCAAAGATTTTGTTGCTTCGTTTTCTAAATGAAGTAGTACCACTACAGCAATAATTCTTTTCCCTTGGTTAATTGGCCTGAAAACAGTGTTTTGCTCGACTGCAAATGAAGTGGTTTCAATTTTTGACTTTGCTGGAAACTCTTTCCCCAAAATGTAGTTTCACACTGCCTGGAAATGAATTTTTTTAAAACTAACTCTGCTGTTAATACAGCTGTAACCTCCAAACCTGCTGTCTGTCCGGTCCCTTGCTGCGTCTGTCCCTGCTCTGATGGGTGTCACCTCGTCCTGGCTGTGCCCTGAGGACCTGCTGCTGGGGTGCGAGAGATCATGGGGTCCATGGGGGGAAGGGGCAAGGGGCCCTGGGCCACTGGCCATTGCCCAGGCTCATGCTGTGGATGCTCTGCCTACTGCAGGGTTCTTCTGCACCATTGGCTTTACCCAGGGTAAAGCTTGGGCATGTTCTTCCCATCTCTGTAAGCACAGGCTCATCCCTCCATCCCAGCTCACCCTGGGCACAGCTGGAGCTTCAGGTCCCACTTTGGCAAAATGCTTCATTGTGCCTCCAAAGTTCAGAGGAATTTGAGAATCAGCTTCTGTTGCCTTCAGTGGTAATTGGCACCTGAGACCCTTTAAAAAGAATCAGCCCTGGGGTGTGAAACATTCCGTGCCTGCTTTGATTTTGTTTGTGGTGCTCAAGTGCTATGTGGGAGGCGGGAGAGTCGGTCCTCCCCAGACCTGAATGATGACCTTGTCCATTTGTGGGACGGCAAGAGTAAAGGCAAGTCCCAGTTTTTGGCCATGGCAATGAGAGTGTGTTGGTGCGCAGGGAGTGTGCCAGGCTGTGCCAGCCCCTGGGTTTGAAAGGAGGAAAACACAGTGGTGCTGAGCAGCCCCTTGGTGCTTAACTAGGGAGAGATTCTCATGTTGTGCCCCAGAGAATAAAGGAAGCTCCTGAAGGCAAGTGCTGTTGGAATACGGGTCCTTGCTGCGTGTGTATGTGTAGATTCTGAATTCCTAGGAGAAGGAAAAAGAGTTTGATGAACATGTTTTGACCCACAGCTGCTTTGCCCATGCTGTTTGTGTTTGTGTGTCCTCTGGGCTGCTCCTGGTATGGGTAGGACCAGCTCAGTGCTGTGGTGTAAGCTCGCCAACTGGGGAACCAACATCAGGGCTGCCCTTGGCCCTGGCTGCCAGCGGCTCCATGGTCCCGTCTGCTCTGCTGGCATCTTCCCAAAGGTCACCTTGAAGGTGGCTCCTTTTAGCCAGCCCCCAGCCTCTGGCAGCANCAGCTCCTGATGGAGAAGAGGATGCACAGAGGCTGAGCTCTGTGCTGCCAGCCCCCAGCCTCTGGCAGCACAGAGCTGACCTCAAAGGTGTCAGAGAAGGTTTTTCATCACATGGATCTAGCCCGTGAACCCCCGTCAGTGAAGGGGAAGGGGCAGCTGTTCCCAGCCCATCCCCATTGCTCTACTCCCCTTGCTGGGCTCCATCTTCAGCAGTGCAGCTTCTCCACGGAAACCTTGACCTGCCTGAAGAAATAACCACCCTGCGTGCTTTTCACTTGCTTTCCCTTGACTAGCTTTGCTTGGTTTGTACCCTCTTTAGAGCCGATTTAAATTCCTTAGCCTTGTGCAACAAGCGCCACAGGCAAGAGTTTGAACTCTCAAATGCTTTGGTTTTACTGGAAACATTAAAAAGCAAGACTAGGGTGGTTTTTTTTCTTTGAATAGGAAGTGATTGTGCTCCTTGACGCTGCCCAGGCGGAGGGCAGAGGAGGGGGTGGCTGCAGTCCTGTCCATTTGTCCTGGGGATAAATGAGGAACCAAGCACGCTGCCTCCCCACCAAGCCAGGGATCTGCTGTGGGCCCGCAAAGATAATGTTTTTCTTAAAAAACCCCACCTTTTCTGATCCTCAGTGCTCTGACCTGAGATTTTCCCATAAATCCAAGGTGTCCACGAGGGCAGGTTTCAGCTGCCCCCCTTCCCTGGATCTCACCCATCCCAGGGCATTGAGAGGCTAATGCTTGGTTGGGATGGATGGGCTCTCCTGCAGCACCGCTGGCCTTTCATTTGCTCCTCTCAAGTATTTTCTCCTTGGAGCTCAACAGTAAAAA
>VZZY01017682.1:432257-459596 GCA_013400335.1 Eurystomus gularis
GTAAAAAGCCGTTTTCTCTTTTTTTTTTTTTTTTTAATATTTAGGTATTTAATGGAGTAATTTTTTCCTGCCAAAAGGTTTGTCTTTCTCTCTATATCCCTCCATGTCCCTCCCCGCCATCCCTTCCCCTTTTGAAACCCCACCACAGTGATATAATTCGTTCCTGGCCATTGGCATCTGGTGGCCTCAAGATGAATAATCTCCAGCATGGGGGAGTGGGAGGAGGAGCACGGCAGGAGCTGCAGTCCCTGCAGCGGGGAGGTGAGAGCCGGGTGGGAATCACGGCATCGATCCATCCTCCATCCCTGCCCGCGTGCCAGTGTGGGAGAGCACCCGCAGAGCCCCCCTGAGCTGGGGCACTGG
Organism: Eurystomus gularis; assembly: GCA_013400335.1. Taxonomy (NCBI): domain Eukaryota; kingdom Metazoa; phylum Chordata; class Aves; order Coraciiformes; family Coraciidae; genus Eurystomus; species Eurystomus gularis. The sequence continues at coordinate 432,621 of VZZY01017682.1, forward strand.
GAAGGCTGGTACACTGCTCCCACGCAGGTCCTTGCTCCGTGCCTCAGTTTCCCTGCGGGAGAACAGCCTTCTCCCCCTCCTCCCCGGGGCCGCGGTGGGTTCGACACAATAGCAAACCTCCACGTTATTATTCTGGGGGCGGAAAGCAGCATTACTCAGAGCCAGGATTGCTAATAACACACTAAATATAGTGCTTTCCATCTCCAGAGTACTTTCTGAACTCTAGCTCGTGAGCCTTAACCTCCTCCGGAGACAGGGGCCAGGGCACCTGCTGGCATCACTGTGTGGGCAGGGATGCCAGGAGAGTGATGGGACAATGTTCCCTGTGGATGCTCCTGCCTAGAGGCTCTTCCCGTCATGATGGAAGGAGGAAGCATCAGGTCAGTCCCTCCTGAGATCGCCCAGGTTGAGGGGGACAGGGGCAGCTGGCCAAGGGCCTGGGGTGGGTGGGCAGTGAGGGACCGGCTCCCGAAGCCTCTCGGTGATGGTGGGAAGCAGCTGCTTCTCCCACTCGCCCTGCAAGAGAGATTGGCACCATGAGACCAAGCTGGGATTTTGGGTACTTGGAGACTGTTTCTCCCTGCTTGTAAAAATGAAATGATCTTTAATATTTGAAGTGTTTTTAGCCCAAACCAGGATGTTTTCTTATGAGATGTTACTAATTATTTGTATTGCAGAAGCACCTACGCATCCCCTTAGCAGCACAGATGTCTGCAGTGCACCAGGTTGCACAAACCCACCACCATCAGGGAGTTTCCACCCCAAAAAAAGTGTTACCCACCAAATCAGACGAAAACAACTCAAACCAGGGAGTCCCACTGACCCATCACACTCTCAGTCCAGCCCTGAAAACTGCTCTTCTATTGGCAGGAAGGTTGGTTGGGGGTGACATTTACAGCATGTCAACTTGGATGTTCATGTGCGACTGCTGAGAAATGGGAGGGACACAGCAGCCGGGATGAGGTGCCGTGGGGCAGAGCTGGGGAAGGGCTGTCACAGCCATTGGGGCTCAGAGTGACCACAGCCAGGACAAAACCCCCAGCTCCATGCATGGACTATGGGGCCTGTGTCTTGGAGACTCTCCCTGCGAAGAGCAATCTGCCAGAGTCAGACAGTGCCAATGGCTGGGCAGGACCTAGCTCCGATGTGATGTGTTGGTCTGGGTTAGTGGCTGGGTGAGATGCAGGCAGGGGCTGCGAGGGCGAAGGGGGGCTCAGTCTGGGCTGAGCTCTGGTTTGGTGATGCTGGAGTTTGGCTGCTGGCTGCGCGCTCATGCGGAAACGTCAGCGAGAGGCTGAGCCGCAGCGTGAGCAGGAGGAGGGAGGTCTGGAGAGGAGAGGTAGAGCCGTGAGTCATCAGCAAGATGTTGAATTTATGTTTTCAAATTAAATTCCTTGTAGTATGTCAAGTGAAACGGGCCAGAGCCTGCCCCAGCACCAGGAAAACCCTGGAGAGAGCTGGAGGAGGATGCAGGGACCCTGCAAAACCTCACAGGGAGCAACCAGTAAGGGGACAGCATTACAAGGTAGCACCAGCTGGAGGTAACAACATCTTCCTGTACCCTTATGGCTTAAAAGAGCAACTAACCTGTTCAGGATGTGCCTGCTCCAGGGCTTGACCCCAGCCCTGAGCTGGTCTGCTGCGGTGGCCTGCCCTGCCCACACCTCCCAAACCCTGCGCTCGGCCCTGGCCAGTACTCTGCTTTTGGGCTAGATCAGAGACATCCGAGTGTCTTGATAGCTGTTGTTTTCAGTGCTTTTGAGTGGAAATCTGAATATAAAGAGTATAGAGAGTTCATTGCAAGCCCTTTCAGGTACAGGGGGACTTGGGGGCAGCAACGTCCCTGCGGCCACTCACAAGTGTGAGATTTTGCTTAATAATTATCAGCACTCAGTCCTTCCAGAAATCTTGTCAGGTCTGGGACCACTGAACTGCAAAAACACGAGCTTAATTAGAAGCTGGTGCTTTTCTCTTGGCAGAAAGAGTGTGGAATAAATGAGATGTCTTAAAACAGGGCTCAGTCTGCAAACACCAGCAGAGCTGGAGGGGCAGGACGGCTCCTTCGCCCTTGCTGTGATGCTCGTGACCCACTTTGTTCTGGCATCTGATTTGCTCTGCTCGAGTCTCTTCTCAGTCACTTCCCAGACCTCTCTGAAATCAAGAGAGTTGCCTGGGCCATAGTTAAGAGACTTCATTCATAATTCTGCTGCTGCACAAACCTTCTGTGCCACTTCTGTCCCTGCAGTGGAGCTCTGCAGGGCTGAGAGGTGCCAAGTCTCCAGTCCCAGGGAGCTGGGAAGGGTTCTGCCCCTCCAGAGCAGACTTTGCTGAATGGGATTTACCAGGAGAGAAAGCTGATGGTCTTACCTGCGCTCAACTTGGCATTCTCCAGCACTGCAGTGGATAGCATGTTGTGTGAGTTTATTACACTGGTGTCAGGAGCCGATGGCGATTGGGACCATTAGTGATTTTAAATCTTCATTACCATCAATGTCATGACCATCATGTCTGGGTCTGGCTTTTCTTTAAAGATCTCATGGCTCTTTATCCTTCACATTTTGCTGGATCACCGCGTTTGGAGACTGCACAGATGCTGTGCGTAATGAACTCACTCTGCCGGGACCTGATGTGATTTGCCAAAATCCTAAAAATCACCTCACGTTTCTCCTTGGTCCTGGAGCTAGCCCTGCTTTAACGCTCAGCGAAAGCAGCCTCAAAATTGCGTTATGCAAATGCATCTCCTAATTGAATCTGGCCGAGCACATCCCCAGCGAGCTTGTGCCATATTGTTTTAAGGACCAGGGCTGGGCTGGGCTCAGTGTCCTGCTGACACCAGGGCTCCCCAGGCAGCTCCAGCTCCCTGCCCCAAGCCCGCTGGCTGCAGCAGTGTCCTGAGCACCAGAGACCTGACCCATCTCATCAGGGTCACCCTGCGGCATGGCTCTGCTGAGTTGTTTTTTACTTACAGCTGGGAGTTTTGTGGTGAAGCTTTGGTTGTGAAGCTGTACGTACCGGGAACCGGACGGCTGAGGATTTGTTGCAGTGCATTGAGATCGGAGCAAAGCCATAGAGGGATTTCAGCACATCTCTGTTGAACGTGTTCCAGGGGATGGAGTAAAACTGCTGTGGGACCGAGACCTGTGGGCACATGCAGACCTCCTCATCGTTGAACCTGGGGCAGGAGAAAGGCCACACTGAAATGCAGCAGTGCTGTCCCCATTCAGAGCTCGATGTGTCTAATTCTTCCCTGCCTAAAGCTGGGCCTGGAACGTCTCCGGAGTCAGCACTGGGAGAGCCTAACACAGCCAACACCAGTGGGAGAAGGTTTGGGGCCAGCCGGACTGCCCGTGTGCAGGACACCCGTGTGCAAGGTCAGCATCTCACCCCTCTCATCGTGGGTGAGTGATCTGCAGCCTGCTTCTCTGGTAAGGATGCTTGGTGTCTGCCTTGGGCTACAAGAAGTATTTTGCACATAAGCACTTAGCCATACGCTGGCTCTTGCTGGGAAATCCCTCTCTGCTGCACAGCCAGCACCTCAAAACCCAATTTTTAAATGGTTTGCCAGTGTTACTAGCAAGGACCTCTGCAATATTCCCTCTCCCCCCAGCACCACCGTGCAGGGTCTCTGTACCTGTTCACAAGGTTGAAGTATCGGTGCAGGTAGCCTGGATCCACAGCACTTTTGCAGAGCTCCAGCTGTGTCTGGGGGTAATAGTGCACGTAGTTCACACACATCTCCTCCATGATGCCAAACCCGCCCTGCACAGACACAGACGTGTTGGCAGCGGGCTCCAGCTCTGCCCTGCCTGGGCTGCACAGGCAGCAGAGGGGGCAGAGGGGCTGCAAAGGCACAGAACTCCCACCTATGGGTGCACACACACACACATATATATATATATATCTGCAGCCCTTCAAGTGCGCCGGGTGGGCTGCACTCTGCTCATCTGCTCATCCACCCTTTATACAAGGGCAGACTTTCAGGCTAGATCGTGTGGTTTACATTAAAATGCAGATTTCCTATAATCCCTCTGCTATATTTAGCTTTGTCCCTGTCGATGGTACCTCTGACAGGCTCCTTTGTTGCTGCCTGTGTAAGAAAATAACATGCACTGTCAAAAAATGCCACTTCTCTTTAATTACAATTAATCCCTGGTGGAACAGTTTGTGATGGGAATTAGAGTGACACATGCTACTTCTCAATTAGCACCTGAGCATCGCGCTGCAGGCAGCAGAGCCTGGTAGGTTCACTTCTTTATCACCCTCCCCACGGTTTCTGGATTCATCCTGGGTTCAGGCAGGTGCCCACCGCCCTGGGGTGCACACACACAACAGCCCCACGCAGGCAGGTCAGCTTGGCTCCATACTCACCACTGTGGCTTGGCTCCGGTCCTCCGTGTTGTATGTGCAGGTTGTGATGAGTTCGTCGCCCTGGGGAGTTCAAACACAGACGCAGGTAGGTGCAAGAGTGCCATTTCCCCTCTCCGGTCAGCAAATTTAGGGATTGGGGAGTTTGTAATGTAGCAGATCCCTGCTCCCGTGGGCAGCCTGTTTCCCCACCAGCACCAGTTATGGTGCCACAGGAGTGCTTGCTAAACTTGCACCTCCTGGGGAGATTCTCTAGGGCTGCATCCCAGGGATGGCATTTCTTGCTTTCCTCACTTTCTAAGAATTTTTGCAGGGCTGAAGGACCTCGAAAATTGCACTTGGGCAACTTGATTTGCCAGACCTGCACCCAACTTGATGGCACAGCTGCCTCTCTGCCACAGTTGGTGCCAAGGCTGGCGGGGACACCCTGGAACACAGCCCTGCTATGGTTTCAATGGATGCTGAGGATTTTGAGCAACCTCCCAGGGCATAGCACCTCCTGTAGGATCCCTCTGCTTTGCAGCCAAGTCCTTCCTCACCCATACAGCCCAGGACATGTTTTGTTTTACCACCCACTCCCACTACGTTTGCTGCCATATCTGTTCCTTTCCTTCTGTCTAGCAAGGAGGGAGGGGGTCCCTCCAGTACATGCGTGGTTTGTCCTCACCTTCCCAAGGGGCCTGCTTCTGCTAGAGGTGCTTAATTTAGCTCCCGGCACAGTTTGGTTGCCCACAAACAGGTTTTGCACCATGTTAGGTGGCGTATGGAGGTGGCAGACACAACCCAAGGACCATGGGGACTATGTCCTTCTGTGGCCCCGAGAGGTACCGGGTGCCTGTGGGTGGGCAAGGGCTGCTGGCTTCGGAGGGGACGAGGTGAGGTAAAGGACGAAGGGACCTTAGGGCTGTGGGGTCAGGGGAAAGTCTTGTACTGTTTAGAAACCATCACTTTTTTGGAGCCACTCACTGGAAAAACTGCAACCACCTCCTTCAGCATGCGGATCTCCTGGGAGGGAAGGAAAGAGGCCACATCAGAGCAATGCTGTGGTTCTGTGCCTGGGGCATCCCCTGGGATGACACCCAGCCAAGACCCCCCATTGCCCCTCAGACCCCTGTACCTGGAAGTGAGGGCTGTAATGCCCGTCGGCGTTGACAACCTGCTGCTCTCTCCCATCTCGGGACAGCACTGTCACCACTTTTCTTCCTGCCAGGTGAGTGTGGAGCTGGGAGGCGAAGATGTGGATGCCGGCAGCAGGCAGAGCCTGGGGGAAGGATGGCTCAAGCCCCCGTGCCTGACCCCATCCCTCTTCCCCCGCTGTGCATCCCCCTGCAGCCTGCTCAGGACCGGCTGTCTCCACGCTGGCTTTCACACGGGCGTTTGGGGGATGGCTGTACCCTTGGGACAGTGTAGAAGTGAGCTCCCTGCAGAGGGACGAGGGCTTTATCCACTGCCAAACCCAACCTGTGTGCTGCCTTGCCCCAGGTCAGCAGGAGCAGCTGAGTCGGGTGCTCCCTGCTTCTGTGAGTTTGTTAGCAGTGGCACAGATGCCTCCTTTTGGGTAGGCCCAACAAAAACTTCTACTAAAACTTCCCTGAGAGCAAGGTGGGCATTTTGAAACTGCCTTTGAGGGAGCTCTTGGCAAGCTCCTTGGCAGCAGAGGCTGATCTTCCCACCTCCGTGGGGGAAAGCACCACTGGGACACAGCCAGCTCGGCAGTAAGTTTTATGGGAATGGTTCCCCGGGGAGCTGGAGCAGATGGCTCCCCAGGAGAGCTGCATCAAGGGGGATTCAGCACATCCCAACCAGCTGCTTGTACACGGCATATTTTTCTTTCCAGTACAACCTCATGGAGTTTAAAACTGGGAATTAAGTGCCTGGAGCTCAGTGCCGTACCACTGCTGCCTGGGACATGGGAAAAAAACATTTGAAACCTCTCTTCTCTAAGGCAAAGCCAGGGTAGGAAGGATGGGCACTCACAAGCTGGGTACATTTGTCGGTGCAATAGCCCGTGAGGATGAAGGCGTCCTCGCCCGGGGGAATGGCCATCACTGGTGTGTAGACCAAGCCCAGCTCCATGATGCCAGCATCATAGCGTCGCAGAGTGGCTGTGTAGTAGAGACGGATCCCTGAGGAATCACGGCGACCTGGCGGGTGAGAGGACAGGCTCTAAGTCAGTGTGGGAGAAGTGACGGCTGCCAGGACAAGGTCAGGCGTGAAAAATGATGCTGTGCTGCCATGGGGAGAGGTGGGCCAGCCTCTCATTCACAGATGTCTTCTCATGTGTGTGGTTCTTACTGTTTTTAAATCCTAGATATTTTAATGCAAATCTTCACTGAGTGGCCCCAAACGTGTGCCTGGTCCCCCAGAGAGGTCACCAACCCAAGGTTGAATTGCTCCCAAGAGAATGAGGTAAGGAGTGCCTTTAGAGACCCCAAAGCAGAAGGACAGATCACGGGCTGCTTTGGAGAAGGCCCTCATTGCATCTTCTTTAACTGATACATCCAAGATGCTGAGGCCATGCTGTTATTGGGGGTCTGGCAGGAGGAGATGTGCCTATGGAGCAAGTAATCCTTGCATTTGGAAAGCTGCTGGTCTCTCTTGCGTTTGAGATTGCTGCATTTAACCTCCTCTCAAGAGCTGGTGGGAGCTGGAGAAGACCCTGTGCCCATGATGGGCAGATGCTGACCGTGGGGTGGGCAGAGGCAGCAGTGAGCTCTGCTGGGATGCAAAGCTAAGCTCTGGCTCCCATTTGCTACCCAGCTTTGTGAGCAAAGGGCAAGGACAGGTTCCATAGGTCAGGAGAGGCTCTGGCTGGCTTTGAACTCCCTGTCTCTGGGCTGGAGCCCACCCAGGGATAAGAATAATGCGGGAGACACTATTGGTTAACATGCAAAAACCAGATAAATTATGAAATACTGGAGCTCTGTATTTATAGACATGTTTCTTCTCGAGTTGCTGAATGTGCTATGATTGATCTACAGTACATATGCTCTGGTCTCCTAAAAATACACTTGGTTAGTCAAGGAGATAGTTGTTTTTGTGTTAATGAAGAAACCAGCCTGTTTGGAATCCTTTTTTTAAAAATGTGTCTCCTGACAATGTTATCAAAGCAGGAGTACCAGTAAAACAACATCTACATTCCCCCATCCCCAGCCAGGCTGGTGCTGTCTCTCCGGTGACTTTGGCACCACTGTTGCGTCTGGCTTGGAGCTCAGACCGACCACCACCACGTTGCACAGAAATTGGAGAGACACCCTGTGACAGCCCAGCTAAATACTGGTGTTGCCTTGGATCATGGCCCTGCAGAAAGGATGTGGAGGGGCAGTTTGCTCCCTTCCCTGAGCATCCCTCCCCATCACTAGGCATGCACAAGGATGGGGTCCAGCCTCTGGTGAGGGTGACTTTGATGAGACCAGAAAGGCAGCAGCATGGTGGGGATTTAATGTATTTCTCCTGCTAGGACAGATCTGGACCATTAAGTCTCCAGAAAGTTGCTAACAGGGCTACGATTTTGGCCAGGTTTTCTTCTATATGAAGCATGGAGCCCTTCCCAGCAGGGTGGCAGTTCCTGATGTTTACCCAGCTCTCCTGCCACTGCCTTGCTGGCGATGAACTGGGCATCACCACACGCCCACTCACCTTTGATCACCAGGGGATTGTGGTAATGGATCTCAAGGCGCAAATATTTGGAGGATCCTGGGCCACCAAAGGCAAGACCTGCTTCTTCAGGGTAGTAGAAAGCCTGGAAGCAGAGGGTGGGTGTTAGGGCAGTGCGGGGGTGGCTTTCCTGGGGAAAAGGTTGAAAAACCTGGGGCATAATCCTGATTTTCATCATGGGCTGAGGGACGTGACTTGTGCTCTTGGTTGTGCTTGGTGAGCTGGACTTGCTTCCAAAAGTTTCTCACAGACCTGCAATGGCATAACCACTGAGCAGGGCCATCACACTGATTTCTGGCACTGAGGAGGTGGTCTGAGATGAGGTAGAAACTCCAAGGGGAGGATAGGGAGGTCAGGCAGGGCTTAACCCAAATCCCAGTAGAGAATGGGTCTGGGGCAGACCACATGGGATGATCCCAAGATGGGATCAAGAAGGGTTGGGAGGCAGCAGAAAAGCACTCAGGAGCAAAGTTTTCACCCAGGGTGGTGGGCCGCATCTCACACTCACCTGTGCTCCCATGGCCCACGCTGCAAGCACATGCCTGCAGTAATTGAGCCGGTCTGGCTTCATCTTGGAGTCGCAGGGCCCGTTGTAATGGGGAAAGGTGTCAAACTCAGCAGCGCACTGGAAGACTTCCATGTGGTGGACCAGGGCTTCATTGCCTGCCGTGATCACTGGCTCATACTGCAAAGCAGCATCCAAGGAAGAGGACACATTAAGACTGTTTGCTGAGAGCTTGTCCCCAGGGGCTGCTGTCTGTGCAGGCTCCACAAGGAGCCCAAGGCAGATACGTCTGCTCTCCATTACTAAACAGGAGACAGATTTTGCCACATGATGGGGAGGGAAGGTTGCTCTGGGCATGAGACACCAACGGCCAAGAGCTATTATTTGGCTTTGGGATCAACCCAGAGTCCACCAGAACCCACAGAGAAACACCTCATCCCTTCTCCAACAACAGATGCACCTGATCAGCAGAAGATCTTGGTCTGCTTTGTGAGGACTGAGTCCTTTGCCAGTTTTTCAGGGCTGAGGCAACCCTGGGGACATTGCTTTTTCCTAAAGAGGGTCCTGGCCACATTGCAGTAGCTCTCCCTGCAGCTGCAGGGTTTTGTTTCTAGCCAACAGCTGCTCGGGGCACAGGGAGGGGGATTTGGGCTAGAAAGAGTGACTTCAAACAAGCCTGAGGAACGGAGCTGGCTAAAAGTGCCAGCTGTAGAAATGATCTGCAGCAGCGGGAAGGTATCAGGAGTTACGCACTTTTTACTTACACACAGATGATTCATTTCACACCATCTGTTGGAAAGAAAATCCTCCTTCTGAGTTTTCCTTTGCAACGTCATCTCTCCTCTCTAAATCACTAAGTGCTCGCTTCTGCTCCTGCGTCTGGTTTTCCTTCTCCCCATGGTGTGGTTTTGACTCTGGATGTGCCAGGTCATCTGCTGAGCCACCTCCACACCTGCCAGGACCATGTTCTCCCAGCAGCTCATGATGGGAGGTCGGTCTGGAGTTACATCTGCCTTTCCCCAGCACTAGGCTGCCTGCAGGTTTCTGCCTCTCCTTTGAGGGAATAGACCCAAGCATGTGCTGGGCAATGCACACAAGTTGCATTGATGTCTGTAACCCTTTTTTTGTGGTTGTTTTTTGGGTTTTTTTTTATGTTTAATCTTTTAGAAGCCAGTTCATATCCTGGCTCACTCTGCCCTGCTCTTGCCAGCCCTTTTCCCCATGTTTTTATATATTCCTTGTGGCTCACTGTGTGCCATAATCCTGCTGTGGGTCTGTCCTTGATCATAGAATCATAGAATGGTTTGGATTGGAAGGGACTTTAAACATCATCTGGTTCCACCTCCCACTAGACCACGTTGCTCAAAGCTCCATCCAGCCTAGTCTTGAACACATCCAGTGATGGAGCATCTACAACTTCTCTGGGCAACTGTTCCAGTGTCTCAGCACCCTCATAGTGAAGAACTTCTTCCTGATTTCTAATCTCAATCTCCCCTCTTCCAGTTTGAAGCCAGTACCCCTCATCTGTCACTACAAGCCCTTGTAAAAAAACCCTCGCCAGCTTTCTTGTAGATACTGGAAGGCCACAATAAGGTCTTCCCAGCTCTGCTTTCTGCAGGGGGTCAGCTCTGCAAGGGAGTTGCTCTTAGCCTGCCCTGGTACCTGCTCAATCTGCCGGGTGGGAAGTCACCAACCTGCCATGTTCTACTGAGAAACTTCTGATTTTGGATTCTCTAGGAGACAAGAGAATGCTGGTGGGATGGCTCTGGGAGATTTTTGGTACCATGTTGGGGAAGATGTATGGGTCTGAAAGCTTCCCTGTGAAAGGGTAGGGAAGAGGTGGACTTTGCAGAATTGCTGAATGTGAACACCATTGCTGATCTGGAAAGCAACCCTCTTTCCCTGCTCCTTACCATGATAATGTGATGTTTGCGGAAGCGGTCTGGGAGCTCTGCCATGTAACACCAGTAGGTTGTCTCCTGGCTGGGAATGACAACATGAGGGGCCGTTATCTCCATGGTGTTCAGGTCACTGGGCAGTTTGGGGATGGTGATGTTGGGCTTTAGCAGCTGTACCCTCTGCAGTCCCCTGTGGATGGCAGAGATGTTGATGGCTTGGAGGGAATGGACTGGTTTCTCCAGGATCCCGTAGATAAGGTGCACGGTGCCATCCTGAAGTGAAAGCAAAGCATATTGAGTAGTTTTTCATGCATGAATGTGAACTGCATGGACTACTAGCATCAGTATTGGTGGCATGAATCCAGGAATGGGTCTTTTGACCCATCCCAAGATAGGAAGCCCCTCTGACTATGCCAGGAGCTCAGTTTGCTGTGCTGTCTCAGGAAAACCGTAGATTTTGGGGCATTTCTTTGGCTAATATGATCACAGAAGGTTCCCTACCAGTTGGGAGAGTCTGAAAAGTTTTCCCTAGATGTCCTCAATTCCACAAGGGTCACATCTCCTCTCTGCTCTTTCAGACCCCCTTATCCCTCCTGAGCTGCAGGCTGGGACAACCACATTGGTTCAGGGCTCATCTCAGTCTCCAGCCTGGCCCCAGCAATGGCCATGGGCAGCAGCCTGGGGAGGAACAGCAGAAACAAAACTTCTCCCTGATATCCCCCCTTTCTTCCAGCTTCTGTTGGAGTGGCACTGCAAGAAGCTTTGCTGAAAGTCTACTGCAAGTAGGAAAGTTCTGCTGAACCCAGTGAGCTCTAGACAAGAGATATGGAAGAAAGGAAGAAAAAAATTATTTTTTCTTAAAGGATTGGAGGATAAAGACCTGCAAGTCTTTTCCTGGTTCACACACAGATTTTTTCCTCCAGGGCTCTCTGTGTTTTGGCAGACAGTAGACATTTCTCACCACAAGACAAGCTTCAGAAAACCAGCAACAAAAATTCAAGGATGCTCCATGCCCACGTTGGCATTAAAATATCCTGCCCACCAAAGGCTTTCATCTGAAATGAGCCTTTTACCGATTCTTGCCCACACCCGGGGTCCATGGCTGAGATCAGGAAGCTCTTGGACATCCCCACTAGGAAGGTTTTCCCCAGATCCCATCTCACGGGCCGAGCGGTGAAGGAGACATCACCGACTTACACACAAGCACACCGCAGTAGCTCTATTTGCTGTCCCTTTGCTCGGGCTCCTGCCACAACCCTCCTCTTTGCCTCCTGTTGAGCAACACCAACAGCTCATTGTAACACTCCAAACAGTTGGCTCCAGACTGCAAACCAGAGTGATGCAGGAGGGTATTTATATAGACCTAACACATGCTTAACAGGAGCGGGTGATGCAAACGAGCTAAAAATCTAACTTTATGGAAGTATATAAGGGGTTGTAAATAGATCGTGCCAAACATTACTCATGTCCCAGGACTGACATCTGTAGCACGCTTCCTTTCTGCCTTAAACAGCACAAGCACCTGCTGCTGTCCCTGAAACAAACTGGTCAGGTATAACTATGCAGGCTGGGATTTGGGGCTTGCTCAGAGCTAGGATGGTGCTGGGACATGCTATAGCGGCGTGAAGGAGGTGACGCTGTACCTCTATAAGGTAGTCCTTGGGGTCACAGGTGCTGAAGGCTCTTCTGAAGAGGAGGTAGAGCCCCTCAGGAGCCTTCCGAGCTCCAAGAAGCTGGTAGTCCTGCTGCGAGTCCATGTGGAGCTGCCCCTTGGCATCACTCCAGGCATCCTGTGGGAGGAAGAGTACCCCAATAAGCCAGGAGGATCCGCTGGCCCTACTCAGCCTGAGGAGCCCATGACAGTGACCTCCAACAGTCCTGTGAGCCATGAGGTCCTCCTTGTGTTCTCTCTCAGGTTGGTTCACCCTTTGCATCCCAGAGGTACTGGGAGCTTGTGTTTTGGTTGCCCCTTGCCCCCCTCCAGCAAGCCCACGGGCAGAGTTGTACTGGTACAGCCCCTGCCGTGAAACCCTTGGTGCTTGATGCAGGCAGATCTGTGAAATACGTGACCCAGTGTTAATAGTCTGCAGAAAGACCTTTTTAAGATGTGCCAGGGGTTAAGGACATGGTGGGAGGAAAGCCCACAGGGACACACAGAGGTGTTACATCACTCTGTGCTGTGTTTTGGATGTCTGGGAGGAACCTTCTGAGGAGGTGATGTGCTCTCCAAGACCTTGTCACAAACCAGCTGCTCTCCGTTTAAGATCAGACCCTTACTGGGCTGTAGTGTCAGCCCTAGAAATCAGTAACGCTCTTCAAAATCCTTAATTTGTTTTGACCAGATTGTTTCTGCAGTCCAGCAAGGTCTCCCAAAACCTGCTTGTTGTTGACAATGGTGACAAAGCCACACTGAGAAGTGAAGCAGTGGGTTACTCCTGTGCTTAAAGATTCGAAGTGTGGGAGCATAAAATCCTGCAATAATTTAGATTTTAACAGCATTGCTGTCTTGATCTTTTTAATCTCCTGTTTAGATCTTTTGTTTACTGAGAAAAGGCACCTAAGAAGTACCTTGTTGTACATACACGATAAGAGCATCAGTTCTCTTATCTTGGGGGAAAAAATAGAAGAGAAAGAATAAAGCATTTTGGCATCACTTCAGCCAGAAGTATAGAGTGGTATTTCGAGAACATATTGTCCTTAGAGGGGGAGAGTAAAATCAGCTACATGAAGCTAGCATGACATTTGTTTTCATAGGAATATGGTGTGCAAATTAATCTTGTAGTACATGGGAGGTTAAGCAAATTTGGATCTTTCTAACAGCTGACATACTTATCCAGAAGAAAGGCTCTGGGAGAGAGAAAACCAGGACTGGAAAGATTTATAGAAATCTCCTTGCAGGATGCTGTTCAGCACCAACCGAAAGAGAAAGCCCAAATGCTGCCCAGTGTTTAATTCCTTGCCGTTTGTCTTTCTGTGAGCGCATGAAGGCAGATTAGAAATGATTCTTTATGGGTTTTTTTAACATGATGCTGTGAAATACTGCAGCATTCGGACCACCACACGTCCTGAATGGCTGGTAATTAGCAAGAAAACAGTACAGATAATAAGCCCTTCTTTCCTTCCTTTCATTACACTGCAGATCACACTGCAGCTGATTGTGGAAGAATGTATTTTATGGTTAATTTGAAGTAAGCAGAGAGGTAAAACTTAACTTACTGGAAAGCCTCACATGGGGAAAAAATGTGAATTGCTTTCTGCAGCCAAGCATAATTGCAATAAGCTTAACGGGGTGGTCTGGGGATAGGGAGCTACTGGAGAGCACCAGAGTGGTTAGTACAACTGCAGCCCTGGTAGAAAGACAAACGAAAGCAGAACCTGGACAAACGGATCGTGTTAGAAAGGACAGTGATTGGCAGTAGCAATATCAAAGAGTAAAATTAGAAATGAGTGTGTGTGTCCCCCACTGTCACCAAACTTTTGCATACTGCCCAAATAGATTTGCATGTTTAATTTCCAATAATGCCATGCCGCTGGCCAGCAGCCGTCGCATCGGGTTTTCCTGTGTCCTGTTGATCTCTGTGATCACATCAGATGCAACTCACAGGTGAGTTATTGGTGCTGGCAGGAGCATCCTTCCTGTCTGATAACTTTTGCACTGTCTCAAAGTCACCGCAGGAGCTGCGGTTAATTTTTGATGTGACTGACAGCAGTGCACAAGCGAACCAAGGTGTTGATGCCTCCTGCATGGGTGTGAGCTGGTCTGTACAACCACCTGTTGGAGCTCCTTGCAGCTAAACACAGAGACATCCAGGTTCTAGTTCCACTCAGCCTTGCTGATGTGCTGCTATATCTATTCTTTTTTCTTTGGGTTTAAGATCTTATGCCAAATCATAGCGTAGACATGGTCTGTGGCTCCTTCTGGGATAGGAACCCCCAAGTCCTTTTGGATCCCTTCCAACTGAGCAGCAGGAGCACTCCAGTGTGTGCCATGCTCTGGACCAGCCCCGCTCTTTCAAACCACCCCCTGTGGGGAGGAAACCCCAAAAGCAGCCGTGCAAACATAAAAGTGACTCACCCCAAAATAGGAACTGTGCCCGTCGCTCCAGAGCACTGCCAGGTCCGCGTTCTCGAACTCACCCCTGTCCGACATCCCAAAGAGGACCCCAAACTTCAGGTTCCTGATGAGGAGCTGGAAATGCACGGCTTGCTCGGGATAGCTGACGTTCCAGGAGAGCTCAAGCAACCCCTTGGGATCAAGGGGTACCTTGTAGGGAAAATCACTCCCGCGGGGTGCCGAGCCCTGCAGGGCCACCACCAAGATGACCAGGAACACCGCGATCATGGTGAAGTACATGGACACTACTTCCCGCAGCTTGAAGCTGGGGCAGGGGCAGGGCTTGCTCCCGGAGGTCTGCATGCTGGCCACGACGGCACCCGCCCGCCTGCCTTTGCCCATTTATGTGCTGGCCCTCCCAGGCAAGTCGGGTAAGTGAGACTCTTTAATTGCATTTGGTTGTTGGGAAATTGGTTTGTTTTATTGACCACCCCCCCACCTCCTGGCCAAACACTTGTCATTCACTGCCTCCCCTTAATTGGCTCTAATTGCACATGGACATTATCAATAGCAATTGAATTCGACTGGGCTGATGTTACTCGCTCTTAAATCTTCCTTAGTGGCTAGAAAGGGCTGTACACTCGCCAGGCTGCTCTTGCTGAGCCCTCCGTGGGCAGGGAGCTCTGGCCTGCTTGCAGTGCCTCTCGCCCAGCTCTGCAGCCAGACCTGCCTGTGATCTGAAGGGCGAAAGCTCCAGAATAGCCCCAGGAGCAATCCCAGTCCCAGCCACAAATCCCCTTGTCCCCTAGCCTGGGATCACATCACCCAAAAGGTGGCCAGACTGGGGGGGATGAAAGCCCAGGGTCAGCTGCCAGATGGACACAGAGTCACAGTCTCATGCTCTGCTGGATGCGGGCTGGGATATCACTGGGTCCATCCTCATTTTATTTTTGCTTTTCCAAGTAATGATGCAGGTCGGTAGCTTGAAGATAAACTGGCTCAAGCATACCCCGGAGACCCCTTGACTCCCCCCAGCCCTGTTGCAATGTGCTGCTGAGGATGTGCCGAGGTCCAGGCTGCACCATGGGGACTTGTCTGGCTGCACCAGGGACCCTACCAATGGCACGAAGCCCATGGAGCCATTTCTGCTTGTTTATTTTTGGAGGCTGGCCTCCCTGGGGACATATCTGCATGAGATGCTGCTAAATGGTGAGCTGAGTCAAGCGACCTGGGGCCCCTTGGTCCTTTAGATGCTGTTGGGTTTAAAATCAACCTCTCCAAGCTGGCTGCATTGTTGTTTGCTGGAGGTCTCATGGGTCAGAGCAGATCCAGAGGGAGGGTCCCAGGAGAGGATGTGTCCTTTTTGGGTGGTGGCAATGGTGCCTTCTGCTCCATTGAGCCAGCCTGATAGCTCAGCTGGAGACAGTGTGGGAGATGGCTGTTCTCCTCCTGTCTCAGCCTCCATCCATTTTTTAACCTGTTAATAATAGTTTTACATGTAATCATGATCACACCTCCAGAAAAATGCTGCAAGAAACCTGGCCTGGCAGTGCTGAGCTGGAGACCTGGCATCTCTCAGAGGTCTTTCCAGCACACCCCAGCATTGGAGACAGCTCCATGGCCTCCCAGCAGCCAGGGACAGAGAGGGTACAAACCAGAGCAGCGTCACCCCAGTGTGTTAATGACCAGAGAAATCAGAGAAGAAAATTAGAATGAACAGAACATTATTGGCAGTGAGCACGAATGGACTCAGCCGTGATGGCTGGAGGAGGCAGCCGATGGGGACTGCAGTGAGGAAGTCTTACTGCTGGGGAGTATAAAATCCTTCTCCTATCCTCCTCCAAAATACCCTACGGGGATCTATTGCCTGTGGAGAGCACCCCAGGGACTCAATTTACTTTTCCAGGTGGAAAATTACTTTTTTGCTTAATAACTCTCATGGGAACAGAAGTCAGCCCTTCTCAGCTGCCTGTCCCAGCAGTTCCAAGCTGCCCTTTCCCCCCCCCTCCAGCAGTGCCAGGGAATGGCCCCCTCATCCCAGCACCCCTGGGGGCTTTGCAGTGCTGGCATTGCCCAGATTTCACCCCTGAGAGCACCTGGGAGAAGCAGGAGCCCAGCGGTGCTGCCCTGGGTCCCATGGCTGCTGAGGATGTGGTGACCCAAGTGCATGTGAATGTCCCTGTCTCCTTTTGTCTTCCTCCTGGGAGTTTCTCATCAGTGCGGTACAGAGTTTACCACATCCCACTGCCTGGGATGTGCTTCTTTCAGATGGGATTACTCTGGGATGGGCAAGGAGAGAGTATCTGCCCTGCACTGATTATTTAGATAATTATCCTATGATGTTGAGTATCTCAGGAATAGGAAGGCAAATGGGAGATGCTGCAGGCTTTGAGATTTGCTCTTTTGCTTTCTAATAATGCAATTAGCATAAAGGAGCCCTGATCGCAAGCAGGGCCTTGTCTGAGCTCCCAGGCACTAAATAGTATTGACAGTGTTTGAAATATTTTCCCTGCAAAGCTAAATGCCAGAGAAAACGCTGATTTACCCCAAACAGCCAGAAATTAAACCTCTTCTCTTCTCTTCTCTTCTCTTCTCTTCTCTCTTCATTTCGCTTCGCTTCGCTTCTGCTTTTGCTTCCGCTTTTGCTTCCGCTTCTCTTCCTCTTCTCTTCTCCCTTCATGTGAATTACTTCTGGCCCTTCCAAACCCAGCACAAGATTTAAGCAAAACTAAGGATCTCCGTGCAAAGCCCAGCTCCTCTCCCAACCTGGTTTGGCTCCCACCAAAGGTCCCACCTCCCTGGACCTTTGAAGATGTTAAATATTTGTTATTTCTTTGCTTTTGTAGCAGCTGGGACTCTGGCTCCAGTTTAAAGATACCTTTTGTCTCTCTTCCTCCCACTTGTCATTTGTTTAGTCTGATTTATTTTCCTTCAGTTATTAACTTTTCTGAGTTAATTGGAATTATAATGAACCACCTCAAGCTCTTGATACACACTGCCTTGCTTTAGTTCTGGACTTTGTGGTCTTGTTTTATTAATGTTGGCTCACGTGACAAGTGATGCTCTCGGATGCTTCTGTGCGGAGTCCCCTCCAGTCCCCTCTGGGTCTTGGGTTTCACTCGTGGTCCTTGCAACAATGTCATAGGAGCAGATCCACGTTTCCCAGCCCTGTGTAATGAGAGGAAATAGATTCAGCTCAGTGCCCGGGTGTTTTAATGAATCATCAATGTGTGCATCTCTACGCTAAATTTGATGAGGTTTTACTGTCCTTTACAACCATTACTCAGGAATGCGGTAATTGATCTGGAGTATCTCTCCTTGTCGGGTGACCTGCTGGTCAGAGGTTTTGGTCTTTCATTCAGCTTTATCAGGCAAAAGGCCAAAGCAAGGAGAAAGCCAAAGGGCTGAGCTCTGCCAGATGAGCACATCCCTTGGCCCTGTCACCCCACAGATATAGTGAGTCCAGTGCACAGCCCAGCCCCACACCCATCCTCGTGCTGTTGGTGTCAGCTTGAAAAGCACATGTCCGGACAATGCAATGTGCAGGGCGTCATTAGAGCCACCTGGGAAGGCTTCCACCATGACTTTTAAGGTGACCTTTAAAGGTCCCTTCCAACCCAAACCATTCTATGTCAGCTCTTGGGGCCATACCCACCGGAGGTGTGAACCCTGAGCTGCTTGAGGGGCTGGGTCTGCACCTCAACTCATCTGCAGCTCTGCTCATCTTCCTGAAAGAGAAGGCAGCATCCTTTCCCTTGCCTGAGGCTCCTGGGCTCATTCCTGGATGCACTGTGCTCTAAGATCCTTGTCTGAAAGCATCAGATGGGTGTCCCTCATCCTCCAGCCCCGGCTACTTGAGGAGATGTCTGGTTGTGTTACAAAAGCCTCTGAGAACAAATTTTTGCCTTGCCCCATTTCTGACCTTCTCCAAGCACAAATTCACCCACTTCTCCTCTGCTCTTGGCTTTGTTTCTTCACTGTAAAGGGAAAGAAGCTGAGCTGCCAGCATGGCAGGAAGGCGAATGATCCTCACCGGGGGGTGGGAAGGGATCCTTAGCTAACGAGTTCTGCCTCTGTCTGTTAGAGATGAAACCCCAGGATGCTGGCGTGTGCAAGCGGAGTTCCTGAGCTTTCCTGTACAGAAGGAATTTGTGGTGGAACAGCATAACACAGGCAGGTCAGCTTGAAAACAGCTGAACTTTGCAGATAAGCAGTGAGAATTTATTTAAAGAGAAAAAATTTATGTATATCTCTCTCTCTCCCCGCTTTAGTCTTCCCTCAGTCATTGCTCATAAATCCAGGCGAGGAGCGAGGATCCAGCTTTCCACTCATTGCTCTGGGTATTTATTTTAAGACTTCAATGAGATGTAGAAATGCCAGGTTCCTGACACCGAACCTCTGACCACTCGGGGCTGACACAGAGCGGCTTCCCATGGGCTGGCTGCCGGGAAGAGCACTGGGATGGCTGTGGGATGGGAGCCGTGGGTTCAGCCCCTTTCCTTGAAGGCAGAGCAGTGGCTTTCTGCCCATCTGTGAACTCTTGCTGGAGCTAACACTGGCATGATTGTGCTGCTGCTGCCGTGGGTGCATCCTGTGCTGGAGACGAGACTTGGGTGTCCCAGCACATCCCCTGCCGAGCTCCAGGCAGACTCTGCCAAATCCCACCGGAGCTAAGGGTGCAGCAATGCACAGGGAATACCTGGAGCATGCTGTGAGCCCCAGAGAAGGGCTACTTTTAATGGGCAGTGCTCCGACGTGTCCTCCAGGCCCTAGCTCAGCTGTGCTGGTTGCTGTATGAACCCCAGCAGCAGCATTAATCCCCCGCAGGGTGTTGCCAGCCCCATCCTCTGCAGAGCTGCACGTCCAAACCCTCCTGGCGAGGTGACTACTGTGGCCTTTCGTTCCCACTGATGACCTCGGATGCAAAGCCAGTCCTAAAAGCAGATAAGCTGTGACTTCCAGAGCCCTGAAAGCAGCAGTACCTGACATTTGTGATGAAGAGCTCGGGGAAGCAGCTTCCTCCATGGGCTGCCCGCCTGGAACAAAGGCTGACTTACAGGTAAGTAGGTTTAAACACAATTGATGCACCAAACGAGGGATAGAAGCAGGCAGCACCCCTCCAAGCTATAATCCATTGCCTGGCTAACATAAATGGAAATTCAATTTGGGTGAGGGCAGGGAGGGAAGGGAAGCTCGCTGTCTGCTGCACGGCCGGTGCAACTCTCCATGCCCTGGGGGCTCTGTGTTCGCAGACCCTGTTCCCAGCCAGGATCGAATTTGCTCAGCGCTGATGAGGTTAGGCAGTGTCTGACTCCAGCTGGACCCGACATGGGATGAGAAGTGGGAAGAGAGGATGGGTAGATGCTCATGGGGATGGGTAATTGTGCAGGGTCCCACACTATGTGCAATTTCTCTGGCCAGATCTTCCTCACTCAGAAGAGACCCTAACCCAGCAGCAGTGGGTGGGAAGAGCCATATTCTCCTCCTCATGCATGAGTTTGTGCCTTACAGCCTGAGAGCTGCAAATGTTGTAATGTTCCCCTTGCTAAGACTCTGCTTTTTCCAACTTCTTGCTTTCTCCTAACTTGTTGCTCTGTTTTGCCTTCCTCTGGATCAAATTTTCTCTCTCTCATACCAGTTAATGTCTTGGGCCTCATCTCCCACAGGGACCATATCCAAAGAGGACCCAGCCCCAACCTGGATGTAGTGGGACCTCCCGGCTCCCTCCCCAAATTGGAGACAGAATTGGACCCCAGCTGCTCTTTGTGGCTTGGTCCCTCTGCTCCAGCAGAAGAGGTGAGGACTGCCGTTTATGGAGGAGGCTGAGCAGCTCCCATTGCTTCTGCTTCTCCTCCTGGCCCAGCCATGCACCTGTAGCTCTTCTGCAGAGCGAAAAGCAGATGGATGGGCTGTGCTAAGGACCATGCTGTGGTGAGCTGGTGATGGGAGAGCAGAAGAAAGGTCAAAGACAGCAAAAGAAGAGCACCATTTGCTCTTTGGGAGGTGCTGGGTCTGGGTGGGCAGCCAAGCCCCTTCCCACCGGGCTGCTTGAACAGCTCAGCATCCCAGAGAAACTCCCTCCCCATGTTGCCGCAGCTGAGCCACCTAATGAAATCGAGTCGCCTGTGCATGCTATATTAGGGTTACCATGGATATGGTGCCACAAACACTGGGCTGTGGCTTTGTTATATAAACAGGAGAGATTGTCACAAATACCCAAAATATCTGAAAAGGACAGGAAGACAAAAGCATGCTCTGGGTTTGTTTATAAAGGGTTGTGTGATCCAGTGGACAGTGTTAGTGGGAGGTGGGGGAGATTTCTGTTGGCTTTGAGAAGTGGAGCACAGCTGAGTGGTGGTCTCACACTTTGTAACTCTGGAGACTCCCTCCAGTCTTCAGCAGGATCTTTCTAAAATGACTGCAGAAGTGCTGCTGGCTTGGCTGCTTACCAACCCTGCTCATGCCTGAGAGCTGGGCTCTCTGCAGGTCATGGTGTGAAGTTCTTTGTTCTTCGTGCTTGAGTTCAACCTAGCTGAGCTTCACACACACCTTGGCCCTATCTGCTTTCTGCCATGGGCAAGGAGATCCTGATGCCTGCATTTGGTGAGGAACAAGGTAGGTGATGGTGGTGGAGATGTATAGTCATCAACTGTACCGGAACTGCCCACACCTGACCCTGCTCAGCAAGACCATCCAGCTAATCTTGTACCACCTCAGGTACAGAAAGTCCCTTGTATAGTTTGAGGAATCATGTAATCTGAAGAAAAAAACTGCTCTAGCAATGGAGGTGGGATGTAAGGGAGATGGAGACATCAGAGTGGCTAAAATTGTATTGCACTCCCACTCCCCTGCCAATAAAAACACCATAAATAAAGTGGCTTTGCAGTAACCATCTCCACGCATTGTAACACAGATACATGTGTCCCTGCAAAAGATGCTCCAAGCAGGACAAACTTTTCTCTAGCCTCCTTCTGCAAGAGAAGCGTGGCAGGCCTTCTCCAAATCTATCATGATGATAACTCTTCTCTTCCCAGCAGGTGCTACCCTCACGCTCCCAGTCTCCATCAGTGGCTTCCTCTTCCCATCCTCCATGCTCACCTGTGGGTGAAGTTCCCAGCCCATGGCTGTGTTGGCTCCCTCTTGCCCTTCCAGATGCCCTTCGCCATGGACAACCATCCATCCACTTGTTTTCTCTCCTTTCACTCTCCCTGTGAGTCCAGGCAGACATCTTTCCATGCTTCATTACCTGACATGTGGTGGAGAATACCAAACTCAGTCAGGAAAAATCTGCTTTATCGTTTAAAAACACGCCAAATCCAGTTTTTGCTCTTCAGAAGTAGGACACCCTGCATTGCCCTCCCGCTTTACCTGCCATCCCTGATTTTGCAGGACCCACTTTAATTTTCATGAAGTGATGTCTTGTGTCTCTGGAGCGGTGGGGAAGAGTTCTTCTTTGATTTGGTAGGAATCAACAGCAAAAGGAGCTGGAATCTGCTGTGGGCATGGGTCCAGGGGAAGGGCTGTCTGCCATGTGAGTTTTCCATGGGGGGTGGGTTGGTGCTGAGCCCTTCTGCATGGGACTCTGCTCTTTGATGCCAGCCTTTCTTGTTACTTTTCCTCCAGCCATTGCTTTCTGGCTCTAAGCTGCTTCCTGAAGATTACACAGCAAGCCAGGATCAGCATCAAGGAGGAGCCAATCCAGGAGAGGACATGGGGCCAAAAGCGCCTGAGGAGTTTGAAGATGGAGCTTTATCAGCTTAGCAAAAGGGTTGGTGCATTGAATGACAAAGGCTGCAGGCCTTGCATGCTTGAGGTTTGTAACAGACAAGTTAACAGATCATCTAATAAAAGGTAGAAATAGTGGGTAAATGTGATTTACTTCAGAAAACTTAACATGGCTTCTGTACAGAGAGCACATGACCATCAAACATCTTGACAACCTTAAAGGGGTCCATAAGCTTAAAGGAGAAGGTGTTTTCAGGAGATGCAGGCTCTTTGGCTTT
Source organism: Eurystomus gularis (assembly GCA_013400335.1). Classification (NCBI taxonomy): domain Eukaryota; kingdom Metazoa; phylum Chordata; class Aves; order Coraciiformes; family Coraciidae; genus Eurystomus; species Eurystomus gularis. The sequence goes on from VZZY01017682.1 coordinate 455,103, forward strand.
CCAAGGCTGTAACAGAAGGCTCTGCATTATTCCCACCACGGCCTAGCTGCCCATGGAAGGATTATTCCCCCAGCTCCTCCCGTGCCCCTTCAGGCCAGCAGCGCCTTGATAGCCATGGCTCTGGGGTGAGGACTGCCCTGTGTACAGGAGTATGAGGGAATTCATGGTGAGCATCCTTAAGCTCACCCCCCCTGGCTAAGCCCTTCCTTTTGTTGGCACTTCCATCCATAGCAGCGGCTGCACAGGATCATGTTCCAGCAAGTCTGGCACATCACGTCAGGTGCAGAGGCAGGAGCTGATGGGTGCGATGCGACATGACATGCCAGGAAAGCCCTGCTTTGGAGAACCTCTGAGCCACGTTGCTGTGGCTGAGGCTGATGCACAGTGATGTAAGGCTGGTGACCCTTGGGCTGGAGATGTGAGTGTGGAGTACACTGCTTTGTGGCACCGGGTAATTAATCTGTTCAGGTTAAAACCACTTATTTAGGAAGCAGTTTCTCTCTGTTGTTGCTTCGTTAACCCTTTTTAAGCAGATGCATCCCTTGGCACTCTGAGGTTGTTGCCTTCAAGGACAGAACCCTCTCACAGTAACACGTGGCAGGCCATGGCATCTTCAGCTTCAGAACATGGCCCCAGGGCATCTTCAGCTCCATACCTGCCCGAATCAATGCTGTAAGCCATGGCAGCAGAGAGCTGGGGTGCAAGAAGGACACCAAGCAAGGTCCCGGTTACGGGCAGTTGTTAGGGCTGTGTTTATAAGCCAGTTGATTCCTACGTTGTGGGTGATTAAAGTGGGGGGAGAAAGGCTGCTATGGAAGAGCACAAACCTGGGGACCAGGCTGCTGTTCTCACCTAAACAGAAAGTTCTCATTTAAATCCAGTAAATGTGACTGAGGTGCTGTGAGCACGTACCCACATCCCAGTAAGAGGAGGAGGATGCTGTGGAGACCTTCCAGGCGGCTGTCATGAATCAACTTGGGGATTGTCCAAGAGAAGGCACCTCAGTAATGGCAGGGAAGAGGCAGAGCAAAGCGCCCAGGAGTTCCATCAGGCCCAGAGAGCAGCTGTCATGACCAGAGGTGAGCCTGCACACATGGGGTCCTGTTTACTGCTGGGGAGCTTAAAGCAAGAACAAATGCCAGAGAGCAGCAAAGGAAAAAGTCCTGCTTTTAAGAATGGAGAAAGACAGTATTTGGCAGATGATGACAAGGTCATGTTGTCACTGTACCTGCCTGCTGCATCCAAACCTGCTCCCAGGGTCTGCAACAGGCAGAATGTGCGTGGCGGGTGACTGCAAAACGCACAGGGGTGGTTTATTAGAGCACTAATGCTGCGTTTCCACATCGGAGCAAATCACTGGCAGAAGCAGCAGGATCCTTTAACAATATTAAGTGTCCCCTGCTACCCTGTTTCAGGTGTACGTGTGTTTTATTCCATCCTTGAAAGACCATGCACTTGGTGTGTATCATCTCCACCTAACTGAATCTCATAGTTTGGGTTGGAAGAGACCTTTAAAGGTCATCTAGTCCAACCCTTTGCAGGGAGCAGGGACATCTGCAACTAGAGCAGGTTGCCCAGAGCCCCAGCCAACCTCACCTGCAATGGTTCCAGGGATGGGGCAGAGACCACCTCTCTGGGCAACCTGGGCCAGGGTCTTACCACGTTCATCATGAAAAATGTCTTCCTTCTATCTAGTCTAATTCTCCCCTCTTTTAGTCTAAAGCCATCACTGCTTGTCTGGCCACAACAGGCCTTGTTGAAAGAGTCTTCAGACTACAAATGGCACCACTATACCCCAGACTGGTGGAGCACTGAGAATGCAAATACATACAGAAAGCTGCGTAGTGTTTCAGCAGCCCATTGCTCCCAGCAACACCCAGGTTTGGTTGGGGTTTCTGATCACATAACCCTTTGGTGAAGATGTGTCTTAGATGGAAGACATCTCCAGGGTCATGACAACCAGATGTGAACCTACCCATCCTTGATGGCAGCTCATTACGAGTTACTCCCCGGGGATGGAACAAGCCGGAGGTAAGGAAAAAAAGCCCAGAGAGTGGCTTTGGATGCTGAGGGATGGAAAGACCATACAATATTCCTGGGCAGTTTGAACCCAAGTCCTGAGTCAAGTGTGAGGAAGCCAAGAATTTGTGGGTTCAGGAGTGTGAATGCATGAGTTCACAGAAGGATTTACGCCACAAATAACCCACTAGTGGTGGAGGAAAGCAGGTGGTACCTGAACACCGTACTTAAAACCTCCAAATGGTTTGGCTCCTGGCTGCTGGTAGTCTGTTTATCCCCCAGACTTGGCAGGCACAGGAGGCTTCCCAAATGGCAAGAGAGGTTGCTGAAAGTTGTGGCTGGCCAGCTGCCAGCTCTCCAGGCTATCGACTGGCTCTGAACTGCAGATACTAATTAGCACTTTCCTTCTGTAAAAATTCATATTGCAAAGTCTAGGGGATCTCGGTTCTTAGCACTCAGTGTTTGTACAGCCGCTAGCACAACGAGCTCCTGCCCACAACACAGGTTCGGCATGTCACAGCCGTATAGAAATACATCATAAAAACCTTTGTCTCCTTCGCAGGTAGCTGATCTTCACAGAATTGCTCTTGGATTAAGTGAACCTCAGGTTAGAAGCCAGAAAACAAGCTTTAAACTTGCCAGAGGCAGCCCAAGGGTTTGCTAAGTCCTTGTTATAACACTGGCTTTCCTCGCTTCTATCCTGGGCTCAGGTGAGTGGACAATTGCTTGGATATCTTCACTGAGAAGCCACGACGTTGGCTATTGCCACACAGCAGTCCAGGCATAGAAGCTGAAGTGAATGGTCCAAGCAAAGAACCTCCATCACTCATCTTTCCAAGCAAAGATACAGTGACAAATTGATAGACAATGACTTTTGACCTATAAAAGTAATAAACAGCTAAAATTGGGTCTTGTTTCCTGGCACAGTTTTTCAATATCTTTCGCAGATAGTCCAAACAACCTTGAAGCAAAGAGGAACCGTGATGTCAGCGAAGAGAAATCCTTCCTGTAGAGGAACCGTGATGTAGACAGCTCAGTACAAACCGGCAGGGTCTACGGTAATTGAACAATAATAGTCTGAAGTAGACTCTCTAAAGATAAACTATATTTTGCCCCCTTGATTTCATTTGTTGTCATTAGGCTGCCTCTCAGATCTCTGCACAGGCGTTTGAGCTGCGTGCAAAGCGCGCTGAAATTGCTGGCAGTAATTAGTTTATTTAGGGAGCAATTAATTAAATGCAACTGTTTCCCTCTCTATAGATTAAAAGAGTGCTATAAGCGATACCATCTTAAAAAGAGCAGGTGTGTTATAAAAGGACCAGAGACTAATTATTCTCATCAGTCAACAAGGACAGAACAAATATCAATGGAATAGAACGGCTGAAGAGAAATATTAAGGAATAACTTTGGGCCTGCAAACAGGAGTCAGGCCAGGGAAATGAACCCTGTGGGACAAAAGTCATGAGTCCCAACAGACAGAGGCACGCCATGAGGAACGCTCGTCCTCCCAGTGTCATCACCAGGAGGCTGGAAGAGCTGGTGTCCTGCAGAAGGGTCCCTGCCACGCCAGGAGTTTGAGAGCTTGCAGACAAGGTGGGTGACAGCAGCCAGGGCTGGTGGCAAGGGTGTGATTAGCCAGGACATGCTGAGCATCTTCTGTGTCCTGGGGAGCAGAGGTGCTTGTGCTGCTCTGCAGAGAGCTCAGGGACAAGCAGACACGGAGCCCAGGGGTGTGGTGGGAAAGCTGGGGTGGTTTTTCCTCAGCTGTTACACCAGCTTGGAGAGCAGTGACACAACCTCCATGCATGGCTGTGGTAGTCCCTTCCATGCTGGTGCCTCTGCAAGTTGGCACCTGCTAGAGGGGCAATGAGACTCAAACCGCCAGGTTTTGTCCCAGGTTTGGTTATTACCAAATGCTGCTTTTTTTCAGCTCTGGGGTGTGACAACCACCCTGACACCAAGGAAGTCTTGTGAATCACCACCGCTGGTGCTGAACATGCCTTCAACAGTGGAGAAAGCTGTGGACGAGGACTTCTAAAGTAGCTGAGGTTGTGCTGGAACAGGCATGGATTTGGGAAGAGGAGACCCACTCTGCTCCCCAAGGGTGGCTGTCACCAAGACCAGACAGCAGAGACCTCCTGATAAATGCTGCAGGAGACCAAGTAACATCATGTGTAAAATGCACCGGGACCCTTGTGGGGCTAAATGGGGGAACCTCGTGGGGTTTGCCTTGGTTTTCTATGTGTGGGGGGGATGCCTGAGTGGATGAAGGATTCCTTGGGAAAACTGCGGTGTCCCCTGGCTCCAGGGGGGGTGACTTGGTTCTCTGAAGGGGACACCCGGCTTCCCAGGGCGGGGGGTGATCCGGCTCTGTGAGGGGTGCCCTGGTTCTATGAGGGGTGGTTTGGCTCTATGAGGGGGTGACCCAGCTCCGTGGGGGGCAACCCGGCTCTGCGCGGGTTAACTCGACTCTGG
>VZZY01017682.1:459974-471163 GCA_013400335.1 Eurystomus gularis
TCCTCGGTTTTGGCGTTGATGCTCGCCCAGCTGGAGACTTCGGGAGACGCGGTCCTCACCTGAGAGATCCAGCACCATTCCCCCGGTTGAAGGTAAGCGGGGCGAGAGCAGCGGCTCGCACACGGACACCCCAGCCCCCCCCCCACTCCCCGGCTTCGCCTGGGCTCCTTCTCCCCGTCTTTCGCAGCCGGGGGGTCTTCTGCAGTGCGTTCCCGCCGTTTACTTCTCTCCCCCCCTCCCATCCCGCTCCTGCCCTTCTCCCGGTGCATCCTGAACCGCGGTGGGGTCCTGCTCCGGGGGACCCCCGCGTCCCGGGGGAGCGCCGGCGAGGAGAGCGGGCAGAGGACAGCCCCGGCTGCCAGAGTCGGGGCTGGGAAGGGGTCTGGAGCGGGGGGGGTCAGGCACAGAGAACTGCACAGCATCCTTCTCCCCGACAGCCTTTCTCAGGGGGGGACTGGTCCAGTCCCACCGCCTTAGGCTAGGATAGAAAATACCGGAGAGCTCCCAGGCTTGGTTTTCCTTGGTCCTACAGCATCTTTAGTTTCAAAGCCATGCCTATGACGGAGGTCATGAAAGCATCTCTCAGGGATGGTGTGGGAAAGCTGCCCCCATCCCATGCCCTGCCTGGGTGTGTGGGTCGTGTCCTTCTCTGCCCCGGGGGCAGCTCATCCTCCACCGAATGCTCAGTGTGGGGCTGAAACTGGCCTCTCTCTGTCACCTGGCCGGGCATCTCAGCTGCAGCCATGTGTCTAGGGTGAAGGTTTGCTCCTATCTTGTGTCCTGGCCCCGAAGGACGTAGAAACCCCCTACTTCATCCAGATGAGTTTGTAGTGACCACCCCAGCCCCAGGTTAGGCAGCAAACCAGCCCAGTAGCTCACACACCACGAAGCAGTGGTGATGGAGAGGAAGCCAGGGGTGAGTGCGAGGAAGGTGATAGCACAATTATCTGTGGGTTGGTTTTGTCACTGTTTGGTTAATAGAGCAGCCATCTAGGTCTCTCAGAAGTACATGGATGTTGTTTGGTACATGCAGTCTCGGGGGGAGCTGTGGGAGGGGGAGAGAGATCCCCCAAGGGAAGATGGATTTTCATTTCCCCATATCGACTGGTTTCAGACAGGATTATTTATGTTTGACATAACAGATCACCAAACTTGGAAGGTAGTGGGGGTGTGCTCATACTCATTAAGGTAGACAGTTTTCTGTCAGAATAAATTAAAGGTAAGAGAAGACTACACTGTGAGGTTCAACAGATTGTCTTCTAGCCTAAAATGAGCAGTGAAATCATCATAAAACCTCGATGGAAAAAAACATGCGCTTCAGTCTTTCATGATGGATGCCTGGCATTTTAGGAAACCTGGAGGATATCCCAACATTTAGAGTGCAGACAGTGCTCCTGGGTGACCTCGTTTGAGCAAAAGTACCCAGAAAGATGGGGTTTTTTAGTCACTGTAGCTTGTCTTCACTGAGAAAGCATCTGAATTATAATGCTGTTAAGGGAAAATAATTTACATAAATTGTGCATGAACTAAGCACCTGAACTATCCGCACACCTGTATTTAGGCACTTGCCCCTTTGCGTTGGCGTGTGAACGACAGAAGGTTGTTTGCAACCTTTTATGGTTGGTTTTCCTCTAGTCTGAAATGAGCAGAAAGATGTATTACGGCTGTCAGTTGGTGAAAATAGATTTCAAACACCTTAAAGACTGTGTAGCTGTAATTAAAAGTGTAACCTTCTTCCTCTGCATGTCAGGACTTCTGTGCAGAACATTGACAGGACCTCTTAAGGAACGATGCTGGTGCTCAGTAGATATAAAGAACTTCAACAAAATCCCCCGCAAAGTGACTGATGTTGATTTATCACCCCTCAGTACATTGGTTCTCACTCAGGAAAGATGTGGGGATGTGAGGGGAAGGAAAGGAAGCAGCACTTGTTTCTTTCTGCCTTCTAGTCCGTGAACACAGATTACAAATACAGGCAGTTCTTAAACACCTTTGCCTACCTGAGCACAAAAGAGTTGCAGGATGTTACCAGCACCGTGGCTGCTGGTTTCTGTCGTGTTTCTCCTCGTTTTCCAGCTAGTCCTGTTCTAACTGTCACATCTTCTCCAGATCATTTTCCATTGCAACTGCAGCAGTCCCCAAACCCTCAAGCGGGTGACACGAGAGTCAAGCCTGAAGGTTTGGTCTCACGGGCTTTACAATCTAAGGAGAGCATGTTCAGAAGTGGCTAAGCAACAGAGGACCTGCTCGCTGTCAGTGGCATATTGACGCAAGTCTTTCTAAAGGTATTCCCACGTCTAAACCTGAAGAACACCCACTGACCCTACAGCCATACCTGAGTACCTTCCTTACGATCCTTTAAAAGTTTTTCTGGTGCCAGATTCAAAAAGATAAAGGTGTTTAATTCCCTTGGGCATTCATTTGCAGCCTGGAGAGTTTAGCTGCATCCTTGCAGGCTGAAGAAGCGAGTGCCACTGACCTTTGGGCACTTCGGGATATGTGCTCAGTGCCCATCACGTGGGTCAATGAGGGGTTTTTGTAGCTGTAAGGTATTTGTGTAACTTGGGGCTTTCCATCTGGCTGTGCAGTGTCTAGATGTGTTTGTGCTTGTGTAAGAAATGGGGATAACTTGGTGCCTCCTCACTCGTCTTGTTCTGGTACCTGGCTGCTGTCGTGTTGTCATGGATATGGATAAGGACATGGCCAGTGAAGAGGTGCTTGTTGCTGGCAGGGCTTCTGCAGCCACAGCTTGTGATGTAACTTAGAACATTGAAGAAGAGCAGGGAACGGATGGAGGAGAGGTGGCAGATGTTTGGGCTGAACTTGCAACTCATTCCCATTCTAATTTACACTTCTTGCCATGTTGTCTGTTGTCTCCTTCTCTCCTCATCATCTTATTTATTAGAGTAGGCAGGATTGGTTCACCCTTTGCCCGAGAAAAAAACATATATCCTAGCACTGCAGAGTGACAGAGAGCTGACAAATGGGTTGGGTAATGGAGTCTGACCCTCTTCAGACCTTGCAGACACATTCAGATCACAGATGAGGCCAACCCAGACAAGGCTGGGACCTCAGGAAACCTGCAAGCCCTGCAATCCCCATGAGAGCAGCCCTGGGCAGAGGTCAGCTGGAAAGGTTGGAGAACAAAATTAAAAGTCCTAACAACATTTTGAAACATCCTTGGACCCATTTCTCCCAGGAAAGCTTAATAACAACCATGACCCATGAATAGCAGCTCAGGGCACCAGTGGGAGGACCTGGCTCCCATGAACTGTGCAAGTCTCACGGTGTGGAGTGGGGACAGGAACAGCTGATTTAGGTCACAGCCACAATGCTGATGATTTTGCCCCATCCTATGTGGCCAGAACTACAGATTCCTTATGTAAGCTTCAGCCTGGGATGCTGCTGGGTGCTGGCATCTCCCTCAGCATGTGCTGGTACTCCTCTTGGCAGGCCATGGAGTAGGGACAAGAGATGATTCAGGGGCTGATGGAATTTTCTTCACCCTCTTACTGCAGACAGTATTTTATCTTGCTTATTCAAACAAGCAGCTGTGATGGATCAGAGCTGGTGTCCGGCTTCCTTCAGAATAATGGCACAAGATGGACCGAGACATCTTCCCCAAGTGTGCCTGGCCACGAGGGCAGCTCAGCTCCTGCTCACCGTCTCCAGCACTTCTCTCCCCATCTCTTACCTCCAGGACAAAAGCCACCCGCAGCGACTCACCACCCAGCATGGCAGTTTGTGAGCTTGCCGAGCTTTGCTTGGCAAGAACTCTGATTTTCTCCCCAGCTGGAAAGTGGTCGCAGCTTGTACCTGCCCATGAGCTATGGGGAGGGATGCGGCTCCTGCGTGGGGCTGAGCGGAAGGTGCACGCAGCTCTGCCGCCCTGGGAAACAGCTCCCTGCTCCACGGCTTTTATCAAAGAGATGGAAACTTGTCACATTCTCTCTGCAACAATATCTGACATTATCCAAGCAATTTGCCCTTGGTGTGTTTCCAGAAATAGTTAGGCCTCCAGTAGACATGGGTGACATCTGGATGCATTACTGTTGAGTTCAGAAACATTCAGTAAACAAGACAGATCTATTGTTCAAAGGTTATTTCAGAAGACTCCTAGCCGGTTATGTGGCCATGCAATGGGAAGAGCCTTAATGGCACTGTGATAATTGCCTTTTTCTGAAAGACATTTTAGAGGCGAGGTATCAGAGACCCAAAAGCAAGTCTCAGCCCATCCTCGCCAGGTCAGGGACCTGATGCAACCTGAAAATGTGAGGAGTTTTTCTCTTTACTTCAGTGCTGGTTGGATCAAGCCCAGGACATGTGTGTCGGGCTGTGGGAAGAGCAGGCTGGGGGGCACAGATGGGGGATGCAGTTCAACCACCAGCAGTTCAACAGTAAAAAAATGTCTCAGATCAGCATAATAGGGCAGCAGGATTCACATCAGCAGGGAGGGTGGGAGAAGGAGTCCTCCCGGAGGCTCTGAAAAAGAAAATAAATGTCATTAGCAGTGGATAAAGCAACCGCCTCTGAGCACCTGAGAGGAAGGTGGGAGGCTCTGCAGGGAGGGGGGGCTGGCAAGGGCTGCCAGCACTCAGAGGGCTCAGCAAGGCCGCTGTAGGAGACACTCTGCAGCCCACATCTTCATTCGTCATGTCCCCGTTCAGTGAATAGCCTCCTTGTGAAAAGAAAAAAGAAAAAGAAAGGTGAGTGAATTTTTGGCAGAAGCCAAGTGCCAGCCGTCATCCCCTTCCCTCGCGCAGGGGCCAAGGATGCTGCGCACATGGGGCAGATGTGGCTTTGCTGTCACTCACACCGGCCTTACATCTGCACATGCTCCCGGCAGGAATCACTTCTGGCTTCTTGCCTTGGCCCCAGAGCAAACAGAATTAATTCTCACTGTTAATTTCATGCCCCTCAGAGAGCCACAATGGGGAGGAAATCATGTCTCAATCTCCCACTTCTTTCTTCCAGTTTTCCCACTGGTTTTCTCTGAAAAAAGTGAGGGAGTGAGATTGGGAGGCATCCATGGAGTCCTGGAGCCAACTGGAGCCCACAGTAGGACCATCCCATCCTGGGTGCTGGCTCCAGCCCTCCTGTGCCTCGTCTGATGCTGCTGTGAGCTGTGTCAGAGCTGTAGAGGAGCTGGTGAAGAGCTTTCAGAGCTGTTCTGAGCTGTTTGAAGCCCACACATCACAGCCTGCCACTGCCTGTCTGCTTTCTCCCTTCTGGTCATCTGCTGGTGCTCCAGCCCTATCCTCCTGTGGGTCAGTCACTGAGATATCAATTATGAAAACTTGGGTGGTGAGATAACCATCAGAAGCCACCAGCCTGAAAATAAGACTTTGGTGAAAAAGCTGGTAGTTTTTTTTTCTTTACATCACCACTAAACTCCAGCTTAGGCACTGGTTGGCCTCTCTTGGGCAGGGGATAAAGGAGATGATCTTCTTGCTAGGCAGGGAACGAAGCCCTCCGCACTGCCAGCTTTAGGTATGGCTTTGAGGCCATGCTATGGCTTTTCTCTGGGCACAGTTTCATCACAGGGTCTGAGCCGCAGAAGCTGATAAGCTCATTATACTGGGGGAATTGCAAGCGGTGGGCGCGCCATACAGCTGGGATTTCCTTCCTTTCTGCTGGAAGGGACTCTTAGCAAACTGGGAGGAAAGGTCCTTCGGAGGTTTCATTTTTTTCCCCTGCAGAGTGGTTTCTTTTCCTCAGCTGCCTGAAAACCTAGGCTGGACTGTAATAGACAAAAGTGCCTCTCGTAGCAGCGCCTGTTCCGCTCGTACCTGCAGAGCTGGCATCAGTCACAGCCAGGCTGTCTCTTTACGCAGTTTTGGACCATTTGAGGTTAAAGGGGAAAATATCAGCATTAATGGAAGCGGCTGCTTAGGGGAAGGTAAATACCCAGATTACTGGGTGATGTGGCTGCTTTGAAACCCTCTGGGAACCACCACAGCCTTGCAATGGATTCAGAAGTCGTTGTCTCCTCAGCTTGGCTCTCTTCAGACGAAGTGCCTCGAAATGTCTCGAGACTCAAAGCGTTGTAAAGCAGCACTGATCACAACGGAGAGATGTCTTGGGCTTTGTTGTAAAAGATGATCCACGGGCTCCATTGAAGCGAGTGTTTGCTGCGGTGACACGGGAGCGTGCCGGGAGAGAGGAGTTCACAGGCAAGTGCCAGACGAGTCCCCAGAGCAGCTGTGTTACAGCGTGCAAACCACAGCTCTGCTCCAGCAGCCACTTACAGGCACCGTTTCCTGTGAGGAAAATCACTTACCTACAAATAGCTTTGCTCATTTTTATCCAAATATTCCACCTTCACTCCTCTGGGTTGTTTGTTTTTTTTCCCAAGGAAAGAACACCGTACTTTCGGAGATGGCTGGCAGGGACGGTGCAGCCCCAGCATAGAGCTGGCCTGAAACCTGCCTTTGATTCCCTGTTTAAGCAGAGGGTTTTGCCATGCCCTTTACATCTGGATTCCCTTTGCTCTCATGGGTTTTGCTTTAAGACCTGTCGTGGCTCTTCTTGCCTGAGCTTTGGCAAACCATTAAGTGTCTCCTTTATCTGTTGTCTGCCTTCATTGCTAGATGACAGCTTGTGCAGTGCAGGGAAGCTCTCCCCAAGGGTGTCTGCCTGCAGTGATGCTCCTTCTTCCTCTTGCATTCGCACCCTTGCATCCACAGAGCAGTAATATGCACATTGTCACTCCTTAGTTAACACAATATACATGAGTTACATAGCAAGACTTGATACCTTTTAGGGCAATCCAGGCTAAACTTCCCCCTCTGAGGTGAAAATACCGTATAGAGGCTGCCAGAGGCTCAGTTCTGGGCAAGCGCTGTGGTGCCCAGGGTGCCAGAGGGTGGCCTAGGAGATGCATGGCCTCGCTGTTGGGAATCTCTCCCTGCCTCCTCTGCAAGCCAGCACGAGCAGGGATTTACAGGGATGCAGTTTATAAGGCTCTCATGTGGAAGGAAAAGGAGGTGACTCGGTTTGATTGGTGTCGCCTGCTGGGTAGCTAAGCCCTGGAAAGATTAGCGGTGGGATCTGGGGAAAAACAGCCGCACTGCGAGAGTGGGAGTGGAGTTGGGAGGGGAAGGATAAGAAGTGTTGATTTGGGTTTGCTTTTAGGCAAATTTTGTGGTTTTATGGTTACATTACACAAAAGAGGGGCTGGGGGAATAATTCAAACTGATGTCTGTCCTGTGGGTTTCCTTTGAGATGCCTTTCCCTGTACAAACAAGGGATGCATTAAAGCCGTTGAAAGGTGTTTCTCAAATCCCTCCAGGTGATCTCTCAGATCCAGCTGTCACCAAAGCCAAGTTCTTACTGATTGCACCAGAGCCAAAGTTGTACCTGGAGAAAGGCAGCTCTGGTTTGCAGCCTCAGGTGCTGGCACCACCGAGCTCGCTCCAGCTCGGGCATTTGACACCTTGGGGACATAAATCTCCTGTGCCTAATTCTGGGCTGTAATATATGCCAGAGGTGCCCACTGTGCAGAGCATCGCAGAGCAGAGGAGCAGGGCAGGCTGAGCTGCAGCCAGGATTTCATCCTGGGAGCTGCTTCAGTCTGGTTCATAAGCAGGATGATCCCGGCTGCTCTTTGCAGGGCAGGTCTGGTGATATCACACCCCACCAGCCCTGGATGTGATATCCCATGGGCAGACATAGCCCCTTGAGATAAAGACAAGCATAATATATATGCAATGAGTATCAGACCGTTCCAGTCTGCTTTTTCTGCTTTGCAACAATTTAGCATTACTGTCTTCTCAAGAGTTATCCCCGATTCTCGTGGTAGCTCGTAGGAGCAGATTCAGCCCACAGAAAGTGGGGTTTTCTTGGTTGCACATATTTTCCCTTGTGTTTCTGGCATCACAGCTTTGTTTCTGTTGTATTTTTAAATAAAATGACAGAGGTTATAGAAAACACAAGACTGTGATACTGGTTTCTGAGAAACCAAACGCTGATCTTACTTGCTTTCTGGATACCTTTGTAAATATGATGCTATATTGTTGAATGGGTAGGATTGGCAGACAAAGGATTGGTGTTTAAAACACTGTCTGACTTGATTAGTAGTAAATATAGAGCATGAACGTTGCTGGGCTATGGCAGTACCATTGACTGCTGAGGATTAGAGTTGCCCAGCCTCAGAAATGCCCAACACTGACACGCTGCTGTGGTGACCAGTGCTTGGGCTTTGCTCAAAAAGAGGAAGATTTCAAAAAATGAATACCGATGAGCATATTTGCAGGAACTTGAAAGTAAGAAGTGCTTTGTTTGATATGAATGCCAACATTGCCATGTGACCCGAATATCACAGTCTTGTGCAATTTCATGATAATCCTAATTAAGCCAACCCGCGGCAGAACTGAAGCATCCTGTGATCACAGCAGAAGTTCACAGGAGCAGCAGCAGCCCGGCTGCAGGGTGTTTTATTACATGGTTTTATTACAGGCCCATGGTTTGAGACAGCGATGAATGAATTCCTGGTTCCCAGAGGAGACCTGTGGTCTGTTCTACCTCGTGAGGGCCATCTCATGCAGGCAGAGCTCCAGCGCAAGGTTAGCTCTAGGGCAGAAAGTGTTATCTACCAGTATAACACACTTATATTTAATGGTATAACATACCTACTTGCCAACGAGTCCAAGCAAACATGTGCAAGTGAGCTCACCATGCAACTGAAGAAAGGTGAAATTCAGTTGGATTCAGAGGGTGGAGTGGGGCAGCGCTGGCATGTGACTCTCCTGCTTTCCAGGGTGGATGGAGGCATTTCTGCGTTCACATCCCTGGGGAATTATGTGGTCTGGCTCATCCCATGGCAAGTGCAGCTGCTGGTGGTACCCTGGCCCGTCTGCCCATCAGCAAGGCCAAGGAAGGGCTCAAATGCTCAGGGATGATTCAAAGAGCTGGTCTAAGGTTTGTCTCTTAAAAACAAGATACTTGTCATCACAACAACCCCCTGAAATGCTACAGGCTTGAGGAAGAATGGCTGGAAACTACTCAGTGGAAAAGGACCTGGGGGTGTTGGTCGACAGCCAGCTGAAGATGAGCCAGCCTGTGCCCAGGTGGCCAAGAAGGCCACCAGCATCCTGGCCTGGATCAGCACTGGTGTGGCCAGCAGGACTAGAGTAGGGATCATGCCCCTGTACTTGGCACTGGTGAGGCCACCTCTTGGATACTGGGTTCAGTTTTGGGCCCCTCATTCCAAGAGGGACATTGAAGGGCTGAAGCATGTCTGGAGAAGGGCAACAAAGCTGGGGAACGGTCTAGAGCACAAGTGTTGTGAGGAGCGGCTGAGGGACCTGGGGTTGTTGAGCCTGGGGAAAAGGAGGCTCAGGGGAGACCTTCTGGCTCTCGACAGCTCCCTGCAAGGAGGCTGAAGCCAGGTGGAGTTGGTGTCCTCTCCCAAGAAACAAGTGATAAGACAAGCAGAAACAGCCTCAAGTTGTGTCAAGGAAGATTTAGGTTGGACATTAGAAAAATTTTCTTCACTGAAAGAGACGTGGGGCACTGGCCCAGGCTGCCCAGGGCAGTGGTGGAGTCCCCGTCCCTGGAGGGGTTTCCAAGCCATGGAGATGTGGTGCTGAGGGCCATGGTTTAGTGGTGCCCTGGCAGTGCTGGGTTAATGGTTGGACTCAATGATCTTAAAGGTCTCTTCCAACCAAAATGATTCTGTAATTCCATGATTTCCTAGTCTTTTGAGGTGCTGCAAGTTGGCATCATTTAAGCAAGGAAGGCAGAAGCTGCAGCCTGCTCGGGAAGATGCCGGCACTGATCTGCTGCAGACATGAGGAGCTGGGGACTGTGAGCCTGACACGTGCAGGCATCAAACACTAGCAGAAGCCGCTCCACCAGCCTCTCCTGCCTCACCTTCCTGTGCTGTTCAGTGCTGCTGGTGGCACTGCTTTGGCTCCTGAGGATGGAGAGAAGATGGGAGAGCAGGAACCATCACATTGCTCTCAGGGCCTCTCTGGCATCAAAGAGTCATTTCAAAGGCAGGGGTTGCATCGTCCTAATGCTGATGTGAGGCAAAAAGATCCATCACATGTGTTTTGATTTCTGAAAGATGCTGTCCCTGGGAACAGTCAATATTTCAAACATTTGATCCCAGCAGCGCTGTTAAGCCCACATGGTTTTGAGTAGAGCAATTCGTGTGAAGGTTTTCTCTGGTTCTTTATTCACCTAATGACGGTTTGCAGCTGAGCGGTATGAATTACTTTATCTTTTCTGCTTTTTTTCTTATGATTTTGTTGTTGCAGGCTTTTTTTTCCTCTCTGAGTTAAATCTTTCCCTCTCTCACCTCCCAGGAAAAGCTGTAACAGAATCAAGGTGAGGAAAAAAAGGAAAATTTACTGGAACGGGTTCAGTGTAAGTTGCTGAGAATCTGAAAATTACCCTCTCAGACGGTCTGTATTAATTCCCCTGATGCAGCAATGATAAATCCTTATTAAAAAGGATAACATAAGGAGATTTTACTGCCTGTAGGAAAACTCCCGGTCACAAGCAAAGAGGAAGCCCATCACCCTCTTAGTATGATAGAATCATAGAATGTATTGAGTTGGAAGGGACCTCTAAAGGCCATCTAGTCTCTTGCTCATGATCAGAGCAGTTTGCAAATCCTTCCCCATGGGCCGTGGTGCTGACACAAGCCCAATGTAGGTGACGTTACCTTGTACAAGGCATGGATACAAAGCAAAGGAAGCCCCACAGCCCCAGGTCCTGTGGCCAGGATCTGCATTGGCAGCAGTGCTACATCTCCACACATTCACCATTTGCACCATCCCCGTCTCTCTGGAAGTCCAGCCCTGGGAGCACCACACAGACAGTAATATAAATGAAGCAGTTTTTGCTCTCTGACCGTGTCAAGCAGCATGAAGGTGTGTGTCTCGCCCGCCGTGCCGACGAGAGGGGAGGTTTGAGGGCTCCTTCCCACCACCTGCACATGCAGCTTGTGTTAGTGGCAGCTTCACATGCCAGTCCTTAATATTTATGCATTATTTCCAGAATCACCGAGCTCTCTCTCCTCTTCACTTCTTTATTCATGCACCATGCTACTGTGCTGGGCTGGAGTGGGAAAAATACTCTGCTTGCTTCTCGTCACACGGGCTGAACCTGAGCCTTCTCCAGAGCAAAGTAAAGCTGTAGCTATGGAAACTCCCTACCCTTTTTTATGATTTTTTTTTTTT
>VZZY01017682.1:471192-483838 GCA_013400335.1 Eurystomus gularis
TTTTTAAAGGCAGCAACGTATCTCTCTTTGGAGATCCCAGGTGGGGCTGCTGGTGCCTGAGTGGCTGTTCGGGCAGCCCCAAGCACTTGTCTTTGGGAAATGCTGGGTGGTCACAGCAGCACCCAGGGAGTCACCCGGTGTCACGCAACAGCCGGAGATGGAAGCACAAATCATATCATGCTGCAAGGAATTTATGCCACGAGGGCAGAGGAGTGAGGGAATGATGAGGAATAAGCAGGTTGTATAGAGAGTTGGAGCCCAGGAAATGGTGCATGACGGCGGGGTGGTGGGGGGACAGTGTGGGGATGCTGGAGGTGTCACTGACCAACAGCTCCCCACCCACAACCCCGGGTGCAGGGACAGAAGGGTGCTGGTCATCCCCCTGCCCATTACTGCAGCTGGTTGGAGGGTGGTCCCTGGAGCTCTCAGGTTGCTGCATTTAATGAGCACCAAGGAGATGGTTCTTCCTGCTGCCTCCACCCCAGTCTGGGTCCATGAATCCTGAGCAAATGAGAGCAAGTTGTGCAGCACACAAAGACTTTATTCTGCCGAGGATCCTCCTGTCCCATGGAGCAGTGGTCATACTTCCTAGAAATGCAAAGCTGTTGGATTTACTGCTTGCTGGAAATGCACACTATATATGTCCTTCCTCCCCCAGCTCCTGATCGATGGCTCATCTGCAGCTCGGGATCAATGGCTCATCTGTGGCTCAGGAATTCTGCAGGGGCCACTGGCTCAGATGGAGACTCATCCTTCCCAACCACCAGTGCAGGGAGTGGAACGAGAGTGGAGCTGATCCCAGCTCACTGCTTACCCAGTGCCTGGGCTGGGGGAAGCCACCTTAGCTTGGAAATGGGCTGATGCTTCATAGATTTGAAGCAACGTAGCTTCAAAAGCAGAGCCTTAGCCAAGCCAGGGCTCAGTTTTATAGAATTATAGAATGTTTTGAGTTGGAAGGGACTTTTAATGGTCATCTAGTCCAACCCCACTGCAGTGCACAGGGACCTAGATCAGGTTGCTCAGTCCCATCCAACCTGAATATTTCCAGGGAATAAGGATTTCCAGGGAATATTTCCCAGTCTGTAAAAGAGATACTGTCCCCCTCAGGCACGGTACTGCATCATTTGCCAGAGCCAGAGAGGAGCCAGGGCCAGAGGCCCTGGGCTGGACCAAGGCTTTAGGTCAGATGTTGCACAAAGGCCGAACCTGAGGCTGGCGGCTGGCATCGGCTGCTGCTCGTCTCGGTGCCACGCATGGGTCTGGGTGGCTTTGTGGCTGCCTAAGGCAAAAGCTAAAAGGTGCAAACACAAGCTTTAAAGCACATAGCGTTCCTGATAGCACAGGGCTGAATCCCAGCTGGGCTGACTCAGTCCCTCTCCCCCAGGCCAGCTGCTGCAACGTCTTCCCTTAAGACTGAGGCTCCGGCAGACACCACTGCACAAGAGACCATAAATCCCTGGAGCTAGAACAGCCACTGCTGGGAGAGCCACCATGCAGCTGCTTCTGCTGCTTTGCATGGCCATCAGAGGGTCCCCCTGCGCAGTGTTCCTGGCCCGTAAGAGCCTTGTCCCCAGGACCATCATGAGTGGGAGTGCTAGAGCAGCTCAGCTGCAGTGTCGGTGCCCCTGGGTCCAGGAGGCAACTCCAGCTCCCAGCTAGGGTTGTGATCTGTCACAAGCTCAGATGAAGACTCTGTGCAAGTCTCTTCCCATCCACATGGCCCAGCAGTCTCATCTGAGCAATGAAACCCTGCTCTCAAGGCATTTGGGACAGCAGGAAAGCTGATGTGAGCTGTTGGTGTAAGGGGTCCCATGGGGCTGCCCTGGCTGTGTTGGAATCTCACTGCTGGTTTTCAGTCTGAAGAGCTTCCAAAAGCCAGGTGAATGGAGCAATTCTGGAAAGAGTTGCTCTTCCAGAAGGACAATTCTCCTTTTCTTCACCTTTGGAGCATCATTTCAGCAGCATTTTCTAACAATTAGGGCTTTTCCATCTTTCTGCCAGCTCTCCAGCAGACTGTGCTGTGCTGGGGGGCTGTGGTGAGCTCCACTGCAGGGTGGTGATGGGGAGGGAGCAATGGCTGCTTGGTGAATTAGGCAGGAGAAAGTACTGATTGGAAGTAAGACTTATTGTTAGTTCTCAGTAAGCTAACCCAAGCTTTTCAAGTTGGCCAGCCTGTAGAACTGCCCTGCTAGAAGAAGGCTGTGGGGTGGGTGGGTGCCCCCCACCCTCCGAGTTATTTCCCACTCAGCAGTGATTGCAGTAGCTTATCTCAAGCTGTTAATACCAAAACCTGCTCTCTTTGATTGCTAATATCTCAAGCTGACTAAACCATAATTCAAGAGGCGATTAAATGATGCAGGGTGGAAAGACAGCCTGTCTTTCTTTCTGTTTCCTTTATTTTTTTGAAGGAGTTTAGGCTGCTTATGTGTGTTTGGGATTATGGCCTGCTTTCCAGCTGGTGTATGGAAATAATTACTGGTACTTAAGCAGACTGTGATTGTTTGGGCAGTGAAAGGTGGGACTGGGAAGGTAAAACCTTCTGGTGTGGTTCAACAGCAGCTCGCAAAACGTGACAGAGACCAGCTGAGCGCTAGCCCCTTCTGCAGCAGCTCACAGTTGCTGGCATCCCTATCGATACCGATAGCATCCCTATCAATGTCTCCAGCATCCTTATCAATACTGATAGCACCTCTGTCAATGTCACTGGCATCCCTATTGACACCAATAGCATCCCAACCAATGTTGCTGGCATTCCTATCAATAGCATCCCTATTGATACCCATAGCATCTCTATCGATGTCCCTACCATCCCTATTGATACCAATAGGATCCCAATTGGTGTCACTAGCACCCTTATCAATATTGATAGCATCCTTATTGATACTGACAGCATCCCAATCAATGCCCCTGGCATCCCTCTTGATACCAATAGCATCCCTATTGATGCTTTTTAGGACATTACTGTACAGTTTTGCAGAGGGTCAGAAGGGCAGAGCAGGGTGCGTATACCCTGCTTTATTCCAAGTGATACTGAAGTCTCTGCTGGCTCCTTCCCTTGTCCCTTTGGGACGGTGATTGCAGCACCTTTGGGATGGCCCCAGAGGCACTGGAAGGGAACGTTCCCAATGGCAGCACACGCTCTGTCCAGGTGATTCAGAGTTTTCCCCCATCCCTCCCCAGCGGCACCGCTGCACTCCATGTAGCATCTGCAGTCATTTAAATTCATGCCTGGAGTTGTGCTTGGTAAGCCTCAATGCCGCTTTGATGAGCTGTGCAAATATTATTTTTCATTAGGCGTGATTTGGTTGTATTAAATGACATTATTGCCTCATTATTGCAGAGCACATATTCCCTCGTGCACGCTGCTGGGGCAGGCATCCCCTAAATCGATGTGCTTTGATGGCAGCTTGCTGAAAATTCAGACAGCTCACTAAGAGCTAATCTCTGTTTTAAAAACTAATAATGCTAATTGGTGGGAGGGGATCTGTAATCGTCCCGTGAGCTTCTTCTTTTTTTAAGCTTCAGAAACCCCCCCCCAGATTTGGCATAGCTGATGCTGTGTGGTGTATCTCCCATCGCCTGGGCATCCTTTGCTGGGTTGCAATGCTGATGAGCTACTCTGGCACAGGAGCCCAGGCTGGCAGTGCCACCGCTGTCAGGGACACCTGCAGGGACACGTATACAGTGTGTCCTCAGCATTTGGAAAAAGCTTATATAATGTGTTGGAAAAGCAGTGGCTTCTCTAGGGGTTTTTGGGCTGTCATGCAATATTTAACAGACCACTTTGGATTATAAAAATCTGGTTTTTTAATGAGCTATAATATCATTATAGATATCGATACATATAGATATATCTAGATATAGATATAGATATAGATATAGATAGATATGATATTATACATCATGGCGGATGATATAAGAGCAGACAGAAGGAGCAAGTGACTGTGACATCTGATCATCCCTATTCCCCATCTCAGCCAGACCACGGGCACAGCTTTGGGAGCACTGGGGGAGCATTTCTGGCTGTAAAGGGTTGAGCTGAGACTGGGCAGAGAGGTCAGGAACATTCCCAGGCCTCTCCAGTCGCCTGGAGGAGTTTGTCATGGGTTATGACTGATGCAAATGTGCGGGACACATCCCGGTATTGGCCTGCTGCTCATCTTGCATTAGCCTGATGTACCTCCAGGCTTAACTCTCACTGCTATGGCACTCAAACCAGCACAAGCTTGTGCCCGCAGGTGGAAAAGGCTCTCTCACACCCCAGCTCTCATCACCTTGCCACGGCCATGGTGTTGTCCTCCTGCCCTCAGCTGTTCCCAGGCACCCTGTGAGCCCTGGTCCCCAGCACAGCCTGGTCCCCCAAGCCACGCAGTGCAGCGCAGGAGCCTGGATGTGGCCGGGATCCTGTTCTGCAGAGCTCAGCACTATTTCAGCAATGTCCTATCTGCTGAATAATTTATCAGGGACTGTATATAGATTGCCTTTGAAATGTGTTTTTTCTGATCTGGACATCGGTGGGAGCTGAAGTATCAGGGTCTTAGGACCTCTCTAATTGGCTTCAAACAAGGTAATGGCTCTAAGGCCACCAGAAAGGGACATGTGGTTTCAGGAGGGTGTGAAATGTTCTGCTCCCTGTTCTGATTTGTCATTTAAAAGCCCACGGCAGCGTTACAGCCTGCAAGTGCAAGCCCAGACCTGGCTGCATCTCCCAGGCGGTGGAGCCCTTGCCAGGGTGCCACAGACTCACTTCCAAAAATCCTTCTTATTCCAAGGACTATCAATAGTGGTGCAAACTCCCATTTTCAGGGTAGGGAAAGCACCTTCTGAGTGCAGGAGCTGCTCTGCAAAGGGCCAGTGTCCAAGCAGCGTCCAATGAGCGTATGGGGCTGTTGGGATCTCCAAGCTGTCTCCAGCACCCAGAAGGACCCATCTGCTGTGGATGAGCCTGGGAAATTGTGAATAGCGTGATCCAGTTAAGCGTCCCCTGCTCATGAAATGTTCAAAAGAAACTTGGAGTACGGGGTGCCTGAAGACACAGAGGAGTCCCACATGGGAAGCACTCGTGCTGAGATAGGGAAGCATCGACATGAGACGTGTCTCGTCTTGAGCCCGGTGTCGAGGAGTGCTCAGATGGTCTTGTTGGAGCGATGGGTCTGCAGGCATCGAGACCCCCCCCGGGCCCCTTCCCCAGCCAGCCCATGGTCAAGCCTGGCTGTTTAAACCCCTCCTGATCACACAGAGCATCAGCCCCCAGGCCGGGAGTGCTGCCGTCAGGAGGATGAGAGAGAAAAGCAAACCAAAGTGATGCAGGCCTTCTGCTTAAAGTGTTTTTCATATGGAAAGCCACATTCTCCGTCTGTGTTTCTGGCAGCTGCCCTGTCCTCTGGCTCCATAAATGCGAAGTCTTCTGCTGGCACATTGCCCGGCTGTTCCTGGCAGCCCGGCTCTTATTCATTGACTGGGTAGGATTACAGGAACTGGGGGAAATGCAGAAATAAGACTGTATTTGCCACCAAACTGGTTTTGGCTTCTAACTTATTTGCTGCTTTCCCACCTCTCAGGCTGGTGGCTGCTGACTTTCCTTCACACTGGTGCTCTCCAGGGTTCACCCTTGGGCAGAGCAGTGGCACTTACATGGCGCTGGAGGAGAACAGGGGAGTGTAAGCCGGGTTCACACTGAAACTTCGCAGCGTCAAGGTCTCACATCCAATCTTCTCTGTCCCAGCCAGTTCATTATAGTGTGATTTCTTGTTACTCTGGGCCAAGGTCCTGGGTCTCAAATGCTGCCTGCACCCAGCTCCAGGGTGGAAAGGAGCAGTAAGACCGAGAAGCTCTGGGAAGTGGCATCTCAAATAACCAACATCACTCACATGCTCTCTCATTTCCCTGGCCTCTTGCTGAGCTCTTTTCCTTTCTTCTTTTCTTATTCTTCTTTCTTCTTTCCTTCCTTGGTCAGAAGCATTGGCATCAGGGTTTGTTGTGCACAAGCTGGGAAATGGCCGCTTTGCCCAACCAGAATAAGACCTGCAGATCTTGTGACCCTCTACCACAGAGGGTCAGACTCATGCTCCATCCTGTACACAGCTGCTCAACTCCTAGTTTCCACATAGGACTTAATCTTCCCTACCTGAATGTCCTCCTTGTTGAGGTCTCTCCCTTGGGTCTTCTCCCCAGAGCAACCCAACAAGCTGACCCACTACCAGTCATCGTCATGATGCTTGGAGGAGGGTCAGCCTGGGGGCCATGCAGGGTTGCTCCCTCCTCAGAGGCCCATCCTGGGTGTGGGAGGACACCCACACATGGCGCAGAAACAGCTCGGCCAAGCACACAGCCTGGCCAGGGATGTGCTAGTGCAGAGCAGAGCCAAGACAAGGCAGGATGGTGTTACTTCAGGACACGGTGCTGGCCTCCTCTGCTCCCTGGGAAGGGTGGGGGTGGGATTTTTTTACTTTTTTCTCTCCTTTTCCCATCTTGGTCATTTGGAAGCATAGGGCAGAGCTGATCTTCACTCCCCTCCACGAATGAGCCCACCATTGGGATAGCAGAATGGCTAGGATGAGGGCCAGAGGTCTCATGCAGAAGGTTTGAGCCAAGTGTCCCTTAAGCATGGGATGTTTCTGACTGTGCATTTATTCCTCTGAGTTTAGTATGGTAGGGTCTAAGCTTCTGCCTGCTCTAGTGCTGGGGTAGCAGGGATCAGCAATCCTGCCAGCACTCATGTCTGTGCTGCCAGTTGTTGTTTCCTACCTTGTTTGGCTTCTTTGTTTAAATCTCCAGCTTCTGGAGTCAGGTGAATAAGGGCAATTCCCAACTTCCTTGTTAAATAGAGGGCTGTGCCGCTTCTGGCTGCAGAGGAAGCAGGTCCCCAGGGCTGCTGGTAGCACTACAGTAGGGCAAGCTGTGGGCTACAGTTCTTCACAGGTAAAATAGAGTCTCCTTGTGCAAACACAGTTTCAGTGGGACCAGCACTCCTTTTATCTTGGTGCTTGCCATGAGAGCACTTTCAGCTAGCGCAAAAGGCTTTGGGGTGACTGTGTTGCCCTGGAGATGGGAGTAGGGATGGGATGGGTTGGGATGGGATGAGCAGAAGCTCCATTCATTTAAAGGTCTGGCCTGATGATTGTTCTTAACACCTGCAAATCCTAGAAGCTGGGTTAACTGAGCACTTGAGGGTCTCAAAGAAACCTTGGAGTGGTGTCCTTAGTAGTCCCCAGGTCTCCTTCTCCCACAGCTTCAGCAGGCAGGGTCAGGCCAATCCACATGAGCCAACATGGCTGGAGCACTCCAGCACCTGGAGCTCAGCGCTGGAGCTGCGGTTAGTCGGGTGTTAGCTGGAGACTTCAGATGAGCTGAGCTCAGCCCTCCCCCAGCTGCTCTGAAGCCTTCCTCCCACGCAGGGTCCCGAGAGGCCCTGGCTGCACAGCCGCTCTCCGCAGAGCCGGCCCGGGAGCCAGGCACAGCTGTGAGCAGCCTCTCCCCACACTGGGCATCCTCGGTCCAGGGGCCGTGTTCAGGATGCTGGAAAGGGGGTGACTTGGGATGATTTCTTATCCCCACCCTTCTCCCTGCACCGTCAAGTGCAATTCTGTGCTGTCCTGTTTTCTGTTGTTTGTGAGAAGTTTCCCCCAGCCCCTGGGCTGGGCTGCAGCACATTGGGAAGGTCCATCAGTCCCTCCTGGCAGTGCCCAAACAAAGTGGGGAGCAGAGGCTGATTCAGACCTGGCTGCTAGTTAACAGCACGACCTCAAAGCGTGTGTCCTCAGCCATGGCAGGGACTTGCAGCGGGTGTCAGAAAGGAAAGAAGTCACCGACTGGGGACTGGAGCTGCTGGGAGCTCTGCTTATGTCTTCTCCAGGCTGCAAAGAACAGAAAAACCATTTTCTCACACCCTGGGCCTTCCCAGACTCTGCAGGGCTGGAGGCATGGTGCTGCTAAAGCTGCAGCAATAGAAGTCTTGACAAAAGCAGGCAAGTGACACAAGATTGTGTCTAAAACCCAAACGTCCATCCAGGAGCAGCCTGTGGAATCATGCCATGATGTGTCTTTGGTTTCTTTCAGCATGACCTGTCCTTTGTGCACCAGGAAGGCAAAGCAAGGTGCTGGGGAAGGGGGAAGCGTTGCACCAAAGCTCCCGCGTGCCCACACCAGCATGGTGGCTCCCAGTAACCCCGAGAGGCACCATCTCCTGTCACCCAATGGCTCTGGGGACCACTTTCCTACGGCAAAGGGTTCCTTGGCCAGGGGCAAAGAGCCTGTGAAGAGTTAACATTCCCCCCGCAGCCCCTTCCCTGCTGTCTGGCTATGATGGAGGACATGCTGGGGGCTGGATTCAGATGGGGCAGAGGGGCTGGGGGGCGTTTCAGGCATCCTCAGAAGCTGGAGGGTTCCAAATGTTACTGAGGGGTGAGGAAGGAGCCAAGCGACCTTCTGCTGGGACCATGTCTCTCAGTGCCTGCGTTCCTAATACCCGTCTCCTGCATACTTTCTCCGAGACCACAGCGGAGCTGCAAAGCACTTCCTTTTACCAGGATATTTATTACTAAATATATGAATCTGGGAGCCTGTGGAGCGTGAAATTAGGAACAAATGTAAAAAAGAGGTCTAGACAGGAATTGTTCTGCTTATGGGCCTCCACATGCTCTGCTTTCCTCCCTCTTTACACACTGGAGAGTTTAATGCTTCCAGGTACGCGGCTTTAATCAGACAAGTATGTTATGGGAGGAAAAAAGAGCAAAAATGCAAACGATCTTGCTCTGGATGGAGCGGTGGCTGCAATGCCACATCTGGCTGAACACAGCTGAACAGAAACTGTGAAAATTTGCTCTGTGTCATCCTTGCTTTTCCCCCTGGGGTAAGCAGCCATTTAGTTAATTGATGATGAAGCCAGGAAGCCCTTCATCCTAAGCAGCTAAGATGCTGCTCCTCTCTGATGGGTGCAGCACCCATCCCTGAGAGACCATGGGGATGAGTCTGGCCACCCCAGAGCCAGGTCCTGCTCCTGCCCTGCGCACCCTGCCCTGGGCTCCCTGGCAGCATCAACAGCAGATGGGAGCAGCAAAGGACTCCCCGACAGGCATTAGTGATAGGACAAGAGGAAAGGGCCTCAGGTTGCACCAGGGAAGGTTTAGGTTTGATATTAGGAGCAATTTCTTCCCCAAAAGGATTGTCAAGGGCTGTCCCAGGCTGCCCAGGGCAGTGGTGGATTCTCCATCCCTGGAGGGGTTTCAAAGCCATGGAGAAGTGGTGCTGAGGGACATGGTTTAGTGGTGACCTGGCAGTGCTGGATTAATGCTTGGATTCAATGGTCTTAAAGGTCTCTTCCAACCAAAAGGATTCTACAATTTCCAGCTGGCTCTGCAGACCGGTGCATGTGCCCTCAGCACCCAGTGCAGCCTGAGGTCTGCAGCCCAGGAATTAAAGCTTCTAAATCACTCTTGCACTTTTGCAGACCCTTCCTCTGACAGTGTTCCTCCCCCTCAGCCTCCTCAAAGCATTTTGCCCGAGGAATACGGGCAGGATTTGGCCCAGCACTTGCCCCGTGGCCGTGCAGTGCTAGAAGGTGCTCAGACGTCGTTATAAATTACCTTCCCTCCTACCACGCTGCACAGCAGCAACATAAAATGTGATACTGCTTTATCCATTCAGCACTTACTCAACTTTAGCAGGACATTAAACACCTGAAAATATGCCATAGATTTATTTTCTTTGGAAGCGGGTTAAATCCCTGACAGATACAGTTGCTTTTCCTCGGGTGCTGAAGTAATTTGGGGCTGGGGTGGCTGGTTTTTTTTTTTGTTTTAACCTGATAGCCTGAGCTGGAGGCCAGCTTTGTTAAAGCGCTTGTAGAGTAGGTGGTCAGGGTACGATTTCCCTCTTAATTTATGTCGCTTCTCTGGTTTCCAGCCCAACGCTCGTGGCACTAAAGGGCTGCGGGAGCTTTAGCTGTGGAGCATTGCTGGTGTTAGTGCTGCTGGCAGGTGTGTGCAGGCAGGTACGCGGCTCCTCAGCATCCCTCCTGAGGCAAAGGGCTTGGTCTTATTCTACATGGGATGGGGGGAAATTCAAGCCCTCACATGAGCTCTCAGGACAGAGGTGCTCAGAGCAAGTGTTGGTGTTGCAGGGTTCATGTGCTGTGCATGATGCACATTCTGGGTGAGCCCTGCAGCACCAGAACAGGGGCTTCCCACCACTACCAGTTCCATGTCAACACCCAGATTCCTCCAAGGGGCACTCCAGGCAGAGAAGGGTGCTGGTGGTCCCCCAAAACGCAAGTATGGGGCCAACCTGAGCCACAACATCTCTGTGATGGCCAGTGCACTGGCCCAGCAGCTGTGATGGGAAGGAACGGCTTGCCCAAGGCTGTCAGAAGCATCATCCCAGGGTGCCCCTATAGCCTCCCAGTTCTGAGGCTTGGCCATGGCAACAGCAAGGACCTTGGTGCCTTCTGCAGCAGGATATAGCCTGTACCTCAGCTAACTGCTCAGGGAGAGGATAGTGCCTGTCCCTGCAGCCATTAAAGGCTCACTTTGCAGCTCCAGTTATTCCAAATTAAAATACCACATTGTTTTCATGGGGAAAATGGATTATAGGCTCAGAGAAAAATGTGTACAGCTCAAAAATCCTTACCGCAAAACCCCTTCTCCCATCACTGAAGCTCTCTGCCACCAGGCACATTCCAGGAGGGTGTCCCTGGCACTGTACAGAAGTTTTTATTTCCCTTGTGTCCCCCCATCTGCATGCAGAAGAGCCCAGAGCTGCTGTGCTCTAGATCTCACACATGGCATGAAGCCTTTTTTACACCCCTGCACCTGCAAGCTGGCATTTAGAGGAGGGGAGGATGGAGACTCCTGATGGCTTTCACAGATGCCCAGTGCCAAGATCTGGCCTGATCCAGCCCAACATTTCCCACAAGAGCCCTTCTGGTTTCTAGCTCCCTGAAAATGGGGGTGAGCTGAGGGTTTGGGGACCTGCATCCTGGTGCATCGCCCAGCACCATCCTCACCACACCCCCTCACCCCGTGCACTCACTTTTGCAGGCTGTTAATGGAGAAGAGGGCGGATGACAGCCGGGACTGTGGTCATCACAGGTGGAATATTAGCGACTGTCATTTTACTTTGTATCATCGCTGTCCTCTGCTACTGTAGGCTCCAGGTAAGGCTGGGAAGGGGAAATGTGGCCCCAGAGGGTGCTGCAATGGGAAGGGGAGCCCACGGGCAGCTGGTGTCCCCTGGCTGTTGGTCTCCATGGCTGGCATGCACGGAGCAGCCCTTCGGTGTTAGGGTGGGTGGTTTGGGATGCTGGCTGAGCCCCGGCCCCATGGGGCCATCCCGTTTCAGTACTACTGCTGCAAGAAGGATGAGTCCGAGGAGGATGAGGAGGAGCCCGACTTCGCCGTGCACTCCCACATCCCGCCACTCCACTGCAACCGCAACGTAGTGTTGACCAACGGCCCATCCGTCTACGCCTCATCCCCCTTCAGCAAGAAGCCAGCCCCAAGCCGGCCCAGCTGCCCTGGCTGCTCCCCATATGAGCCCCCCACCTTCTTCCTGCAAGAGCCTCCCGAGGAGCTGCACAACGGGGGTGACCGGGTGAGCTACAAGACAGTGAGCCAGGAAGATCTGGATCTGCCAGTGAGTGTGGCCAACCTGCAGGCACTCAACCCCAACAGGCTCTCGGCCATGCGGGAAGCCTTCTCCCGCAGCCGCAGCATAAGCACCGATGTGTGAAGCACTGGCTGCCCGCCCAGCCCGGAGCATCCCATACCACCTCGCCACTGCCGCCGGGGCTTGTAACAGCAGGGAGAACTTCTTGAAATTCATGGAAGAGTTTTGAAAGGGAAAATAGCAAACAACAACAAAAAGGAATGTATTCCTACATTCTGTAGGCAGAGACGTGCTTAGTGGCAATATAAAGGGGTAGCAAAAGGCAAACCCAAAAGGGGAGTGCGATGGAGAACGGTTGCAGCTGGGATACAGGTTTTTCTAGCAGTGCGCTGCATTTTTTTTTTCTTTTATAAAGAGGATTTTGATATTACGCATCATTTTATACAGAGTAAACAGACCTCCCCGATGTTTAGCTGGAGCACCGAGTGATAACAAGCAAGTAATGGGGCACACGGGTGGCTGCAAAATGGCTTGTGCTGCAGGTCAGCAGGCACCTGTTGCCGTGTGGTGGGGGCATGCTGCAGCCCATGGCTACTGGCCCTAGTGCACAACCCCTCCATGGTCCTATAACAAAGCCAGGCTCCTATTGCCCACCCTTCTGCCACCCCTGCAACCCTGCCTTATTCCGAGCCCACCTCATTCCTCAAGCTGATCCTTATTCTTGGGTGACAGGTGTGACGCCCTCCCACCCCACCCCCCGCCAGGGTTAGGATGGCTGGTGGGTGCACAGCCTGGCCCTGGAACCCCCCTCAAGATCCCCCCAGCAGAGCTGGGCTGGTGGGAGGGGGATTGCAAATCCATTGCATGACCTGGCTTTGGAAACAACAGCGCAATTTCAGCTGGAGGAATATGCCCATAGCCACCCCATCTGAATAATCAGCATCCCTGCTTCAAGTAATGCCGTGTGCGACTTCTGATTGAGGCCTGGGTGAGCAAGAGCGTGCCCGTGTCTGTGCCCACACCCCCCCCCCCCCCCCCCACC
>VZZY01017682.1:491475-514935 GCA_013400335.1 Eurystomus gularis
GGAGAGAAAAGTGAGGGGGGGTGGGGGGGAGAGAAAAGAAAAGAGGCTGCCTGCAGGTCTGTTGGAGCTGGGAGCTGCTGACTCCAATCCCCAAACACCCAGCACTGGAGCACCAAGCAAGCCTGTAAGCAGGGCCAGATGCACCAGGTGATGGCCATTTGGTTGGCCACCCTGGGGTCTCACCGGTCCCCAGTCAGAGACAGTCCACTGCCGGTCGCAGGGTGGGCCTGTGCAGTTCTTCTCGGCCAGGGGCCGGGCACTGGCATCGCAGAGCTTCTCGTCCTCCGAGCAGCGAATGTCCCGTGTCACCACGCTCCGCTCCCCGCACCGCGCTGAGCACTGCCAGGAGAGGACAGGGTCAGCAGATCATAGAATCATTCAGGTTGGAACAGACCCTTGGGATCATCGAGTCCAACCATCAACCCTACTCTGCAAAGTTCTCCCCTAAACCATATCCCCCAACACCACATCTAAACAACCCTTAAACACATCCAGGGATGGTGACTCAACCACCTCCCTGGGCAGCTTATTTCAGTATCTGATTACTCTTTCTGTGAAAATTTTTTGCCTGGTGCTTCAACTGCGATGGGAACTGGGAGCTGCTTTCTGGGGTTTTCCACATTTTTAACATGAAACTCTCAAGACACGCACTGACAACACATAGGTGACTTTACAACCCCTAGCAAAGCCACCCTTCTTCCCCAAAACCCCTCAACAGCTTCAGCAGTCAGATGAAGGTGCAGGAGGGCTCCATCCTGCCTGGGTGCTGTGCAAGCTCTTTGCTGGGTGATGCCAGGTGCCAGAGGGTGAAAACCCAAGGCACTAAAAATGCTTGATGAGAGCTGAAAGGTTTTAGCTGTCACTTAGAGACAGGGTGAGATCTCGCTCGCCTCCTTCCCAGGAACAGCCAGCTCCTTTCCACCTCTTGAGAATGTTTTCCCCAAACTGCACAACTGAGATTTTTATGCTGTGGATAAATTTGGCACCGTGCAGCCCAGTGACATTATTTAGAACGGGATTTGAGTTACTACAGTCTCACATACACACGTTTGCTCCATGCATAACGTAAAGCAGGGAAAAGTGTCAACAGCAGAGCGCTCAGACGCACTGCGCTGATATGTTAATCCTCAGATCCCTGAAATGTGCTTTTTTTTTTTTAATGCCTAGCTCCCCAGCCAACTTGGCACCCTTCTTCAGATGGGATCCAAATGAGATTAGCTTTGCTGCTGGCTAAGAACAAACTAGTCCAGGACTTTCTCAAGCAATCTGTCCCTGACACATGCTGGAGGAGAATACAGATTTCTTACGGATTTCTGTAAAATAAGCCACTCTGCTTTGCTACGCCGGTCAAAAATAACGCGCCAGCACGTGCGCAGGGAGCTCCTGTCTACCCAGCTGGGAAAGTCAAAACATCCTGCAACACCGGGAATGCACCAGCCCCTCCGTCAGCTTGAGGGAAACAATGCACCCCAGCTTGCAGAGGAAAGGAGACATTTAAATTACATCAAGAAGCATTTTGGGAGCCTCCCAGGAGGAGAAGTCCAATCCCTTGTGGTGTAAACCATGGGGCAGGTTCACACCTACGGACAGCTCAGTTTGCTCTTGCTTAGAAGGGGTCTGGGCTTAATTTGGGAGCAGGAACGACATTTGCTCATTTGCAGAGAGTCAAGGAGAACGTGGGCTCCAAGGCACAAGTGTCACGCTCTGCTCTCAGGTGTCCCCAGCACATGGGGTTGGTGGTGGCACCTCCAGCGAGCTCGGGGATAGACACAGACCCAAAATCTCACTCCCCCCATGCATGCCCACTTCCAGAAGACATTGAGGAGGCAGGGCTGTTTCCGAGCAGTGCAGGGGGGTATAGTTATACCCCCCATGTGTTTGACACAGTTGTTGCCAGCCATGCTGGGTCCCCATCCCCGCACTCCGACTGTCAATCCAGCCAGGGACTGGCTCCCAAACCAGCTGAGCTCAGAGACCATCCCAGCTGCCTGAGGCAGCGGCACCAGTTTGGTTATTTCCACAGGTTTATGTTTGCAAGTGACGCGCTGGAGCACTGGCCGTGCCTGGAAACAAATTCAGGGGCCAAACCCTTTCACATGTTTTCCTGAGCAGATCAATGAGCTGACCCAAAAGCCACACTACAGTGCCCAAACCATCTTCCAACTGCTCCAGGGATCTGTTTAAGGCACAGCTCAGAAAAGGTTTAATTCTCCAGGTGGTGCAGTGAAATGGAATAATAGAATCACAGAATACCAGGTTGGAAGGGACCTCAAGGATCATTTGGTCCAACTTTTCTTGGGAAAAACATGGTCTAGACAAGATGTCCCAGCACTTTGTCCAGCTGCATCTTAGAAGTGTCCAATGTTGGGAAAAAAAAATTGGAGGTAAGAAAGGGAAGTTTATGGGAACATAATTAACGCATGAGGTGGCATCTCCTCCATGGAATCTTGTGGGCTGAAGAGCCTGGGGAGTAAGTAATGGTGGGAGGATCTCAGCCGTGGGCTCCTGCTCTATCTCAGTGGACAATGCCAGCACCTGATGTGTGGCCAAAAACTGGGAGCAACCGATAGCTGTGGCCTCCCCATTCTGGAGGCCAAAAGCTTCATTTTAGGGAAAAAAATAGTTACTGGTGCACAATGGTCCACATGGAATGGCGGCAGCCGCTGTCCTAGAAGGCAGAGTCTCTGATGGCCACGGATCAGGCTCAGTGAGGAAAGGAATGGAGAACTGAAGGCACACGCGCTCACTCTCAGCGCTGCCAGGCCAGTAGCCCCCGGGACTTACCTCAGACCACTCGGACATCTCCCACTGGGGCCCGCAGGCTGGGTTCTTGCAGATCTTGCGCTCGTCTGGCCGGGTGATGTCAGCGGACTCACAGAGGTCGCTGTAGACCGAGCTGTCAAATCCCGGTGAGATCATCTTCCAGCAGCGGACGATGCGGAACTGGTAGCCCTCCCCGCAGGTACGGGAACACTCACTCCAACTGCTTGTCTCCCACCTGTGGAGGCAAGAGAGGCCACCGAGCCAGGCACGGCTGGATCAGGGCTGGAGCATCCCACGGGAAAACCCTGCCTGCTCTTGGCTGGAGGGAGACAGCTGCAATAAGAACGAGCTGTAGTCAGGCTGCCAGCGCTCAAGAAGTTTTCCTATGGGATGAGATATATTAATATGTGGTAGTTTCACCCAGCAGACCTGAGCTCACAGCGGTGGATGCTAAAACCAGATTGCCGAGAGGAAGGAGGCACTGGGACAGTGAGGCACAGCCCCGTGCCCTCGCTGCTGAGGGTTTGTCACCCACTGCCGAGGGTTTGTCACCCATGGGCTGCACTCTCCCCGGCTGCAACCCCGCCTGTCCCAGCACATTTCTCTGCCATGCTTTTTGCCCATCTCTTTGGGCAAAAGAGAGTTTGACCTCTCTTTTTGCCTGCTCAGCTAAAGCACCAACCATCCATCACCCTGCAAATCCCAGCAATAATGTTGCACAAAGCTGTCTGTGCCCCGGTGGGACAGAAGTTCCTGTACCACCGTCAGTATAACGCTGCTAATGTCATGGGATGGGCTGGGAGAGTTGGGATCTGCTCCAAGACACTGCCTGCACCTTACTGTCCCCTGCTACTACTGTCCTGATGTTACAAGAGGGCAGCAGCTTGTAAACCAAGGGAAAAGACTAAGAAGTCAGGTTTTTTACAGTACGGTAACATTATAGCAACTTTGAATGGCAGAATAAGCTAAAAATGGAAAAATCTAAGCGGATCAGAATTCCCATCCTGGTGCAGCTCTCTGAGCAGGAAAAGCAGGTCCCTGGCTACACACCAGCTCCACACCCCTCACAGGGCTCCAGGACCAACAAGCAGCCATAGGGAAATGTCACACATTTAGAGGTGCCACCTAAATTTGGAAGGGAGATAGACCCAAAGTCTTTCTCATCCCAAACAGGCAGAATTCCCTTCACACTTTGTTGAAAAGGTGTTGCTAGCCCAAGCACCATGCCGTCTGCCTAAGCACTACTGAATGAGCTGGGCTGCCCCATTTGAGCTCCCAGCAGCTCCTTGGTTTACCCACCGCGGAGCTGCAATCACAGGTAAATTAGAGAGCAGCTCTTCTCTCTTGCAGTGCAAGCCCATGGAGCTGGAATAGCACACCTATAAGGAGGGATGGCTTTATAAAAGACCAGTGGGACAAATCTAAGCATGAAAAGAGCCCTAATGCTTATGCTAAAAAGTTACAAATTTAATGCAAATAGAGATTAAAGTCCCCATGGTGTCTGCAGGGCAGGGGTTTTCCCAGCAGTAGCACCATCCACCTCCCCATGCTTTTCTTGCCTCAGTTGCGGTTCTTCAGCACGACATTCAACGAGATCTTACACTGCAAAGGGTATGTGCTTTCCTCTCCTGTCCTCCTTCATAATTAACCCAACGTGGAAGCAAGCCCTCTCCAGGGCTTCACACTGGCATCACTGATGTCATCCCTGGCATCACTCAAGCCTTGCTTTGCCCTGTTCACAAGTGACACCGCTCCAGGACATGCACCGACTTTACTTCTCCCTTTGCCCTGTCCCCAGTCTGACACCACCATAATCCCCCTCCATTTGACAGACACGCGTCTTTCCTGCCTGTAACTGCTGTTCCTTGCAAGCCTGCCACCAAGCCCGTGTTCCAAACCCACAGCGGAGCTGCTCCAGCCTTGCTCTGGGTGGCCGTCAGAGTTTCCAATAAAGATCTCAATCTGGAGGGAAACCTTCTGAAGGACTTCCAGCAAGGGTTCCCCTCTGCAGCAGCTCTCGCCCCGCTACAAGCAAACCTCAGCGATGTTTAGGATGCGGAGGGCCCAAAGGGCTGGATCCATGGCACTGTTTGCAAGTCCAGCCCCTCCACCCAATTCACACACGTTCCTTCACGCTCGGGCCAGAGCGCGAAATTGCCCATATTGTTCAAAGCCAGACTTGAAGGTGCAAATTCTGCCAGGGTTTACAGAAGGTTTAACCTGGCAGCTTGAGCTAAAGCACTCAGGAGGAAAGTCTTACTACACCCCAGGCAGATGCAATATGGGAGGAGGGATGAGGGTGCTACAGGCCATACCTGCTGCCCTCCCCACCAAATCCACACCGACCCCCTCCCCCAAATACATCCACGGCAGAGCAAGCACAGAGCCCCCCAGGAGCGCCCTGGCGAGGTGGTACCTTGGCTGGCACTCTCTCCCAGCACAGAACTCATGGATGGGCTCGGGACGGGTCATGGCATCACAGTACGTATCATCCACTTCGATCCCATCATAGCGAACACACATCGCATATGTGGACATCACTCCTAGTTTCAAAGAGAATACATACACACAACAGAGGACGCTTGGTGATTTTGACATCCAGACTTTTTCTTTATTTATTTCTAGATGCATTTGCCAAAACTTCCTCCCAATGGAAAGCAGCAAGTTGGACTTTCTGGCCCATGAGATGGATGCTACGGGAGAGGAGGATTGTGGTAGCCACCCAGCCAGCATGGGCAGTGTGGTTGAGCTTGGCCAGCTCCAAAGGTGGGCATGGCCACCCCTGCCAAGGCTTGCCACCAAGATCAATATATGACTAACACATTTTTATAGGAAACGCTTGGGGCAATGAGTCTGCTGGGCAGCTCCCTCCACCTCACAGCCATCAGCTCCCACCCTGCTGGGCTCATGGGTGGAGGTGGCAGAAAACGGTCCCCAACCTGCTCCATCCACCCACTCTCTCTATAGGCATTACACCCCATTTATACCCGGGTTCTCCTCGGGTGCACCCAGCTCTCCAGGCCAAAGAAAGGCTCCCAGGGGCATTACAAGGAGGCACCTGCCCCTCCTGCTCCCCTGCTGAAAGCACAGGCAGCCAGTGTGGTCAGACCCAGACCTTTCCCCCCCGCCCCGCAGCCTGTCGTGCCAGAGTAAATGTTGTGAAGTCCATTCTGGGACCTGGCTGGGGACCAGGAGGCTGCTCTGGCTACAGGTAACAAGAATCACAGCTCTCAGGAACATATGGTTTACATGAAACTAAAAAAAGATCTACAGCTCTTGACGTGGTATTGCTTCTCTGCGATATGTCATTAAGAAAAGGCAATGAGAAAGGAGAAATTTAAGAAAAACCTCTCTCTGTTAGCTGCAAACCGGGGCAGAGCAGCCTGGCCCAGTCCAGGGGCAAATTTGCTCAGAGGGGATCAAAGAAGTCAAAAATGTCCCAGAACATGTGGCTGATGAGATCGCAGGGAAAGGGGCAGCTTGTGAAGCTCCTGCTGCCAGGACGTGCCTGCTAGACAAGAACAAATGCTTAAAAAATAAAATCTTTGCATTTGCTTGTCCTTTAGATTGCAATCTCCTCTCTCCCCCTTTTTCCCTTCTTTCTAATTCCAGAAGCACCACAGGATCTGGATTATTTCAGGGATGGTGCAGGCGAGCGCATGACCCATATGCAGCCTTCATCACAAGTGAGGGGCTTGCAGGGGCCAGGACCCCCTAACCAAGGGGTAAAAGAGGAGTAAGGTCAGGTGGCTTGAAGCTTTTTGGGAGTTAAAAAGGGGGAATTTATGTAAAAAGAATACAGGCATACAGGCTCAGTTTTGATATCCCTGGCATCTACATTGCTGTTCCAGATTTACACCCTCGCAGCCAAGATCAGGCTCCAAGGTAGAAGGAGTGGGAGAAACAAAACAAAATCAACAAGCCAAATGCTATTTTGTTTCCTGCCAGAGCTGAACAATCTTCAAAATTTTACTCTGTGGAGAAGCAGCTGAGCTTTTCAAACCCCTCTGAATGGTCAAAAAAGGGGAGGGAGGCAAAAAGAAAAACCAGAGGTGACGTGCTGAGACTCAGCACATTTGGGGATCCTGTGAAGCCCCAGTACATCCCTGCTGGGCTGGAAAGTGAAGGTGATATTCAGAGCTCCCCAAAAGGAGGGTATTTTGAAGGATGATGGACATGCTGTGTACCAACACCCGGTCCCCAACACACCTGTGAGGTCAGTGGGCTTTGCATGCTCTCAGTCCCCTACTCCTCTCCCTGGCCTTTGCACCCAGGCAGAGTAGATCTGGGGGTCATGCTAAACCAGCTCCAGAGATCACGAGATCCCCTACACAGCACCAGGTCCTTCCCATCCCTAACAGACATAAAAGTGACTCACACACCAGGTGATTTCAGCGGTTGTGCAGAATTTGGCTGCTTCTTATAACTACCTGTGGTACATGTAGAGCTGCAGGGTTCATGGGAGGAAAGCTTCCACCTGTACATGTCAGCAGCACTCACACCTTGGCCCTTTCTTAACAACTTCAATCTGTTTCTAGCAATAAGCAAACAAAAAAAAAAAAAACAAAACAACAAAACAAAACAAAAATGGCATTTACAAGGCGAGCGGTGACAGGCCACGTCAGACACACATCTGCCAGCAGGCTGCAGTTCGGTTGGGTTCGGGTTTGGGAGGGGATTTGCTTGGTTTGGCGGTTGGGTTTGGTTTCTCTGATTTTTTGGGGTTTGTTTGTTTTGTTTTAATTGGTTTGGTTTGTTTCACAACATACCTGTCCTGAGCCCCAAGTAGAATCCCCAGCCCGGTTAGAGGCAGAGCTTCCACTGTCTAGAAATAGAGAGAATGGGATAAAAATACCCACAAGTAGAAACAGTTCAGAATTTAACAAAAAGTTTGCATTTTCTGCTCAAATACACCTGGCCCTTGGCATACAGTGACTAAAGGTGCAGTATCTCCTCCCCTGCATCTCCAGGGCTGGGTAAGAGTCTCGTGCTGCTCGACGCGGCAGAGCTTTCAGCCGCTCACTCCTTCCGAAAGCCAGCAAGTGGCACAGGAGTTTCTAAACTCGCTTCTCAAAGCACACTGCTTTTAAAACACCAAGGCATGTCATTTGCCTACCCACTGCCATGGCCACTCTCGTTTTGTTTCGGTTTGCTCTGTTCTACTTTAGGTAGGTAATTTGCATCTCTCATATCCACGCCGTGCTCAGACGCGTAATGCCATCGGGAAAGGAGTAACGGAGTCGGCCTGGTGTACGAAAAAGCATTTGTCAAACCAAGAATAACAGCTTCTCCCAGTTCAGTCCCAGCATCCTACGTGCTGTGAGGTTATAACACACCAGGGATACTGCACCTTTACAACAAAAAGGCTTCAATTCTGCTCTCATACCTTTGTTCAAACCCTTGACACAGCTACACTGGAATAGCGTACAAGGTTGTATCCTGACCTCCAGCTGTCTCTGGCCTGGCGAGATATGCAGCTTGTGTGATTTCTAGGCAGCAGAAGCTCTGAAATTGCCTTATTTAGTTGTTCGTAACAAAAAGTTCAGGTCCAGCCTATCAAATCAACCTTTAAAAGGACACTGTTGAGAATCTAGCCGTTTCCTTTCGGACCCACCCTCCTTCCACCGCCAGCACTGAGCCTCCAGAAGGATTAAAAACAACAACAATCTCATTTTCCCTGTTGATTTTGCCTCTGTCAGTTTGGCAAAGGGTCGCTTCCTGCGTTTGAAATGGAACCGAAATGAGTGTGACTATTTTTTGCAGAAAAATAACAACCTCAGCTCCCTATAAATAGCATTTTTATCTTTCCAGACCAGCTCTGCCTGGGGACCCACATCAGCCTCCGAGCCCAGCTCAGCCCTGGGTGCCATCGGCGAGCTGCCTGCTGCCACCAGGGCAG
Source organism: Eurystomus gularis (assembly GCA_013400335.1). NCBI lineage: Eukaryota > Metazoa > Chordata > Aves > Coraciiformes > Coraciidae > Eurystomus > Eurystomus gularis. The sequence continues at coordinate 500,138 of VZZY01017682.1, forward strand.
GAGAGGGCTCACAAGATGACAGTTTTCAGTAAGACCCATTAAAACAGTCAACATCTGCTTTTTGTACTTTAACTTGCCTGGAAAATGGGGTATTATCTAGATCCTCTGGTCTATACCCTGCTCCCTGAGGCACCCAAGTAAACACCAAGTTATGCTGTGACCACAACTCCTTTCCCTTGAGAGGGGAAAATAATCTTCAAAATAAGCTTCATACCACATCTGAGGACAGAATATCTTTCAACAGTGTCCCTTTAATGTACGTGATCCTAAATAAAGAGCTGCTTCTATGTGCAAAGAGGACGCAGGGACAAGTTCTTCCCAGATAAATTTGCTCATAGGGCAGCGTTCAGCTCTTGCCATTTCAAGCAAAGACAAAACTGTCATTTTGTTCTCCTCGAAATGCAAACAGCAGCACATTGTCCCATGAAGCTGGTGGGCTTCTTTCTTTTATTTTTCCTCTTTATTATGAGCTTTGTAATAAAAGTCAAGTATTTTCTTCCCTGCCTGCACTTTGCTTCTGCTTTTCAGGCAAGCAACAGAGCACCAAGAATTAGCACCCGTCCCTCACCCCTAGCTGAGGTCTGGGCTGCCCATCTCCTCAAAACAGTCCCCAGAGCAGAAGAATAATCCTAACAAGTGCACATGAACACCACAGATCAATGTCCAGAGACCCTGAGCTCACATTTCTATGTTTTATTTCAGTATTTATTTTTAAACAAAGGGGGAAACTCATGGCTCTGGTTGCAGGGTCAGCCCTGGCCGCACACTGCAGCATGGGATGAAGGACAAAGGGTGCCTGGATCTGCCCTAGCATGGAATGGAAAGGTTTTAACTGCTCCAGGAGAGGACAAGCAGCACTGCATCCCTACCACAGCACAAGAGCCGCCCACTCATTCCAGTTCCAGCAGGACTTAGGACTCTATGAAATATAACACACCACGCTAGAGCAAGGTGCTCCCGTGACTGGATCACTCCATCCACACTAAGAACTGCAACAGTTTAGAAAGAAATGAAATGCCCCGCCTCTAACCAACACTGTTCCCCTGTGCACAGACTGACTGGTTATGGTCTGCAAAGAGAGGATCTTCCCTTGCTTGTTCATTGACAAGGGAGGAAAATGAGCAAAAAGCCACCAAACTGAGCATGGCAAGGACTTGGGAAGTCTCAAGTCCAAGCTCCTGCTCAGAACTAGACTGACTCCAATAAGAGACTGGGTCCCACAGGGCCCTGCACAGTCTAGTTTTGCCCATCTCCAAGGATGGAGATCCCTCACCTTGCCCCAGGCCTAGGGCAAGAAATTTTCCTTCACGTCCCATCACTATTTCCTTCAGTGCAGCTTCTGGTTGTCCTCCCCACCTTCTTTTCTCCTGGAGGAACCAGCCCAATCCCCAATGCTCTTCACACGCCTCCTGCTCCAGCACCCTGCCCATGACATGCCAAATACCAAAATCATATCCCACTGTCACTATGGGCTTTATTCTGCTGGGTTGGGTTCCAGCAAGAGCTTTAACCCTGGCCTCCATGAGCTGAGCTGGGGCTCCTCAGCCATCATTCCCACCCAGAAAATGCAGCTTAGTGATTAGCATTAAGATTGCAGCTGGACTTGAAGCTCTTGCCAGGAAAGGTTGGATCAGATGATCCTTGAGGTTCCTTCCAACCCGGTATTCTACAGTAAGAGTTGGGGGAAGCACTAAAGGCCTGGACACAAGCAGGCTATCCTGACACAGTCCCTTGTGTCCCATCCCCTGGAAGTGAGGATCATCCATAGCCATGGCAGAACAGCTGGATCCTTGCAAACGTGCCCATCTCTCCCTCCTCCACAACTGCCCACACGTGCCAATGCTCTGTCGCTGACATTATGGGACTTTCTGAACTGCAGTGGGTGAGGCCTCTTGAAATGAGGCACAAGTTGCTTTATTGCCTTTTTTAATTCCCCTCTCTTTTTTTCTGACATGCCTCCAAACAGCATGTTCCTTACAGCTCAGCTGCCCCACACCTGCCTCCACTGGCTTTACAACCCCACCACCACAGACCCACAGCAAGCGATGTGGTTGGACTTGATGATCTTAAAGGTTCTTTCCAACCTAAATGATTCTATGGAGCATGTGAGGAGCTGAGCATCCCCCAGCCCAGGCTACAGCAAAGTAGATACTGCCTTTTGCCTAGTGGCAAAACTGTTTTGGATATTAATGTTTAGATCTGAAAAGTTCATATATTATTCCAGAGAGATCTGGGGGGAGGAAGAAGGAGGGAACACTGTAGAAGAAAAAAAGGCAAGAACAGGGGGGAAAAAAATAAATGCAGAGTATCCTTCCTAAAGGGGTTTAAATCCCAGCCCTGTGTCATCAATAGATGGACAGCCAGGGGTGGTGCAAGGAGCTTTGTAGCACCACAAAAAGCTGCCCTGGAGCCACTGAGGTTTTTTTTGATTGTTCTGTAACAGCCAAGCTGCTCTGGAATATAAAGCACAAAGATCCTACATTCCCAGGAGCTAGGAAAGCACTAGCCCCAGTTAACAGCTACTGGGAGAAAGGTTTAGGGCCACCTGGGAGTATGCCAGGGACCAGGAGAGCCCCAGGGGCCAGGCAGCCCCCTCCTCATCCCTTCGGGAGGGTACAGCAGGGGCTTGGACGTGCTGGCCCCGTCTGTCAGAGGGCTAATGAAACGCTTGCTTTGGCAGCCGAAGGCAGTGTTTCCAAGCCAAGCCACAAGAAGAGATGATAGACTCAAGCCCTTGGCTCAGTTTCACTGTTCTTATCATTAAGAAGTTTGTTGATACGTTTGGCTGCATGGACATTTTCTTTAGTATAAGCTGGTATAAATTCTGGGCAAAGATGGCTAACTACAACCAGAGAGCATCTGCTCAGTGCTGTACACCTTCTGAAGCTCAGCCTCAAAACTCATGTTTTACAGGTGGTGAAGACCGGGAGACAGAAATCACGGCAGCAGAGCCAGGAGACCTGCAAGGGAGGGTTGGGTGCTGTGAGCCCCAAAAATGCCATAGGGGTGCAGAGTGGGACCCACATTCACAGCTGTGGGTCTAGGACCTCGATAACTCCCAGGGCCCCGATTCCAGCTGAAGCTCTCTGAGGAGTGCTCTAATGTGTGCCTGCACACGGAGGAGTGCTAACTGCTGTCCTGCAGCAATCGTCCCATCCCAGTCCCTGTGTGCCCACACTGAGAATGAGCGCCCACAGGCTCTGAACAAAAGCTGCTCCCCAGACAGCCCCAGACATGGAGGTCAAAAGGCCCTAGACATGGACTCGTGGACAATCACTAGCTTGAGACTTCCTTTCACCCAGCCCATCCTTGCCTGGACAAACTCTGCAGCTAAAGACAGATCAAGTTTGGTTTTTTTTAACCTTCCTATCACATTTTATAACACGGCCAACTCCAAACCAGCCATTAAAAGAGATCCTGAAGTGATGGTCCTAATATCAATCAGTGAGCTGCCACTGGAGAGCTTTTGATATTCCTGTCAAAGCAGTGACTAATTGCACTGCATCTGCCAAGGCAGCAAACCCAGGTGATTTCTGCAGGACCTGCAGAGGAGCTCCTGCTGTCCTGCTCTGCCTCTCCAGCAGCAGGTTAAGCAGGCAGGACCATGCTGGGAGCTGCTGGAAGCATGTTCCTGCCAGCACAAGTGAGGAGGATCGTGGGTGGCAGCCAACAGGGTGGGTGGAACGGGGCAAGGACCAACTTCTGCTGCATCAGAATTCAGAGGAAAGGGCCTGGGGAATCAGAGCAGGACATCAAGAGAAGGCAAAGGGAAGAGGCTTTTTATGGTCACAGCTCTGATAACAGGCCATGACAGGCAGAGAGCAATGCACAAGCTGACAGCCATCAGCATGGACTTGCCAACGTCTCCACCAAGGAGGGCAGTAAGTTTTACTCTTGCCTAAATGCTCTCTTGACTTTCTGCTCCCAAACCTAGGACCATTCCTTCCAAATTAACCTCCACCAGACAGCTTTCACATACATCATCCTACCCCCACTTACCTTCCGGCTCCCAAAGCAACTAGAAACCTTACAATGGGGTCTACATTGAGTACAGGACTATTATGAGTCAAGAATAGCAATAAATAGATTTATTATAATTAAAGACATGTCTCCTACCTTGCTTTGTGGGTTCTGTTCCCTTGAGGGATGCTCATGGTGACAGTGGCATTTGAAAACGGCGTCTCTGCAGATGTGTTGATGGCTTTGCCATTGCTCAGCTCCATGTAAGTGCTATTAATGGTGTAGGTCACAACGCCATCAGTGTCCTCATAGTCAACATAAAGGCTGTCAATGTGCGACCCCACAGAGTTGATTGGGTCTCCCTGGGCAAAGATGCTGTTCATGGTCATGTTGAGCACCAGCTCCTTGGAGTCCGAGGTCTTGTCCAGCAGCTTGTCCGTGATGGCATTCTCCAAAAGGAATTCCCTGGAGGTGAACCTGGGGTCGAATTCTCTGTCGTCATGGTCTGTCTGGTAAGTAGACCTGGTTACGTTTGAATCTAGATTGGAGCCAACAGGGGGAAACAACAATGACAACCACAAAATGCATTCAGGCTGGGAGGCGAAAGCAGCCCGGAACAGCGAGGGCACGCCAGAGCCCGAGCAGAGGCTAGAGGCAGGAGTTGGGGTCTTGGGAAGGGGAATCTCATGGGGATGTACCCCTCTGGGAAGGGTGTGCAGCTTTATGGGTCTCATTCTGCTATCGCATGGCCAGAGAAGAGATCAGCACCTGCCAGGAATGCCCCAAGCAATAGCAGAGGTCAGAAAGGAGGATGCCCTCCTGGTGCCAGAGCCCATGCAGCCATGCTGGGAAAGCACCTAAGGCAGTTTGGTGGTGGGATGCCCAAGGGACTGCAGGGGAGGAGGTTGCTGGTGGCCGTGGAGAGGCAGGGGATGATGGAAGACATTGTAATGGGAAGCTTTGTGCACCCAGGGCTCCCTTCTGTCCTTGGCATGAGGCAAAGCACGGCAGTGCACCAGCAGGGACACCTTACCCATGACCACCCCCCACCCACCAGAAACCAGAACCTGAAGGGCAAAGAGGATTTGTGAGCAGAGATGTTTTAAAGAACTTTCCAAGGTTTCCAAAAAACAAACCAGCAGAATCACCAGAGGTAGAAACAGAGCATTTCTCAACAAGAGCTCTGAGAAGCAGAACGGTGAGGCCCAAGTCTCCTCCTTACCTTGGGGTTGTTTGCCCTTCAGTTTTGGCTCACAGTCAATTGTTTCTGCTCTTTCATAGACCTCATTGGTTTCCTGACCTTTGCTCAAGTTTAAATCTTCCTCCGTGTCCTGCCTTCCAAACACCTGGTTCTCCAAGTCTATCCTTTCCCTGGAGATTTTCCCAAAATAGGTTGCATTGTGCTGGATGAAACCCAACGGCACGTCTCCATCGAACTCTCTGCTTTCTTCACTATCTGACTCAGAGAAGGTGTAGTAGATGGGCTGCAGATTTTTTGAGTGTGGCTTCCTCAGGAGGGTGTATTCAAATGTGATGGATGGATTCTTGCCATTTTGATTCCAGACCTAGCAAATGAAGTTAAACTATTAGTGGATGCAGTGAATATATGGCACGCAAAGCTTGTGATTCATCTTGGACTTGACAGTTGGTGAGCACCTACTTTGCTATTTCCAAACTGCTTTCCATGATATTGCCAACTTCTTATGACTGGAGCTGAGCACAATTTTCCAAGGGTTATTTGGCAGCCCTGCCTTGGGGATTAGCCCCAGCTCAGGGACTGGGAGCCACAGGTCCCACCTCCTCCTCTGCCACTGAGTGAGCAGAGACTTGAGAGAGACACTTCAGAAGCTACTGACCATCACTCACAAACCCATTTTTTACGGCTCTATGAGGAGTATGCACATGTCCCCTTCAGCTACTACATCCCCACTGGGGATGGGGACTCACAGCAGCTGTACTAAACCTCTTACTGGCCTGATGTTTTATACCACCCAAGCAACCATCCCTTCCCCTTCCCAAGGAGTCTGGGGCTATCTGGAAGATGGCAGGACTTGGGGTCTGGCTGGATGCCCAGAAGTTTAGATGGCTTTTCTTCATGTGTCTGGTTTAAATGGTTTTCTTTCAAGAAAGAGCTCAGGTTTAAGTTTTGTGCGCTTATCTAAGCTATCTGGTCTAATTTCTTATTTTTACTTTTCCTGCCAGGTAACTCAGATAAAAATGCCAAGGAGTAGAAGAGAAATCCCCCCACAGTGCCTGAGGCATCTTCTCCCCGCAGAGAGAGGGGTTACCAAGCCCATGCTCATTATTCACATCCCTGCTGCATCTGAGAGTGCTGATGCAAATAAAATCAGTTTGTGCAAGGAACTGGGCATGGTTACTGCTCCCACTCCCCTCCTCAAGCTGCCCAGGAAAGCTGTGAAACCACAGCAGGACTCTGCTCCCATACCCACCCCTTCCTTGATCCAACATAGATTTTTCCCTCCCCTATCACTCCCAGCCTTACAAACGTGAAAAGTCAAAGCTCACCATTATATTCAACCCTTGGTTTGTCGGTCCTTGCGCTACAATATACTCTATGCCAGTCTCGTAAACATCCATGGGCCTGCGGTACTTGAACACTGTGCCTGCAATGTTGAAGTTCTTTGGACTGTCAACTTTGTAGTTGCCATTGAAGAAATAGTACCCAGCTTCATCAGCCACAGCTTCAAACGAGAGAGAAAAATCAATGTCAGAGCAGAGGTGTGCGGCATTACCACTTGTTCATCCAGTGGATAAAATTATTAGAACATCACTAATAAAACAAGCGTTTCTCCTACATTACAATGCATTTGTCACCTATTTCCAACACATCACATGCAAGTAGGTGCCTAGAGTTCTGCGTCCCTCTACATTGCAAGCTCCTGGGTATGTGGCTTACACTAGTCCATGACCTCTCTCACCCTTTTGGCACTAGCAGAGCATGAACGTTTCATGATCACAGCTCTGCAGACCACAAGCAGACTGTCAGATGGCCAACAGCAGGAGTGACCTCCTTGGGAGCACTGAGCTGATGCCACCTGACCCAGCAGTGGCCCAAGAAAGGTCATCCAGGACCAGCCTGGGTGTTGTACTAAACCAAGCCTTTTTCATTCAAGCCTTCTTGCACATGGCCACAAGCCTGTGAGGCAGCAGAGTATGATGGAAGCAAATGTGCTTCTCTTGAGCAAGGCCAGATTTTTCCACACTCCTCTTGAGCAGCTCTGCCATCTCCATCATGAGATGGATGGTGTGGCCCCCAACACTTATGTCACATCTTGATGCTGTTGCCATATGGCCATTGCACATTTCCCAAGCAGGAGAAGGTCAAGAGGATCACCAGAGAGGTGAAGTCACTTGGCTATCTGTGATCTGGCAGCAGGGTGTTGGTCATACCACACTGAAGGAGCAATAATATTGACCAACAATCTCTGCATTAAAGCAATCCAAGTGTTGATATACACAGCCCAGGTGCTCAGACTGCAGAGAAGAGAAAGGCACCGGCCTGGACAACACGGTTGTGATTTACATTGACTGTGGATTTAGCTCATGTCTGCAAGAAAACTGTGCTCAGCTTCACGTTGGGAAAAGCATTACTTGTGCAGGCATGCATTCGAAGGAAGCACCTAGAGGTTATACACACCCAGAACATCTGCAGATTTTTTCCGTTCTACTATCTGGATGTCCCTTGCTCCAGCAGGAATGTGCGTTACCAGAGAGTAGCCTGCGGGAAACTACAGATTAACGAAAGGAACTTTGTAACAAATAATCTGAATGAAACACTTGTTAAGTCAATATTCCAATCTATCAAGCAAGCCAGCCTTGATCCACCATTATTTTTAAGTAGTTATGGATTAAAGAAACCCCAAACATTGATAATTTTTAGGTCGCAAAGGGGACCTTATTGATACAGAAAATAAAAATGTGTGGTTTATGGTGGAAAAACACAGCCATGGGGGGAAGGATGCAACCCTCACATGCACAAATGTCACTCTTCTCTCAGCTGCTGTAGGAAAAGATACCTGAAGACAGCTTTGTTAGCTAGAGAAGCTGTCCTGCAGTTCAGCATTGAACCCTGTGCTAGCCAGTTTTCCCAAACCCCTGCAAGACACCAGAGCTTGGTTCTCCTCCAGCTTCCCTTTCCTTAGCACTGGGTAAGTGATGGGACAAGTCCTCCTGAGAGGCCACTAAAGTTCCTGCACCTTGCTCCATCTTAAGCCTAATCCTCAGAGAGCATTAACCGTTATTCCTGAGTTAGATTGCTTTATTTAGGACAAGTAGGTTCTGTTGCTTTACGTCACACTAATTTTGGAAATCCCGGTCTTTCAAAATATCCTCGCTTCCTGTTATTACAGATCATTTATTTCTAGTCTTACTGGGGCATGAGGAAGACAACTAAAATAGACGCCAGCCTCTTGCACAACCCTTTTGTACCATTCAGCACCAGAGACCTGAGGCTTCTGACACATCGTGCAAAGTTACTAATTTTCTTTAAAAAGGCCTTTCCCTGCCCAGATCTTCAAATGGCACTAACACAAATAGAAAACATGAGAAAAAGCAAAGCAAGGCAATCGGTAAGAGCCGAAAGCAATTCACCCCCAAATAAGTACATTTTAAAAATCACCCTCTGACATAAATAAAGGCAAAGGTCCCCAAAGGCCTTACCAAGATGGGAATTTCCTTTCCGGTAACTGCCGGTCACATGAGTGCAGCTGCTCCCATCTCCTTGGCAAACTCCACATTTATCCAAGGTGTGGGTGGAAAAGAGAATGCCATCGCATCCAATCGGCTAAAGAATGCGCAGATAGAGGGTTGAGGGTCAGGCAAATGTCGCACCCATTGTAATTTGCTGAATGCTACTAACAATATTTTTGCTATAATGTTTAACAACCTCACATTTTCCAGACACGCAAACCCCTCGGAAATCAGTGTATTTGCAGGATGTTCCATCCCGAGCCTGAACCATTAACTGTCTCTGACCATCCACAGTGGTGCAATGGAGGTCACAGGGCTTGCTAGAAATGTGAACATAGTCATCTGAGGGGAAAGGATATAAAAATACATTCAAAACAGCAGAAACACAATAACTTACATCCTACCAATGTCAATGAATCTCTGCCAAGCTAAACAACAGCAGCAAGAGCACATTTGCACAGCGTCCAGCAGTTCAGAAGCTACCATCTCTTGTGTTTCTGGACAGGAGATTGCACTTCTGACAGCGTGACAGCCCACTGCTGCAAGCCTTCGCACAGCCAGGGATGGATGCACCCAGTGATGGATGCCAGCAGCATCACCAACATCAGCCCAGGGGATGCACTGAAGCAGCAACAGCCACTCTTCTGTGCGAGGACTTGCAGTAGTGATACACATACTTATCACACCAAAACATGGGCATGGTCACATATCAACACTGATTACACAAGTTAAGTTAACATAGATACATCACTATAAATACAGGTACAAGTAAGACTGCATTCAAAACCATAGCAGCTTAAAAGATCAGAACTTTTCCATACAATTTCACCCAAGTTGGACTTAATTTGCCCTTTGCTTTCTGCAGGCAACCAGCTGGCTGCCTCCCCTGGCACAGTAGTCCCACATTTTATAATATGCCAAAAACATTCCTGTTTGCAGCAGAAACCCAATGCTTAGAGTTGAACTCCACCAACTAGGGAGCAGTCATATATCCACTGGCCTGTACGCCCAAGCAAGACAGCATCAATGTCAACAAATTATCTGCAAATCCCCCAGAAGCCACGTGAACGCCTGCTAAAAAACAAAACAATTTGCTGTAACGATTCTGGTGAATCATCCTGAAGAGCAAAGGTGTTTAAAGAAATTGTCACTTCACCACAGGAAAGGGACAGAAGCAGCCAAGGAGCTACAGCTAAAGCAGCCTGCCATGGGTCAAGTTCTACCACACTGACCCTGCCAAGAAGGCTGGTAAGATGGGGGCTTGTTTCACACAAAAGGAGGCAACAAAGAATTTCATGAAGCATAATTGTTCTTAGTACATAGAGAGACCTCTAAAATAAGACAGTTGCATTAGATCCTGTCTCTATTTTTAGGCATTGTGGATCTGAAGAACCACGCTCAGGAGACTCCTCCTCAGGAGAAGGGTCCTGGCTTCCCAACAGCTCTAAAAATTGGCCATGATTTTTGTTTAATGCTTGATTTTGATGGGAGTTAGGTGCCTACAACCCAAACAAAATCTCAGTCTCTGACTCCCAAGTTATTCCTGCAATTCTGCATCGCCCACCCTGGATGACCAAACTGACTGACTGCATCTTGGTGGCATTTGACAGTGCACATGAAGGGTGTGGGAGCGAGCAAATGTCACCAAAATGCCACACAGCCAGTAACGGCCACTTGTTTGGATGAGCCGGACTTTCTCTGCCAGCACAATCCACCACCCCATGCTCTCGCATCCTCCTCCAGCCTCTTCAGCTCTCCAGTTCTCCGGAGCTGTGACCAACCCAGGCTACAGCCACAAATTCATGTTGTTGTTTTCTTTTTAAGCTACTCTGCAGCTGCAAAACATGCCTTTGAACTTGGGAGACAGCTGATTGTGTCTCTGAAAAATCACTTTAGAACAGCAGAGGAGGAGCCTTCCTGCAGGCTATAGCATCATAACTATCAAAATATTTTGGCTAAGCATTATGAAACACACAAAGAATGTCTTGTTACCAGGATATAAAGGTTTCCATTGATACGTTCTGCCGTTATACACATGGGAGTTAAATGATGAACACTGCTCCTCTCGAAAGCTCCTTCCGTTCGCAGGGCACTCCTAGAATGGGACACATTAATATCCCGATGAAAACAAAATGCAGGACAGACTTCTGGCACATCTCAACCAGCTGCAAGGAGTGTCTCCATCGCCTGCCCCATCCAGCGACACATCCTTCTTCCCCTCCCACTGCAAGGGCAGCCAAGGGAAACCTCCCCAAGAGATGGTGCAAGAACCACCCATCAGGTTTTATGGCCCCCAGCGCAGGCAGAAGGCTCAAAGCCCCAACATAATGGTGATGGTCACCAAAGAACGGAACTCCTGTTGCTTGGAGGGGCAATGGGGTGGCAGCTACAGGACAAGCGGCCCAGAATTGTCACAGCACAAAGCAAGCGTGACTTTCCACGTTCTGTACTGAGTGTTCCCCATGAGAAAAAGGATATCCTTACTTGTACTTTGCAGAGCTGGTATCTTTTGGATGTTCCAGTGCACGTTTTATTAGCCAGCCCACTCACTGACTTTCTTCTGAATAGAGAAATGATGGTTAGACATGGGTCAGAAACCCTTCTTTTCCCCTTTTTTGAATATATTTGTCCCCTGCTTCTGTAAGATTGGTCCCCATGTAGCAGAGCAACACAGATCTGTCACGGTCTCACTGGAGCTGATAGCAAAAGTCTCTCTGGCTTTGTTACCTGCAGCACCAACTATTTTTATCACAGCATCCTAGGAGGTATCACAGGGACAAGACACATGACACAAGGTTTGCAGGGTGCCTTCTGGCAGCCACGCAGCCCAGAGAGGGCAGAGCCACACACAGAGCAGCCAGGATCAGCAGGTCCTCAACCAACCCTGCACCACAGTGTCCTCACTGCTGTGCCCAGAGAGGAGCTTATACTCTATCTGCTGCCCATCAGCACTAGAACCTGCAGGAGAAACCTCAGGGCCAGCACAGGAATAGCTTGGCTGGTCCTCCCGGCAGGGAGGCCCAGGGCACAGCATCCTCACGGATGGGGCACACTTACCTTTTGCACAAGCAGGGTTTGCCAGACGACAACTTTTCACCATGCTTATCTAGTGAGCCATGACCTTCCGGATCAAGTCTACCTCCAGCAAGCTGGAGGTGCCCACACCCTGGCAGGCAGGTGCCGTACCTCTGCCGCAGGCAGTGCCTCTCCTGAGACTTCACACCTCCCCCGCAGGTCCTGGTGCACGCCGTCCACTTGGTCCACTCGCCCCACCAGTACGCAGTGACGTCTGCCCCTTCCTCCAGGCTGTTGGAGGTCTGCATCAGGTCCTGCTTGAAGCAGCAGGCAGGTGGGGGAGAGAAGCAGCGGTCAGCATCCCCACCACAGAGCCTGGGCAGGTGGACTGAGACCATCCCCTACCCAGCCTGCCCTCAGTGAACAGGGCATTTCCTCCTCCATCCAAAGTCAAGTCTGAGATTTCCATAGAATCATTCTTGTTGGAAAAGACCTCAAAAACCATCAAGTCCAACCGTCAACCCAGCACTGCCAAGCCACCACTAAGCCATGTCCCTCAGCACCACATCTCCACGGCTTTTAAATACCTCCATCCTGTAAGAAACATTGCATTTTTCCAATTGTGTTTTCATTACAAAATTGGAATGAAGTGGCAATATTTGGCATTCCTTAGGAAAGGAAGTGTTCATTGTTTCACTCAGCTGGCAAAACCGAGCTCCCAAACAACCCTAAACCCTCCAAGTCTTTTGGTGCTCTCTGACTCTTGCTCCACAGTGAATTCAGGGAGCTGAAGAGCCAGCTGCAGGCAAAAGCTTCACTGAAAGCTTAAGCAAACAGCCACAAACCCATTCTGCAGCAGGACAGCGTGCTGGCAGATGCTGGGAGGCTGGAGGAGCCCATGTGCTCCCCTTGCAAGTACAGCTTTGTCACTTCAGGAAGGTCTTTGACACCTCCACCTCCCACCCCTCAGCCACTGCCAGAAGTAGTGCGACCACGGAGGGTAATGGAGCTGTTCCACCAGCATCACCACCACATGTCTGTGCTCAGTAAGGCGTCCGCATCCCTTTACGAGGGCACAGAACCTCCTGGGAAGTCTCAGATATCGCTCATTGTGGAGAGAGGGATGTCATTTTTCCATCCAGAATCACCTGCTGCTTAGGGGAGTTCTGTTAATTCTGTGCTTCCCGGGACAGGGATAATAATGTTCCATGCAAAGTAAAATTAAAGCTTCAACCACTGCAGGGGACGAGGAAGTGGTGCTGACCCAAGAGCAAGGCATGGCCTTTCAGAGCCCTGCAAATTATCTGTGCATGCTCTTAGCCATGGAAGGTACAGCTCAGGTTAAGCCCAGACTAGAGACCTAAGCCAAGTCATACATCCTCATAATTGCTGGAGACCTGATGCCTGCACAGACCACTCCTACACATCCTGGGGTTACCCATCCCAGACACCGCACAATTTTAAGACCCAGAGACCCCCTCAGCAAGGCGACGTTCTTACCTGAGCTATCACAAAGGCAACGTTGCCCACAAAGAGAAGGGCCAGGGTGCCTTTCAGCTGGGATTGCGCACTGATGGAGATGCTGCTCCACCTCCACTTAGATATCTTCATCCTAGAAAGCAACCAAACACCGTGCTAAGCAAAACACCCATCCAGCCCCACCGCCTGTTGAGACCAGGGGCTGCTTTGCAGCCTGGGTTACACAGCATGTGTCTTCTTCAGCATTCCCAGTCAGCTGAGTTACACCAACCCCCAGCGACTGCAAGGGCTTGATCCTGAAGTTATATTTAATTAGCGGAAGTAGTAACACGGTAGAGGTTCACATCCCACCTCAGCTGCTACCTTCCAAGCCACAACTTTGCAGTGGTTCCCAGTGGCTGCACCTGATACCACCAGTGTGAGCTGAGGGTCCAAGCCTGTCTTGGAAGAGAGCGTGGCTTACACCAAAGCAAGCGTTGCACAAGAGGCAGCGAGTAACAAGAAGCATCCCTGGACCTATAAAAGCTGTGCATTTGAATATCTCCATTTACAGAATTGCTCCTAGAAGAATGAGATTAAAGGCTTCGTAGACAGGAAAAAAAAAAAGCAATTAACAGCTGTTATTTTTCCTTTTTTTTCATTTGTTCCACTCTAATTCCCGCCGACTCCCAGGGAAGAAGCCTGTTCTTATAGAAAAGAAACCACCCACAATTAAAGAGCAGAAATGAAGTATCCCAAGTGTCAGCCTTTCATCTCTTTCTCCATCTGCCTCATGAAAGAGAGTAACCCAGAATGGCATTTTCTTCAATAAAACCCAGCTCAAAACCACAATACGTTTTATTGTGAACCTCACTGCAAGAGCCAGAAAGGAGCAGGTTTCAGGAAATCATGCTTCCAGGCAATCAAAGCAGCTCATGTCTGAAAGAAAAAGAAAGAAAAATATTCTCCCCTAAGCTAATTTCCCTTGAAAAGTACCAGACAGTATCTTTGGGAAGTAGGGAGGTGGGAGAGGTGCTGCTCCTGGGGAGAGGGGGCAGGACCGCAGACCTGCAACATAAAAGAGCTTCTTTCCTACCCCTGTTTTTTTTTCCTTCTTGCAAGGGCTTTTGTAACAGTTTTGGCAAAGCAGAATTGCCGGCAGTGCCAGCACGGCTTTGGAATCTGGCTTAGAGAAATTACCGGAGGGCTTCCAGGTGCCCAACTCCGCTTTGCGATCGCCCCAGGGTAGAGGTCCAGCAAGCGAAAGACACTTTCCAAGAGGCAGATCCATTGATTAATGGAAGCCCAGAGCGCTTGGCTGGGGATCCCGGGGACAGGTGGCTGAGACTTGCCTTACACTTGGTTTTCATTAAGGCTTCCAGACACTTCTGACTCGAAGCCAATAACAAGAGCTCGCTCCGAGTTTATCCCAGAGTCGGTCCGAGCTGCGTGTTTAAATAGAAGAAAAATTAAAGAATCGCGGCGGGGAAGGGAGGGAAGGGAGGGATGGATGTCGCCGACAAGCATCGCGGAGCCGGTGCCGGAGGGAGCCCCGCCGGCAGCCCTGGCCCCGGAGGGACGGGCGATGCCGGGGCTCGGGGAGCGGGGAAGGGTCCGACGGGGCCGGGCGGTACCTGGAGGCGGCGGGACCGGGC